>SMSQ01026045.1:506517-517621 GCA_019453375.1 Ctenoplectra terminalis
AAAAAAAAAAAAAAAAATATAGAATATAGGGTAACTTTGGGTGGCCTTGCTGGTGAAACAACCCGATCTCTTGTGAGCTATGACATTCGCGAGAATACCAGTCGAGACGAGAGAATCTCGACAAATTTATGTTACAAGCCACGGACTGGATAGCGATTAATTCGGTTACGTGGACGGACCTTCTCTTTGAAGAGCGTTGCAACGTCGCTGTCTGACGTCAGCGGTGCAGCTTCCAACAAGCAGGTTCACACAAGTCAGTAACGAGACTCGGACGATGTTGGTAACGAAGCAGCTTCGACCAACTTTGCCGTACTTCGTGTAAAGAGTTAAACTGCTGCATTCTCTATCCTCCTTTCTCTTTCTCTCTTTCCTTGTGTTCGTGTTTCTCTCGTTTCTTGAGAGCATTCTCTGAGCAGCGCATCAAAAGGTGGAAGTGCAGCAATTTTTTTTTTTTTTCTCCTCTGGAGTGACTAGAGTTTAATTTGCGTTTCGTTTATTACAACGAAACAGTGTGTATGTGTGGTTAGGGTACTTTGAAGGACACTAGAAATTAGCACTTTGACGATGGACGAGTTTTTTTTCCCCCAGTTTTTAATTTGAGTCCCTTTTATGCGCGTTTAAGAATCGCGAGGAATTTCTCTTTTACATTCTTTCGTGTTACTGGGTTTTGGGATTTATTAATTTTTTTTAATTCGTTCGTGGGTTCTTTTCTTGTTGCAACGATTTTTTATAGCACCATTGAGTCTGCGATATACGCAAGAAATTATAATTTTTTAAGCATCGGAAGAGACAAATTCTCAACTCGGAATTTGATTGTTCGGAAACTGCAGTTTGCTCCGAATTATTTTTAAGAAATTGGAATCATTGGTACCGCTCGAAGAATCGATGGAAAAAGGAAGTTTCTAAGTAGGAAGTTGAACGTGGAACAATGCGGGAGCAGTCGAAGAAGCTGTCCACTGTGCTATCGAGACAATAGTAACAAATATCCTACAAATAGTTCCTCAGTTTACGATTCCACTCTCTACTGCTTCCTCCACTGTATCCATCACAAGAGCGCAGGAATTTTAAAACAGTTATTAAATTCTCCCTAAATAAACTACTCCTCTGCAAGCCCGATCGGCGTCGAGTTATGCCAGCAACTATAGTTAACCATTCAATTTTCGCTGCATAAAGGGATGCTGTTGCTCAAAGCTCGGCCCACGAAAATTCCTGGTCGAACGAAAATATTTCGAGCGGAACCGTTGAACCTCGGTTCCCCTTTGAAACGCAGCCACAGGTGGTTTCAAAAGAGGCAACCGGCAGAAAACGCGAAAAGTTTGTACCAGAGAGCGATGCGTGTTAATCAAACAGAGGTGAGAGAATGTTTGCGGGCAGAAAGATTAATACCCGGTCCCGGTCGGATCGAAATAATTGCAATTGACAGGGAATAAACTGTCGTGATTGGAGTCACGTCACGAGGCGGTGTTCGGCCCGTTAAATCGCGGTCGCGATGAAATTCCTGTCCACAGTTGCGATCGTGTCCACACCCTGTTGGACGCGAATATTCTGTGTTAACTGCCGTTGCAACGGAAGCTGCGAGTTTCCAGTGTTCAATTCGCGCGTCGTTGGGGCAGTTGCCCGGCAAGTGGATTGTTAAAACGAAGGAATTGAATCGTGTCGTTGAAATTTAATCGTGCGTATGGGATGGACTGTTGCGTTCGCAGGATAATAGTTCCTGGTTGTTCTGTGTGGGTTCTCCGTGAGTTGTTTTTGTTGCACTTTCTACCGCGTTCCCAGGCTAATCATTTTGGACGGTTCCTTCTGCATTCTTTACGGATTGCTTTCGTTCCACTTTTTCTTGCATTTAAGGGATAAGAATTTTGGGTGGTTCTTCGTGGATTTCTCATGGCTTATATTTGATGCACTTTCTATTGTATTTCCAGAGTGATAATTTTGGATGGATCAATTTTGGATTAATTCTGGATTCTTTATGGATTGCTTTCATCGTAAGATGGGTTATTTTCGTTGCACTTTCTGTGTATTGTATTTCCAGGGTGATAATTTTGGATCGTTCCTTCTGCATTCTTTATGGATTGCTTTCGTTGCACTTTTTGTTGCATTTAAAGAGTAATAATTTTGGATGGTTCGTGAATTTCTCATGGGTTGTCTTCGTTGCACTTTCTACTGCATTTCGAGGGTAATAATTTTGGACGATTCCTTCTGGATTCTTTATGGACTGCTTTCGTTGCAATTTTTCTTTCACTTAAGGAATAATAGTTTTGGATGGTTCTTTGTGGGCTCCTCGTGGATTATTTTTGTTGCACCTTCCACTACATCTTCAGGATAACGATATTAAATAATTCTTTCTGTGTCTCTTTTAAGTCTTTATTACATTTTCTCCGTCGCGTTCACAGGGTAACAGCTGGGAATGGTTCGACGCGAGTCCCTAATAGATTACCTTCCTTGCACTTCTCCGTCCATGACAAACGTGAGAAACAGCGTCGACTGGTCGGCCGATCGTGAAAGCGGTGGTGCAATTTTCACGGAGATCCAGTGACCTCAAGCCACGTGCACGATTTCTACGCGGCCATTGGGCAATCCGGAGACCTTATTATATCACATTCGAGCTGGTTCACCGCGACGATTTTTACCCGTCCGTTGCGTCACGTTCCTGTAATAATACAAAGAATTTCCATGCCGAGTGGGATTCTCGTTAGCTGGAAATTGCGCCAAGAATCCCGTATGGTCGGAACGGGATTCCTGTATCGAATAAGCGCGAACAGAACTTGTTCCAAACTAATTCTGTTTTCTCTGTTTTTCGTTACGTATCCGAGAATTATATTTCTAAACGAAATTTAAACGACCGTCTCGACGAACGTTGTTATATTCTCGTCGCGAACGATTAAGTTGTTTTTAAGAAACAGGTTCGGCAATTTGAACTTGTTTAACGCGCCCGTCGGAGACACCTTTTCGTATTTCGCGAAGCAAACAGGTATTCATTATGGTCAATTATCGATCCTGGCTAATGGGAGTGAAATTATCAGGCAGTCGGACATTTTGGCGCACAGAATTGTTACGCAAATAAGAGGGAAATGAATTCCGTTATTATCTAATCGGTGTACGTCGAAAGAGGTCTTTCGGGTTACGTCTCGGTCAAATTTATCGGTTTAACCTTCCTCGAACGACAAAGTTCCTCGAACCAGTTGCGAAAGGATAGGCCGCGAGAAAGGTATGGTAAACCTGTGCGCCTTTCGCAGCGACGATTGAGAAGTTTTTTAATCCCTGATTCGGGTAAGTGCTCGGCTACGAATTTAATAAACTTTTTCCACACATTTTTCATGTTCTTCTTTAAGAAACTTGTTCCTAGTTTTAACCGGATAGAAAACAGGTCTTCGCAGAGTTCTCGTGAAGAACTGTTCTTTTAGACATTCGCATTATCTTATTGGGTTGTATTTTCCTGAAACAAACTTTTATTCGGGTATCTAAATTCAGTAATTTTTTATACCGTGAGATTCTTAGTTTGTTCAGTGTCGATTATAGGATATTGATAATTTTTGTACCAACTTTTTACTGTAACTTAGATTCCAGTGATTCTGAAACGAAATCATTCGACGAAATGAAATATAAATTTAAACCACCATCGGTTCACGAGCGACGCGGTCGCGTTAAATCCAAAAATTACCGAAGAATCACCTTAGATCCAAATATTATGCGAATCACTTTAGATCCACGCGTTACCGAAGAATCAGCTTAACTCCAAATATTATCCAAGAATCATGTTAGCGTCAAGTATTACCGAAATATCGCGTTGGATCCAAATATTACCAAAAATCACCTTAGTTCCAAGTATTATTAAATTCTTCGTAAAAAATGTTATTAGATCCAAGTATCATCAAGACCAAAAATTCCCAAAAGCATTGCGCATGGAAACCTATAAACATCCCTCCAAGCGAATATTGCGCTTCCGTAATCCCAATTTAAAAAATAATTCGAATCCAAGTACAATTTCTACGACTCGCCAGAGAAGCGCACCGGAATAACAACCATTCACAAGTATTGAAGTCTTTATTAAACGTCGTCCAAGCGTGTGTTTATACGGGGACAAACGCATTTCATGAATACAAAAGGGACCGCGTCGAAGGGAAAGCCCCATTACCGTCGTATCCGTAAGAGGGCAAGATTGATGGTTACGTGTGGGACGACCGGTCTTATTGGGAAAAAGAATGGGTACGCGCGATGCTTGCTCGCGGCTCAAATCCCTGTCTATCAAGGATAGAGCCTGATATTTATCGCGCGGGGGTAAAACCGATAAAGCGGATTGTCGGGACGGATCGAGGAGAATCGTGGCCCGTTACGCAACTCCGTTGAAGCTTTATTGCAAATTAGCTTCTCCCTGGTCGGCGAAAGTAGGAGATTTCGTGGGCTTCCGAGTAACTGGAAAAGTGAAACTCGTGATTAAAGTTGTTCGTAGGTTGTGAGCGGAGACTGTGTTCTCTTGGAAGATAGTTTCAATATTTTGACGGTGTGTAGGAATTATCATCGAAGGATCAAGGATACAGCGATGATATTAATTTTTCGATTTATGTTGCGTGATCAATGAAACAGTGGAAAAATAATCTCCATAACTGTATATTTAAATCTTCACGCGAAGGAATTTTTTTGCAGCTATCTTGAGTATTTTGAGTATTTTGAGTTTTCGAACTCTTTTAAATTTACCTTTTTAATGAATCTAAATTAGCAAAGTTAGGTAACGCTGTCTCAGACTATTGATATTCTTAAGACTTGTACCAATGTATTTTTTGCTCTTCATTTAACACGTATTTGCACTTGGCATCGTGACTCCGGCAAATACAATCGAAAAAAAAAAGAAAAACAAATAAGAAAATAATTTGCAATGCAAATGTCTTCCAGAAATCGTACACCATTTAAATTACTCTTCTCTTGCATTTCATTTCGTTTCATCTTCATGCATCGCTGATTGACTCACGCGATCGCCTGTCATCGTTCTCTGTGATTCATCTATTATTAATAGCCGCGCACTGATCGATCCATTACCGTCGTCATCTTCATCCGATCGTCGCTTCTTAATAATTATCACCTCTCTTAATACATTCGATAATTTCCACACTTTTCACGATACAGTCGATTTCATCGGTTCACAGGTCACCAGGCATCGTTTCCTTATTAATCGCGATATAATAGAAATATATCCATCAATTGAACCAACCGCCACTGTTCTCGACGCGTTAACCGATATAAAAATTGCAATTTAAAACATTTTTTAATGCACGCTCTCCATCGTCATTGCGATCCATCAACCCTGTCCATTTGCTCTTCCTTCTCGATTAGCTTCTCCCGTATCAATTCCATCGACTGCTCCTTGTTCCCATCGATCAATACACTTTAGCTGACTTTCGTATCAGAGCTCGTTGATCCAGCAAATATTGATTCTGTAAAGAGATAAGCCGAAAAGGAGTCGTCGAGCAATTTGCTCGTAGATGATAGGTATCGTTGTTACTTTCGAACCGATGCTGGATACCGGGACCGTCAATTGATCGAAGATCATTGTGCAACGAGATTATTATTGTAGTTTCCTCAGGTACAGTGACGCAAGTGTATAAATAGCCCGGAGTTCGTATTGCTCGCGGCAAAAAGTAAAAAAAATTTCGTCATCGTCCCGTCGAGCGGTTAATCGATGTTAGTTTGCGGCGCAAAGCGAAGCCTAAACTAACGTCTTGCGTCATTCGCGCGTCTATATCTTCTTTTCTTTTTTTTTTCTATTTTTTTTTTTTCTCATTAATGGCTCGCCTCGTGCAACCGGATGGAATTTTTTCGCCTGCTTATTCACGACGGTCACCGGGTCTCTGCAACCTCGGCAACGAAATTATGACGGGTTTATCGATTTCGAACGTCAATGAGCTGAAAAACAGCAACGGTAGAGGAACGTTCTCGCAGCGGGGAATTGAAGGATATTCGAGAGGGATATTAAAAAAGTTACAGCGATCCGAGGGTAATTCGGAAAATTAAAAGGGTCCGTGAAATAGCTGGCAAGTTCAGATTGTGTGGGAAATATGAAACGTTCCCGTAATTAATGACGGTAACAATTGGATTGAAAAAGCAGTCACAAATTTGAGACAGAATCAAGCAAGTCTCTAACGCACGATAATTTCATAAAACTACAATTTTAACATATACGGTAACATATTTTTCGTAATTAATTTCGTTATTAATTTCGTAATTAATTTCGTCAATCGATGTATTTAATTAAATCATCGAGACGAGTATCGTACAAACGTAATTAAACGCACGCGTATCTAATAAACAGGCAGCCTATTTTTATGCATTTATGGAAATATCTAAACGCGCAGAAATAACATCTCTATTTATTTTTTGCACTCGGAATTGCCAGTTACGTAAAAACCTATTTAATAACAGCCATACCAAGCTTCCGTAGATTTATTTCTACGCGTACCTCAAACCAGTGACTACCAAAAATCCTTTCAGCCAGCCCATTTTATTTTTCCGCCCGAAAACGATAAGATTCTCGTTACATCGAGCCACGAAATCGCGGCAGGAAAGCACACACAGAAATCTAATATCAGGGGACCCGGCTAAATGGCGGAACAGTTAGAGGAAGAGGGGAAAAGGTCGTCGAGTACCTCGCACGAGGCGAGGCCAGACGTCGAAAGACAGTGACCCTGTGCGATCCCGCAGGAGAAGGGCCAGTGTTATCCTCGCAGGATCGATCCAGCTGTAAGAATATGGGGACTTCGACCTTAGCTCCGTGTATCGCCACTGTTTTCGATCTCTTGACTCGCAGAGACGTTGTTTTCCTCTGTTCTTATCCAGCTTCTCTTCGACAGAGGCTGATTTTCGAGCGTCAGACGGTCGTAAACCTCGCGACTCTATGAGACGAACGAAATAAGGGAAACAAAAATGAAGTAGACAAGAGTGTCGGAAGGGGACGATTTATTAGTCTGCGGCCACCCTCGTCGCTCTGGGATATCGTATTTTAGTTTTCGCAAGGGCGAAGGGTAATCCTGGCTGGTCTTTTCACCGCTGCCGCCTGCACATTTTTCTCCGCCGTTTCTTCTTCTTATCTTGTGAAAATTACGCCTGGTTTCTTGGTACCACGGCGAAAGCTGTGGATTAATTTTTTTACAGTCGGAAGAAAGTATCTTTTTTTGAGAAATCCTATTTATGTGGTTGTTGAGTATCGCAAAATGTTCTGATATTTAAATGAAAATAAATAAGATATCCACCGTTGATACCAAGAGCTGAGAAAATAAACGAAACGAGGTATCAACCATCAACTATCGGAACAACGAAAAGAGCCAACCAAGAATTTTATCGACGACAGAAAACAATTCTCTAAACGGCGGTGTTCCCGGGCAAGGGTGGAGCAAGGGGAACAGAATTCGCGGTCACGTCTTCGATTTCCTCACGGGTCGATGGTCACCCTCTGAAATTCCCGGTGTCGTGGCTCGATACACGCCGGTTGGTCGGCCTTCGAGTCAAGCTAGACGCTCGTAAAACCACCCTTCTCGGAAAACCGACGGTCTCGGCCCTCGCCTCTTCTTTCTCACCCTCTTCCTTTTCACCCTCTCACTTCATTTCAGCTTCGCCTACAGACACACGACACCCGAGGCCCTCGTGAACATCCGCTGGCTGCAGACACCGCTGCGAGCAACAGGCCCCCTTATCGACCGTGTTTTCCGCGTATTCCACCCCCGTTTCCCTGCCAACAACCCCTCAGCTGTTCGATGCCGCCTTTGTGCCGCACCAAATAATATCTGGGATCGCCAGGGTCGACTGGTCGCTGCTGGAGGAGCTCTATTTTCCTCGACGCGTTCTTACGACCCTGCCAAGGGTCGCTTTTGACGGGGGTAGTTTTTCTAAGGGCGGAAAATTTCGATCGTTCGTGAACTAACGACGTTGGATAGGTTTTCACACGACTTGGGGTGGTTGTCGTGAATTTGTCTTTTACGGAGTCAGGGAGAGGAAAGTGGTTGATGTACTGCGAGGATGTTTGGGGACGGAAGAGGATTGTTTCGAGGGTAAAGGAATTTTTTAGTACGAGGTTCTATGATTTCAAGGAGGCTGACTTTTTGAAGAACGTCTTTTTGTTTTTTATTTTTCAATAGCTGTTGATTTGAAACCACTGAAATATAACTAAACAAAAAGTCAGACCGTTCCTATCAAAAGTCGTCTCTCAAGAGGTTAAAAAACCTGTACTAAGATATTAATATTAGGACATTAAATCTTCCATCTTATAATTAGTTTAAATAACATTCACGAATTATATTAATAATTACGACCTAATATCTATTCTTATTTAATTAAACTTTACTTCCTTTAAAATAAAAAATTTCTCGTCTCGAGACATCGCACCTTTCCACCCAACCGAACTTCGCCATTTTTTCTCTCGCTGGTGGAATTTAGAAGCCATTCGCTTAATACCGACCGGTCACTTTTTCGCCAACCTTTTTTTTCTCTGATCGCCATTTATTTCTCTTACCTTTTCTCCCTTAGAAACGGCAGTCGTTTCTCGGCTCTGGCCGTTCGCCTTGGCGTTTTATCTCCATTATAAAACGGCGGAACGAAGGCAAACGAGAATGGCGAACGAATGGAAGGAAAAGGAGAGGGACGGCCGACGAAAGTAAACGAATTGAATTTACCCGTTAATCGTTGCTCGTTTCTGTTCCCATTTTTATAGTCGACGGATAAAACGAGCTTCTAGTTATGCATCTCTCCTGTTTTCTTTATTCCCCCGCACAAGCTAAGGAGAGACGTTGATTAACGAGTAGCACACGTCGGCTGTCCTTTCGAGATGCTTTCCGTCGCTGTTCCCGCGTTAGATTTCCAACCAGGCGTCGATTTAATTTGTCTGGATAAGCTGAGTCGCGACTGTGAGCGCGAAACGATTTGTCGCCATTTTTATTTCCAAGTTAAGGACTGGGTCTCTGGGAAATTTTTCGTGGAACAATCCTCGCGAGAAGGGAATTCCTTTTCTTTTGTTTTTACCTTTGTACTATTTAATACCGTGAGGTAACTTTTAAAAAATTCCAATTTACACTGAACCGTCATTCACAAGTCGGAAATTAAATATATCATTGGAGAAATCGATATTTCTTATTTCGATGTCATTTAAGTCTACAAATATTTCTACAATTTTAAGTTGTATTAAATGATACCAACAACTAATTAAACGGATCTCTGTTCGATTACTTTTTGTTGGACCCAGTGATCTGTGTTAAGATTCTTAAAATTGGAGATTTTAGAGGATTTCCACGTGGTCATCATTAACGAACTCAATGTTCCTGAATTTTACGGTGCAGGTACCATTGTCCCGGAATTAATAATCCGGTTTTTTCCTGTTCGTGGTACGTTTGTTGGTCCTCGCCGAACAAAAGTAACCCCAGAAAAGTGGCTTACATTTATAAGCGTATTTCAGCATTATGTAAATACGCGGTACGTGTCCGCGGGCGGAATTTCGCGAGAATCGAAATTTTCGCGTTGGCAAAGTTCCCTTGTTAGCAGTGGGGCGAACTAAACGGAAGTTGGTTCTGTTAGGGAGCGTTAATGAACATCAGCCTAGTAAGTTTAAGCAGGTATTGTGAAGAAAATTAATGGCTGTAATATAGACGCGATTATAGTGAGGTAGTTTTGCAATTTTGTCGCTTAATTTTTCGCATAAATCAACCGGACTCAACGTCTTCCTCCATCGCCGTCAATCCACTTTTAGCCAGTGCTCGGTCTTTTCTTTTGAAAACTTTCCTTAATCATCGTTTTTCATGGTATAAAGTGTCATCGCCTCGAATTTACAAGTATAAACAATATTTGAAAATAAATAATTCGGAGTACGTACGATACAGCTGATTCTTGAACAAGTTTACGTCTAATTCTTGATTCGCCTAAAATTTCACCCTCTATAACGTCTATTATTAAAAATAAATTTATCTTAAAAAAAAAAAGAATATCCTCTAGTGTTTAAGAATTCTTGAATCGCCTAAAATTTAATTCCCTATAACGTCTATTATTAGAAATAAATTTATCATGAGAAAAATATATATATATATATCTTCTAGTGTTTAACATACTATTGCTCAAACCTACGTTGTTCACAGATCGACTCTAATTACCATCGATTCATCGACACGGTGTGTCCTTCGTTTATACGTTTCCTTGTAATCAACGAGATCGAGTTCTCCCTTGTTACAGTAATCAATAGTTAATTGGACTAATTGTTGGATTAATTAGCACAGATTCACACAAATCGTCGCTCGAGTTTCCTAAATGCTTCCGTCTATAAAATAAGCCCCAAACCGGAGTGAAATATTTTTTTCTATCAACGTTACTCATCGAAGAATCGTTCGATAATCGCCCACAGCGTTTGTCTAGCAGAAATTTGATTTTTTAGCCGACCGAGTCGTGGATAAATGGAATCCTACGCAGGAACCGAGCCCGTGTCGATCGATTCGCAAGCTTGCAGCCCTCGCTGCCCAGATTAAATTCGATCATAGTGTACGATTAAACAGCGATCGAACGATTCCCGACGCGACACGTCGGGTCGAATTAATTCGCGGGAATACGTGAGGAAACTGGAAAGCTTATCGCGACACTATTCGATTTAATTCTTCGCTGCTTTCGCGCGTGATCCGCTGGGTTACCTGTTGGCTTCCGTGGATGTTTCACGCTGACAGTTTTATTTACGCGGACAATATTTGGCTTTAGCATTTCACGGTTTTTTTTTGGTTCCTCTGAAGATGCTAATTCGTGACTTTCGCGTGTTCTTTCATCGAGCACTAAGTGTTTGTAATTTAGCATTCTGAGAAGTTTGTCTTAAAGTTTGTAAAAGCGAATAATATTGAATTTTTCAATAAGTATTTTGAATTTTAAAATACCAAATATTTGAAATCTGAAACTACCCTTAAAATAATTTACCTAAACTGTGAATAAAAGACACCGAAGAACTTTCAATTCTGCCTAACAATTCACAATTATTAAATCTTCTGTCGATATTATTACCTTCCAATATTAATTTACAAAATGTTATAAGCCTGAAACTACCCTCAAAATAATTTAACTCAACCTTCAAAACATGAAAAAAAAAAAAAAAAAAAAA
>SMSQ01026045.1:538162-557320 GCA_019453375.1 Ctenoplectra terminalis
TTTTTTTTTTAATTCGATATTTGACGCGAAAATTGTAATTTGTAATTCTTAGTTTTGGAAGTTTAGGTAAGTTTTGTATTTTAGGATTTTCTATCCTTAAATTCCACTGGCTGGTATATCGGTTATTCAGGAAGTGATGACCACCATAAGAATTTTAATTAGACTTGGAAATTTTTTTGCGACGCAAGGAAATTCCTTATCGAAACGATCAACGACCATCTTTTGCATACCCTGGGAAATTATGATTCTCGTACATCTTTGCTTCAAATTCGAAATTCGTGTTTTCCTTTTTGCTAGTCTTGACATTTTTGGTTTCAGTTTCTCTTATTACCCAAGATCTAAGTTCACACCACCCTTAATTTCGGTTCTCTTTATTTGTTCGGTTTCGATATTTTCTAGCCCCCTGTTCTTTGAAGATTGTACTTCTATTATTTTCCTTCTCCTATTTTTCTCTTTAAAAGCTTTCCTTTTCCATTTCTGTTTCATATCACAGATATTGTTCTGTTGGTACGTTTATTCAATTTTTCTCACGTCTACCACTTCCAATTGTTCTCGCATTCTACACCACCTTTTCACCGGGACCAGTTTTCCCTCTCCTTTTGGCCTCTCTTTTGTTGAATTTCACTTAGCTCTTGCCTTTTCGCTGTTCTTCCCTCCTTTCTCATTTTCCTTAATATTTCTCAACCATTTTTCTTGTTTTCTTTCCTTTCATTTAACCTTCCCCTTCTCTCTCTTTTTTTTTTTATACATATTTCGCAGACTACCTTACGTATTCGTCCAATTTCTTCCAGCGTTGCACCATCCTTCTTCCGTTCATACATTCTCATAAATATTTATATAATCTCTCCACGTTACTCTGTTGTATTCCTCGTGCACTTACAAATCCATAATCCCCCCGTGAATAAATCTGTATCCTCCGAGCGCCGTTTCTTTCAGTCTTGCTTCCTCCATTTCCGTTTCTTTCATCCCCTTCACGCTCTTTCGCTCTCTTTGTCCCTTTCACTCCACTTTCTCTATTTCTTTTTATTTTCTTCCTTTTTTGGACACTTCACGAATTAACGACGGGTGCACCGGATTAAGCTGAATTCGTCGTTAAGCGAGGACCAAACGAGGCTCTCGAAAAAGCTCGCCGCCAAAGAACACGGTGAAAAAAAAAAAAAAAAAAATACGCTTCTCTCGTGGCTGAATTCGAATCCAACGGTTCCTCTTAACACTCTTTCACTGGATTTCGACGATTCAATTCGTCGATTGTAATACTCATCGAGACCTTTTCTACCTGGTTAAGCATCGTTAAAAATGTTGAACGATTTTTAGACCCAAATCATCGACACCTCCCCAGAGATCGATCTCTTCACTTCCCTTTCGTCTTTCATTTTACTTCGCTTTGCGTTGACACTTTTTTTTGCGTACCTTTTTCTTTAATATAGAGTCAGAATATTTTTATAAATATTTTGTATTTTTATAAACGGTGTGAATATTAAATACAATTCTTCGTTAGTTGATATAATTATTTTTCAAGCATATACTCATGGAATTGCGGCTATTTCCAAGAATATAAATTTTTTTGTGAGAAAGTTTCTCGTAGAGTAAGATTACTGCAACAGTACTCAATATTGAGACCACTTACAAAAATATAAATTGTCCGTATGTCGCCGATAACACGCGACATGATCGTAAAACGTCAAAAATGGTCCCAGTTCAACGAGCGGATACTGTAAAGCAAGATACAACGTGAAATATATTAAAAAGACACTTTTTCCAGTATCTTTAGTATCATTTCGCTACTTTCTCGTCACGTCGTCGGTCCCAGTTCATCAGGAATGTAAGTCGAACGAAGTTCCATGATAAATTCGACGTCCTCGTTGCCGTCTTCCAGCAACCATGCTTCAAACGATTTACTTCCATCCATTTTCCCACTGTTTCCTTTTTTTTTTGTTTTTTCTCATTCAAACTGTTTCTCCCTCTTCTGTTCGACGCCGATTGTTTCGCTTCGAGAGTAATCCGAGCGTCGCTTAGAATTTCGAGGCATGGAGTGTTCAGTCTTCGGTATTTATTTCTAAACGCTTGCTGTAGCATCCATTATGTAGCATCCGTTATTCTAAATTTTCTTCCGTGCTTTTTTTTATAAATTTCTCAAGCAAACGCGCTGGTAAGCAGGATTGGGAAGAATGGAAAGTCGGTTTCATTGATTCGAATCGACGGTATCCGGATATTGCAATCGGGACAGACATTTTTCTCATGTTTTCTCGTTATTTTTTCCTCGACGATTTTCACCCTCCTTCCATCCTTTCTTTCTCCTACATTGTTTTATCCTCCTTTTTGCTTCGTATTTTCTAATCAATATTAAATTCTCTAAACGCTAAAACTGATAAAGAGGTTGAACGATCGACTCGTAATTTCTCATAGAAATTCTATAAATTATTAACGCTGCATTTTTTAGTAGGATAATTCCGGCTGACACGACGCGATCTCGCGTGGAGTTTTAAAATGTTTTTCTCTTCAGATATTTTTAATAGTATCCTGACTATTATAAATATAAATATTAACGCGGTTATTCCAGCAAATATATTTTTTTTTTAGTTTAAATGTTTGGATTATTAAAAAAAAAATAAAATAAAAAGAATTAGCTATCCCTCCCGAACTTATTCCATTCCTCCTGATTTTTTATTAAAGATTTATTTTTCTTCAATTTTATCTGTACTTGCACTTGAATCTTATTTCTCCAAGTATCTACTGTTGCGATTTCTTTAACAGAAATAAGTGTACTTTGATCGTACATAGTTTTAAAAAAGAACGACAGTTCGCATCAATTTCCCTTCCAACCCTATCCTCCCTCGTTTTACCTTTTACGCAGGATTAAATTTTCTGGTCGAACAGAGGCGTCGGTTCTCCCTCGGCGTGGAAATGTTACGGCCATCCGGTTAAAACGTTATCGATTATTATTTGCAATGGAAATTCTTCGCCCGAGTCGTCTGTCTCCGCCATAGAAACTCCTGGCTGAAGGAGACCTCGTTTTTACTCTCTTCTTCGTTCAGCTTCACTATTTTTTCACCGTGTTTTTACTACGTTTCGCGAAATAGAATCCGCTCGAAGGGACACGGTTTTAATTCCGCGCTCGTAATTCGACGAGCCACGCGGAGATCCCGTTACGGGTTCAAAATTTTTGCAATTTCGGACTCGAACAGTCGAGCGCCATTTTTCCTCGTCGTCGAAACGCGACTCGCGAACCAATTACGAGTACTATCGATTTTGATTCGCGTCGGAGGGTGGTTATCTGGGTCGAAGGGAAAGAAATTTTTGACGTCGGATGGAAAAATATTGGACACTCTTTTTTTTTTTTTTTTAGACACTCTTCCCCCTCGACGATTGTTCGTCGAGGCTGTTTGTCGTCGACGTTGGATGTTAATTCACGCGAACGGATGGAAGAAGCGGGCTTGCGAAGCGCGGGGAACGTCGAACTTTCGACGCGCGCGTCCTTTTTACGAGCACGTGATGAGGTTGTTGGGAAGTGGACTGGAAAATGAGGAGTATAAATATCACGGTGGAGTCGCGACGAATATTGTTGTTTCTCTTGCGTTGTTTTAGCCGTGTTGCGTGTGATTACCCCGTTCGGTGACGGTGAATTAATATTTTTATATTTGGAGTATTTTAGAGCGGGTGAGTTTGTTAAATTATAAATGGAGGAACGTGGAACTTGAAATCTGGGCTTGGGTCAAGTTGAAGTATGATTCTGGTTAGGTTCGGGTTATTCATATTTTTTATTACTTTGCTTTAAGTATTATTCATTGTGTTATATTTAGTATTTTTTTAAAAGGTAAAGTTTATTTAATTATAAATATAGTAATGTTGAATTTGAGATATTGGCTTGTCTTAGAGTGAGATTAGGTTCGTTTTTAAATTACGAGAGTTTCAAATTAAATTAGAAAAGCAGGATTATAAAATTTAAGACCGAGTCCACTAAGTGTCCCATACTATGTGTCTGACCAGTAAGTGTCCCATACTACTTGTCGAGCCAGTAACCGTGCCACTCTCGTTTTCTGGCCAGTAACTGTCCTGTAGTATTTGTCTGACCAGTCTGTCCAGTCTGACCTGAACGAATTACCGCAAAATTCTTTATAAATTAAATTAAAAATCCAGGAATACGATATTTATATTTCTAATATATTTGTATTTAAAAATTTTCTCTTAATCTATCACTCTTCTACCCCATAAAATCCATTTTTATTTCAAAACAGAGATGCTCTGCGATCTTCTAACGGTCCTTAATATTTCCCCGAAATTCACCTGTTTCACTGTCTCACATTCCTCCATTCGAATTTCAACATCCCATCCGGATGCACTCGAATTTTTCGGTAATGCACACGACCATTTGTCGCCGCGGCGACAACAACCGTTTACCTGTCACCCTCGCAAACACACAGCCGACAAAATGTTTTTCGTCCATTTTTTCCCCGCTTTTTCACCGATCGTTTCGTGGCCTTCTGGATATAAATCCAGCATCGATACAATTAATCCTCTCCGACTGGCCAATATTCGTTTGGTTCTTAAATTTGTCACTCGACGTTCGTTTCTATAAAAAGCATCCAAGAATTTTTAGCATTTTTCAGCGTTTCTTTCTCCAAATTGAAACGTGCCAATCATCTACGATAAAAGTGACACGACTAAAAAATAGATCATTTTATCGTGGATTCCTTCGATTTAAATAATTCATGATATCAAAAAAAAAAATATGTTCGACTAAAATTTTTGAAAAAGCCAAAAATCTCGATGGATATAAAAAATGGTTGAATTTGAAGTATTGTTGACGCTTTTTTTTGTTAGCATTTTCATTATTGTATTTTTTTTTTCTTTTCCTTCCCGTCGAAACAAAAACGGTAACGTTTGTTTGCCCCGAAACAAAAATAATCAGCCGCGATTGTGAAAACCGATCGATTCGGATCTAATCGGTCGAAAGGACCCATTGAAATCGTCCAGAATTCCAGCGGCGCGTGTTAGCCATTGTTCGCGAGGCTTGCGTCGCGGAATACAAATCGATCGTTAACGCGATCGACGCTCCTCGTCGCGGCAATGTCCTCGAAATCCCGCCATTGAATTTCGCCTAATCGCTCGCCTCGATACGCCGGCACGCGGCCTGTTGACAGCGGGTTGCACGCGAAACAAGGAAATCGCTGACTTCGCCCGAGATAACACGATCGTTTTGCTCCACGAAGATCGATCGAATTTTTTATTTTAAATGGAATTTCTTTAATTCTTCTCTCTCTGATCATTTTTTATTTCTACGTTTCTTATTAACGGAACGCATAAATAGTTCCGTTTTTCTAAATTAATTATCAGAGAGAGTATCTTCCAATAAAAATGCTTAATAATTACAGATACTCAATGAGGAATTAGTTTCAATAATAAATAAACGAGTGATGCACAAAAGATGAATGCAAATATTTAAAACAGTGTTATCCTATTACGGCTAATAATTTAACATTGGGAATTTTTATTCAAATGAAAAATATTAGTTCCGTCTTAACCTTGTAGTTACATACTGATGTATTTATATTTAAAAAAATTTATTTTATGTAGCTATCACTGTACTATTAAATTTGTTTACAGTATTACTGTAGCAATGCTATGATCCATTTATAGCAATTGCTTGTTTGAAAATTTTGAAATCAAAGTAAGAAACTGTAATTAAGAAACAAAATTCGAACTAGAGAGGATTAAATATCAAAGAATTATACCATGATGTAACTTAATTAACTGATTTATTTAAGAAAATGGAGTAGAAATTGAAGCACGCTGTAAAGTAATATGCACCCTTAACGAACCTTCTTTGCTCGCCCCATTTTTTACTTACCCGTACTTAAATCGAAATATTTCACGGCGCAGAAGAAAAGAGAAGAAAAAGTACGTATAATGTCTCCAAAGCAGCATCCTTTAAGCCACTCTAAATTTATATCTCACGATGGCACAGAGCTACTCGTTCTCCCCAAAATCTTTGCCGAGGGTTCGCTCATAGACAGCGGGTCGTTAAGGGTAAAGAAAAAGCCACGGAAAAAAGCGGATCCTACACCAAAGACATAATGCAACAAGATGCATAAACTTCTAGCCCATTAGCGCTCCACTTTTGTGCCGTTAAAGCATGGAATACTTAATGAATTTCCCGGGCTTATTACGTGACGGGGCTGTGTCTCGTCGGCAGCCGGCGAACACCCCTTTCACGGGCGAATTATTTGAATTATTGCTTTACAACATGGAGTGCTGCGTAAATTTCTGCGGTGGCTCCTTGCGAGAACTCGAGCCGGCTTTTAAGCCAAGAGAGGCTCCGTAGAGCGATCTTTGGAGCCTCGTGGCGAAGACTCCGCCGATTTTCCGATAGTTTTTCGGTTTTCTTAGAGCACAACCACCGGCTGTACATTACCGATACATTAATATTGTACGCGAACGGCGAGGAGCTCGAGTTCGTATAATTTTAAACAAGAATTTTCTAATAAATTTGTCTTCTTAGGATTCTTACGTTTATTAATGATTTCAAGCGCGGACTAAGTGGAACTTGGAAAATGTGTGTCGTTAAAATTAGTCGACATTGTAGTAAATCGGACGAAAGAATTTTTCAACCTTACGGTTCTTTGGTACGCGTTTTATTGAACTTTACAAGTCATTGTAACAACAAGTCAAACGATATGAATGTTACACATTTCTGGATTCCATTGCTCGATATCGTACGTCGTGCGAGAAGTATATTTATAACAGCGTTGATCCACTTTTGCAATAAAGAGAAACACTCGTGTCCGCTTGGAGAATACGTCCTCGCGTGGGCCGCTCGTCCATCCGTGAAACATGGGTGTTCCCAACGTCTCGACTCTCTTCCCTCGATAATCGTGGCCAATCGAGCGACCGTTAAAAACGTATTATTCCTCGAGGATAATTTCTAAGGAACTCTTGAGATCGTTGGTTGGAGAAGTCGGTAGAAGTGTATCGAGAAGTAAATAGAAGTCGTAGCGAAACCGGGTCAAAAGTCGTAACTCACCGGAAGCAGAAACTTTCCACAGGATTTCCAAAGCGTACCTACATTTCGCAATGGACCGTTTCAAAGTTAATATTTGCATGAGTAACGATCGTCAACAGAGAATATGCTAACTCAATGATCTTTGACTTTTTTTTTTTAAATCTGCATTTTTTCCCCCCTTTTTTCCTTTTTTTTATTTTGTTTTGCGAGGTTCGAGATTAACGATGCGCCACTCGCGTGACACGCGCATGGCGATATGATAAATCGTCGTCGAACAAGGAGCAATAATCGCCAGCCTAGCCACCGAAATGGCAATTTACCCGAGCTATTAATTATCATGGCTCGGCCAGCGACGTCGATAAATATTGTTTCTACGTCGTCAGACTTTTGTACACCGGTTTCGCCATTTGAAAATTGACTATCGTGGGATAGGGGGGATGAAGGGTCGGCGAACTCGGACCGAAAATGGGGATGTTGGTGGGTAACGAGAGCAATTTTTTGTGGTTTGCTTCTCGTTATGTTGCGTGTTATAAATTTATTTACAATTTAAAGTGTTAATTGGTGGGATTGAAGCTGACACGTCCCAATTGTTTTCTACTTAAGCGTTAAATGTTTAGATTTTCCTGAAAGAGAGAAGATTAAAATTTCTTTTTTTTTTCTGTTAGGTAATTGGTACAAACGGATAAAATTTTGCTTGCATGGAAATATAGATATAAACGGGCATGTTTTGAAAGGTTTCACGAGACTGTATCAATTAATACGATAACTCGATTTTATCGTACTTAAATAAACACAGAAATACAGCGTACGATAAATAATTTGACGAGATAGAAATAAAGTGAAAAAACATAATTTAGCTGTTACAGAACGCTGTTATCAAATCTTACCCTATATTCGTGACGATTATTACACAATTTATAAAACGCAAAGTGAATTTTAGTCAACGCTGTGTAGTTCATAATTCTTTGTACAATTATTTTCAACATATTCCCATCGAACCGAATTATTCGTATCTAAATGCAAATCCTTGGCGATAGCAGAGCTTCAATTTAAATACCGGACGTTTCGATGCATTTTCGAAACTGTTTTTCAAAGAAATTCACGGTGCCCGGTTCGACGTATCGCTCTTTATGCAATATGATTTCCAGCTGGCTCGTTGGGAAAAGGTAAAGAGGAACGGAAAGGATTTCATGTTTCCAATGAAATTACATAGCCCCTCGCGGTGTCCTCCTTTGTCGAGAGAGGAGAGTTACCTTGCTCCTGGCAGGATATCTGAAATTTCCTATCCGGCGACCATTCATTTTCCGCCTCTTCCTATCTGAATGCTTCCTCACAAACCAATTTTCTTTACCTCGACCTTTTTAACTTTTTTCCTTCGTCATAAAAAAAGAAGAAAAAAAAGAAAAAGAAAAACAACACGTTTGTCGTGGCTCTCTTTTGTGCATCGAAAAGGATCGGGATTTCTGTTACTCTGTTAAAAAAAAGACGCTGTATTTTCAGTTTCGATAAACGATAAAGTAACTCAACAACCCACGTACAGTTATTGCAAAAAGAAGTACCTCCACATTGCGAATCCCGGGCTCTTCCATTCACGGTCCAACGTACGACACTTGAATGCAGAAAATATGATCAACCACGCATCGGAGTCAATATTCCCAAGAGCCTTAAGGATGTATTCAGGTCGGAATAAAACAGAGACAACCTACTGAAATTGATTAAAATGACCAATGCATGGGATGAGATCCAGAGACGGACGCAGTCGTTGTTAATGGCCTAGCTGTCGATGCAACGTTGAAACAAATAAAAGAGGAAGAAGAAAATAACAAATATTTCGCTCAAAGAATACCACTTACACCTCTGTTACATTTTCAACGCGCAAATTCTATGAAACAACTATTGGATAAACAAATCGGGAACCAAACGACGCAGAATACGTAACAAACAACGCCAAGTCGTGTGCATTAATTTTTTTGAAATTAAAGAAACGCAGCATTTTAATTTAAAGAAATATACATATATAAAAAAAAAGAAAAAAAAAAGAAAAGAAAATTGAAAGCAAAATTTAAAAATTTATGCCTCGCGTTAGGGACGTCGCATTGTACCATACCTCTCTTGTTCCATGAAATGTACAAGGAAAAAGTAGGATAAAAAAAAGAAAAAAGAAAAGAAAGAGTTGCTGGAAAGGGTGCAGGGCGAGAAGCTGGTATCCAAGCAACAGATATCATTAGGCGGGCAAACAGGTGCATGCGGATATAAAGGATTCACGTTCCTTCGTTCCCGGCTCATTGTCAGACGTTATGGTGGCAGGATAACGTAGGCTGGAAACCGAGGGGCACCGCAATGCAGGCAAGGGCGTTGTCAGGGGCGACCCTAGCGACCATAAGGCTTGATTCGCACCGAATGAACTAACTCCACGATTCGGCAGCGAAATAATAGCCGAGAGCCTATCGATCCTTAATTTCTGGTACGACTTAAGGCGTCCATGACTCACCTGAACCATTTAATCTTGGAATCTTGGAATCTTGGAATTTTGGACGATGTTCGGTGTTGGTGGTCTAATATTTCGAACACCGATAAAACTTTCTTTATAGAAGCTTAATTTTGTGGTCCCGGTCGATTTTATTTAGGTTCTTCTTTATTGAGAATTTTTTATTTTTATTAGTATTTTTTGTTCGGGAGAAGCTTTCTGGTACCCAGATAATTTTAATAAAATAGAAAATAGTCGTCGGACACGGCTGATTCATCGCGTATAGAATTATTTGCGTTCCAAATTCACACGTGATCGTTAAAACGTCTCGGGTAACAACAAAATTGCCGGAGAATTTCTTTGTTTGCATCACTGTTGCAACAGAATGCAGTAAACTCGCGACTGAAGAACGACCAGCTGATAGCAAGGAACTTTTAATGGAGGATCGCAGGGGTCTACGATTAAAACGCGGCGATGTTTCAAGCTGTCCGTGGTAGTTCGGAAAAGATTAGCAGTTGCAAGGTGAATTTTTAGCAGGCAACCATCGCCGGCTCGTTGGCCTGGGGTCAGATGAAACAGCTCCAAGAATTATAGGCCTGTAAGCAGGTTAATTACACGACTTTATTACTTTCCATTTCACGACCTCCTAGATTTCCCTCTTTTTTGTTCGTGCTTCTTAAAGATATCTTATCAGCCAGCTGATCGCTTAATTACATCGATTCTCTTAACGTACAATTACGCTGGAGGAATTATATTTATTTATTTTATTCTCTCTTGCAAACTTGTTTTGTCGTTCCGATATTACGAATTTCCAGAAAGTGTGCGTTTAATTATGAACATCCTTATTACGAAGAGGTTTCCCTATGATGGTCGGTGAGAGCTATGAATTTATGAAATCCCGGGATTGGGGATTTAAAAATGCATTTCTGTGCGCCGCGGATTCTTCAATTGTGGATTCTACGATGAACCTCGTGTTCTTTTTTTTTTTGTTATTTATTCGTTGTTACTCGGTTGCTCGTTACGAATCAGAGTTGCAGCAAGTTCACCGGAGTATGATAAAATAAGAAATTAATTGTCTAGAACCTCGCTCGGAAATCTTAAGTCAGTTGTAATACCTGTTTCAAATTTAATTATTGGAAAATATGAAGAAATTATTTATTTTTAATTTAATACTTCATACGGTAAAATGTGTGGTATTTATTAAGAATCAAGTGCTTGAGAAACAAGTTTTGTTCAGAACAGTGTCCCAACACTTTCGAACGAGGGTCTGCGTGAAAATAAGAGAAGAATAGAGTATCGAAGAATTTTTTTTTCAGAAGTTCCCCGAATAAGAGTCACCGAAAACTGGTGAACTACATTTTCACAAGTTAATCCCTGAAAGCTCTCGATAGAAACGCCTTTAATTACCAACGGGTCGAAGGTTCGACGAAATTTTCTTCTGGCCGTCAGCAGGCTGCCCTAACTAATAATGAAATTGCACTTTTCCGTAGTTTAATATCCGAGTTAATTTCCAGCGCTTAATCTTCCCGCCGTGGCCCCGATGCCAGTAAAATCTTCGATCCATTAATCTTTTCGACGTTCTTGTCCGAGAGGAACCTTAACGCACCATTAAAACTTCGACACATAATTACGCTATTCGCTTGCTGTGGAACTTGGTAAAAGAGGTCTCTGTGCCTCGTAAATTAGTTATGTGGTTCGACCGTACCTTGCGATCTTCGCGAATCGGGCACGTTCTCGATTAAATCCCAGAATCAGCGAGTTTTTCGGGGGGTTGACACAGGTTTCATTTGGTAGGTTGAAATAATTTAAACTTCGTTGAACTCCAGAGAGACCGTAGAAACAACAGAACTCGAATTTTTTTGTTTCTTATCGCGAGAATGTTTCACTGCTTACAATTAGAATAATTAGAGGACGAAGCGAATTGCATGTTAGAGCTCCCGAAGCAGCAGTAATTTTCATAATTACATTCGGCAGCCGTTCGTTGCAAGAAAATTAACAAACAATTCTATAATTCGTGACAGAGCATAAGAAATATAAAATTTTAGAAGGCGAAACAGAATCGTTATACGCAATACGTGTATTTTGTATCAATTCAGGAAAGACACATTGGATAGTCTAAATTTCAACGATTTGGAACGAAATTTCATAAACTTCCTTTTTTTTTGTACAAAATATTGGCAATTATGTTGGTTTAAATTTTTTCCACGACTGCAATTTTGAACGTCGATGCAAGGATTCCGATCGTTTCGCTGTTCCGTGCCGTGGTATCGTGTTTACATCCAATCAACTTAATTTCTGGTCACCTGGATCACGGGATTTTACCGTGTTATTACCACCGCGTCGTGCATCGATGACTCCGTTAGCCAATGCTTTCCCTAGCTCGATTAAAGCGGTGCAATTGCTCCGACCGATCGTTTTCTGCTCCCACTCGATCGTTGGGTCATCGTTGCTACCGTTTCCTGCGTTTCTCGTTGCGTGTTTCACCGTGAAGCTGAATAGGGAAAGCTTATTCGATATCGAGGGCTATCTCGGAAAATGGTAACTTTGTGAGCGCCAGTTTAAGTGACCTAATACGAACTTAATTTAAAACTTAGAGTTAGGACGTACTTGGCAGTCGTTGTAACGAGGGCAATTTTTTTTTCTCTTTCATTTTCTTGGTTATCGATCCTTATTCTTATCAAGCTTTTAAAAATGAGGCTTAGATGGAATCTAACGAGTCTCGCGATTTAAATTCATAAATTCATTATGGATAGAAGTACTATTCGTTGCTGGAAAGATGATTAGGACGCCTGTTCGCGTTTGTTGCTCGTCTGCGATGCGTGGACGTGATTGCTTCCGCGAATAACACAAATGTGTCTTGTCTTTATTTGTCCTTATAATTGTGTTAAAAAAAGATGGATCTGTTGCATTTCAATCAGTTCCAGATCCGCATTCCTTCCACTCGTCATCTTTCCAGCAACGCGCAGTAGGTTCCTTTGAGAAATCGGTGAATAATATTAACGCTAGAATTACTAGCTGGAATTGTTAATTTCCGATAGAAATTTTATAAATATTCCGTACGTTTCTGAAAATTTTCTCTGTCTTTCTGTTAAAATATGGAGGTTTCCCGATCATGTATTATTTTATTTTTTTATTTTTTTAAGTATCTGTCATTCCGATTTCTTTGATACGAATAAATATATTTGAATCGTTTGTAGTTCTACTGTTAACACATCGCGAACGGATGACGAGGTATCTCACGTTCCATAAATATAAAAATGGCAAACGACATCGAATAACTCACTTCTTTAACTCCAAGTTTAAACTAAGATCTACATTTAGAATACAAATACCTATGTTACATAGTAAGATTTGCGAAAATATGCTCCGTCATTAATAATAGTAAAATATTAAATCAATATAACAATTTCTGACATCAAAGCAACCAAGATATCGTAGCTGTTAAAGCGATTCTTTCCGAGAATCCATCTCTTCCGTCGCCAAACCGGATCCATTTTTCTATTAGATACTTTCATCAATCCTTGACATACTGCTCGACGTATACCGATATCAATGCATCGAATTCCTTTCGAGCGAATTGAGAAATCTCGGTTCTTTAGATGCGACTCTCGAGACACCGATCGGCCATTGTGCGTGGCGAACGCGGCCACGGCTGAAGGCTCCTAGCTCATCGATTTATGCTAATCAGTTTAACTCGTCCCTACTTTAGGCACGCTGCCGCGCACGCTAATTTCTCGTTAACGGCGCGGCCAAATAGAGAGAAGAGGGGTCGATTTAGCGGTTCGTAATTCAACCAGAGCCTAATGGTCGAATCGGCGAAAACACAGTCGACATGTTAGTCGGTGACACGGGCGAGTCCGGGTTAACATGATTACAGTCTGGTCCTTGTCACGAGCTCTGTTTAACGTCCTCCTTGTTCTCTTTGATGAATTAGGCGCTCGCTGCAAGGCTAATCACGGGGGTTGACGGGCGATAAAATGCCGGAGGAATGAAATATTTTATTTAGTTATTTTTATTTTTATTTTTATCTCAACGGTGAGTTAATTGGGCGAAAGATCGCGTGAGATGGCTGAAGTATTAATTAGACGCTTGTTGGGAGGAGAATTTCGAGGGATGATGGAAGATAGAAACGTGGAATTAATTTTTTTTTTTTTTTAAATCGAGAGGATTAATTAGGAGAAAGATCGAGCGATATAATCGAGTTGTGCAAAATTCTTCTTTTCATCGCTGAAAATTAGTTCGAATGATACAGCACCGGATTACTATAAAATAAGCGAACGCGATCTGAAAATTCGAAAATTACAAGTATCGCTGAAATAGGTCACGATACACGTACGCGTATTAAAACGTGCGGAGTGTAGATCCGGTTTTACAGGTTGAAAAATATTATTCGTTGTGGAAATATTGGAGTTACTAAATTTAAAATGTTTCACAGATCCAAATAATTTAGCGGTTCAAGGGGATATAATAATATCTGGTTTAAGTAACCGAGAATGTTTGTTTTTCGTTTTCAGGTTGATTTGAAGCCCCTGCGGGAGGCCACGATCGCCGTCCCGACGCCCAAGATCTCCGAGAAGCGGAAGGCAGAGGAAGCCGATGCGAGCAAAGATTTGAAAAAGGTAAGCGATCCGACGTCGAAACCATTTAATCGTCGAAATTAATAAACTCGAAACTGTGGACTTACATCTCGTCCGTTCGCCAAAATGGCATCTTGGCTGTTCTCGTCGATATTTGAAGCAGAGAGAGAGGGAGAGAGAGATCATACCGGCGCCGTCGTGGGCCACGTTCTCATTAATCCACAACGGTCTGCCGTCATTAACGAAATAAACGGCCGTGAACCTCGCCGCTTTTGAAATTTAACTCTGTTCCGTCGTTCCAACCGCGAGGAACGTGCTGCTGGCTCGCGTTTTTATGACGTTGGGCACTTCGCTTTGTTTTTTTCGTGGATCCTTTGCTTTTTAAAAATTTTTATTTATTATTCTTTTATCATCTTTTAACATTTTAAAACATTTTTTAACATTTTTTAACATTTTTCTTTCATTATTTTTTACCACGTTGAACGGAGTTCCGTAAGCCATATCGACAGGAAGGCATAGTAATACACATTTGTCGCGATTAGAAGAGTCAAGACAGGTTTTTCAATCGCTACAGCTGGTTGAACTGGTTGTAAGGCGATGTTGTTATGGTATAACAACGATAACTGGTTGTTATCCCCTGTTTGAACGCTGACTTTAGGGTGTAGGTGAAAGCCTAGGAATTTATGAGCTCTCGGACGCTAACGCGAAACTAACCGCTTGTTTTATAACGTTGCGCGCAATGTTTGAAGGCTTCATAGGATGAAGGTGTTATGTTATAAATATTAAGTTCGTAGTAAATTGAGTTTAAAAAGTATTCTTCCTGCATTTCTCTTTTTTTTAGCGAATAATAGCATATATTGTTAATATTTTTTCTTTTTTACTATTCTTTGGTATATATGATAGGATATAGTGAAACGAAGTACTGTGTGATAGTACAATATGTACCACCTCCGTTGTCTGAGAAAACTCGAAATTGTTTCCGTCGTGAAAATATTGCATAACCCGTTTCATCCTTTGAAATCTTTATTTTCTTTTTCTTTTTTTTTTATCACAGTCGGACGTAGAATTCCACTTCATTCCACGTTTGATTTAAAATTTGAGTTTCTGTCTAAATTATTTTTCCTTTTGTTACAAGTTCGAGAAATGCGAAAGAATTTTCTTCTCTTTAAAATTCACATTTTTTAAAAAGTAGCTCGAGAAATTAATTATGCAGTTTCAAGTTAATTATTTCGCCGTTGCGTTGGCTAATTTTTAAATTATCTCCGTTGGCCGCTATCGATACGAGACTGGTTATGCAGAGTGTCGAGCAAACGGTTATTGTTTGCTTCGTAATAGTTGATTCACGGACCTGTATTGACACAGCCGCTTGAACGTTATAAGCTCGAAAATTCCTGGATCTATGCATTCCCGATTACGGTGGAATCGAACGGATGTTCGGATAATTCTCAGGATGCGCGATCGTCGTCTTAGGTGTTTCTATCGCAGTTTCTTCCGATCGTAGGAGACACAATGAAGTTTTAATGCTGAATCGACACGATGAATTTCTGACGAGTGTCGCTGACGCTGACTGAGCACCGAGAGTGCTCAAACAGAGTAGTTTTCGAGGGTATACGTAGGTTGAAGTATTTAACTTAGAGAGGAGCCCTCGGTTACTCGGTGAACGTGTTGAACTTTACTCAAACTTGGACTGCTGAGTTAAAAAGTGAACACAGAACGATACATTTCTTATTCGAGAAAAACTCGAGGCAACTCGATTCTGGAGTACCGGTTTCAAAAATTCCAAGAATAACATTATTTTAGTTAAATCGAAATTAAATACGCTCTTCATTATATTTCTCTTATTTAGAGAAAAGAAATAAACAGAATTTTTAGTTACCAATATTGTTACGAATAAAATTAGTTTACTTGAATTGTAACTGAATATATGCACGGACGGTGTTATCTTTCCTTCGAAGGAAAAGAAAATGGAGAAGAAACGTTTTCGAAGTTTAAAGTGTCAGTTAAAGAAAGAAAAAAAAGTTTCCATTAATAAAATTAGTCCACTTAAATTAGAATTAAATTCTAGGAGACAAATAGGAGTGGAAAGTGGAATCGGTTTGACACGAGCCACGTGAATTTATTTCGAATTCCGGCACGCGTTCTACGAGGATTAATGGCGGATTAACAAAGTGTTCCCGGGTCGGCGGAGTGGTCTCGGTTAAGACTTTAAGCGCTACCTTGAGCAATTAATTTCGAGTAGATCTCGAGCCAGCGGCGGGGCAAACTTCCTCCGACATTGAAAAAACAAACAGCCGACGGTAAATTTATTCACTCGCCGCCCTCTGTTTCCGTGGGGTAATTACGTCAAAATTAGTGAAACTGCGCGATCAAAGGGGATATTTAAGGAGAATTCTTATACCCCTCGAAAAAATTCCTCCGCGCGTTTGTGTAACATAATTTTTCTGTTAATTGTTAAGTGTACGCGATATTGTTCTGGCTCGTTGGTAATTAATTGACAAAAATTACGCTGAATATTTTGTCTCGTGTAATTTTCCTTTGTAATAAAGTTAACGAACGTAACGTAGATTTTTAATGATCGAAGAAATAATTTAAAAATCCCCGCTTTGAGCTCGTTTTAAATTTTCTTCTTCAATATTCGCGTTACTCTGTTATTTTATGTTTTCTCAGTTTGTTCGACAAATTCTGAAGGAAACGACTCTTGTTACACGAAAAAACTGCACGAACGAGTTCTGTAGAGTTTGCTATAAAAAGGAAGAACAAGCTAAAGACAAAGTTTGCGGAATCGAAGGACGCTCGGTGTTGCGCGTTGACACACCGAAAACCTTGGTACAGCTTGTTGCTGCCTGTTGCTGTGCAACGCCGATACTATCCCAGGCGTCGTCGACAGAAAAATACGGTAATCCATCGCGAATGGATGAAAATCGGGCCACGGTAAATAAAACGGGAGCGAGATATCGGATCGCCGGAGCTCTTGAGCCTTTCCTCCTGTTAGTGTTTTAATGGCGGCAGGCTGCTTAAACGATACGTTTAAATAAAACATATCGGATAAAGCGTCTTTATTTCTGGTAAGCAGAAATGAATGAGAAGGATATTCTGTATATTAATATTTTTTAACTCAGAGAATTTGAAAGTTTGAGGATTTAAAACTTTGGGTATTCGGATCGTTGAAAATTCGGATCTTTGAGAATTAAAAACTTAGGAAATTGGAAAGTTTGTGAATTGAAAACTTTGGGAATTCGAAAGTTTGTGAATTGAAAACTTTGGGAAATCGAATCTTTGTGAATTCAAAACTTTGGGAATTCAAATCTTTGAGAAATCAAAACTTAAGGAATTCGAATCTTTGAGAATTCAAATCTTTGATAATTCAAAACTTAGGGAATTCGAATCTTTGAGAATTAAAAACTTTGGGAAATCGAATCTTTGAGAATTCGGATCTTTGAGAGCTTAAACCTTCGAGAGTTTAAATCCTTGAAAATTTAAATCTTTGATGACCTGTATCCCTGAGAATTCAGATCTTTAAAAATTCTATTTCAATTTCGAATAATAGCACCATTAATTATACAATTTTTTTTCGTTTGTATGCTTACCAATTTAAACGACACGAGAATGGCAAAATAGATCATAGGACAGAAAGAGGATCCTTTTAATATGTCGTTCTATAAACTCGTACGTGAGTGGTATTTGAGCTTGTTAGGGAGAGGAACTTTGTCCTTTCACGGTTGAAAGGAAGTTCGGAAGAAAGGCGGCTCGAGGACACGCCTAAATGGCAGGATGTCGGGCAAAGATTTCGGTGCCGCCGGAGAAACCTTTGAGAGAGGATGGGAGCTCCTCAGAAGGAAAAAGAAAAGTAATTCCTGGGGAACTGGATAGCTTCCAGTGACTTTGATGCCTCCTTGAAATATTCGATACTTGCTTTTTGTCCAACTTTTTTTTGTCGAGCGTTCTTCACGGAACGTCATTCAGAAACTATTGAAACACGTTAAAATATTGAAACTTCGTTTCAACAACCGCTTTCTAAACAAAATGTCCGATAAAACAAAAGATAAAATGTCTCGAATTCACCAAGAAAAAATAAACATGTATGAATCCTTGCATCACTGATATCCAAAACCCCCCAAAAAAATTCACCATCGAATACACCGGAATTCCTCAGGAAGTTGGATTAATCCACAACCCAGGAATTCGGATCTCATGACACAGGAAATGTGTAAAAAAAAGTCACGTCCAATATGTTAAACAAAACTCAGAGAGTTAGGATTCTCGAATTTCGGTACTTCGCAAAAACCAACTTCGCGAAAAACAAATCTCCGCGCTAAAAACACTCGTCAGAAATCCACACCTGGGTTCCACCTCGAACCTTGAAACCCACCAGCCCTCGATTCAGCTCTAACCTTTCGAGACTGTCAATTTTCGAATCAACCAACCCTCTTTGATAAATATTACAAAATTAGTACCCTCCTGAAAGCTTAAACAAAAAAAGGAAGCGTTCAATATTATCTTCCGAGGGTGAGATTCCTTAAGGGTGAGATTTTCTAAGGGTAAGATACCCCGCTCACAGGATCCATCTCGTTCAAGCAAAGTCGACGAAAATGGGGGGGGGGGGGAGGATCTCATCAGCAGGCGACCGAAAGACGAGGCAAAGTGGGTAGAGCCTAAACAGCGAAAGGGGCGGATTTCGCTGGTTGTGGGAGCAAGAGGGCCCGAGGCAGCGAGAACGGCGCGCGTGGTCGATGTGGAAAGGAGACATTGACTTGTAGACAGAAAGCGTGACTGGTGGCGGCAGGGGGACGGTCGAGGGGTTGCTCGAGGGCCGGTCGATACAGCCGAAAGTCCAGAACACGGGACCGAGTGGCGCGAAAATTCGTGCAGATGGAAACATAAGTCGGCCGCGTTGGGTTGGCGGTGGTGGTTTGACGCGAGGAACGGGAACGAGGGTTGTTTCTTGCTCTCCTTTTTCCCACCCCGCTTCTTTCCGTTTATTTGCCGCCGCAAACTTTCAGCGAGTCTTCGACGTCGTCGAAGTCGAAACACTTTATTTTGCGATCGAACGCGATACTTTATTTTCTCTTCGTTTTTTTTTCTTTTTTTTTCTTGTTTTTTCTTTTTTTTTTTTG
>SMSQ01026045.1:571903-602947 GCA_019453375.1 Ctenoplectra terminalis
TTTTATTTTTTTTTTTTTTTTTTTTTTTTTAATTATACACTTTATATTTTTCTTATTATATTTTCTGTTTTTCTATCATTTCATTTCTGAGGGTGACAATTTGGAGCTAGAGTTGGATTAATTGTTCCATGAAAACTTTTCATTGAATCAAAATTGTTACGTATTACGAATTTCGTGGTTGTAGAATTTCCTCGTAAATCTCTGCTGGGCGTATCGAAATTGTTCGCTGTATGATGTTTCAGACGTTTCCACATTTATCATCCTCAAACAATCTAGATAGGCGTGTAAACAATGTCCCCTGGAAGGGTGTTAATTGCATAGCCACTTTAGAGATACATTCCAGTCCCAGATACTCGAGTCTTTGTTGTCCCTTATGGCGTACATCTTGCCGTGCGACACTATCGATCAACAATTTAGACGGCCAATGGAGCGTCCATGAATTTGCACGCCACATTGTGCCCGGTAAAGTCGAGCTGGTGCATTCTCGTTTCCCCATTCAGTTCCTCGCACAACATTCTCGATTCAAACATTTATTCCGATATTTTTAACCAACCATTGCTCCCAATTTTTATTAAAATTAATTCACTCCGAATTCACACGTATGAACTCGAATTTTCGTTTGTCTCGCCCCGCCACCGAACGCAGCGACTGGAATTAATTAAAAACTTAATTCCACGTCGTATAAATATCTGTACAGAAATATTAAAAAAATATATTTTCCGGATATTTCCAAACTTTCGTTATTCCTCTACGAAACGACGATTTACAGTTTTACACACGATTCTCGCCGATGGATCATAAAATAGGGGTGCAACAATGAAACCCGATGAAATTTCTATCGCGACCGCGGCACATGTTGCTGTTCGATACAAATTCACTCGTGCTTCATCAATGAAATACGTCTGACAATGTGTAACCACACACTCGACTACACACACCGCATTGTTTCCCAACGATACACCCCACCAATCTCATACGCGTCGTTATGAATTATGCATCGTTGATCTCTCGACCAGAAATCGCACCAAGCAACCGAATTGCTGAAAATTGAATTCGCTAAAAATATCGCCAAGAACACGAGAAAATATCACCGTTTCCTTTACACAAATTTCTAACTTAATCTTCCATAAAATAACCAAGATCGATACTTGTGTTCAAACATTACAATTCTACATTTTTCACTTGGAACAGTGCCGCTCTAAAATCGTCATCCAATTATCCAAAAGTTCAGGAAGCCCCGATATTACCCCAATATTCACTTTCTGCAGACTCAAACGTCCAAACCCCCATAGGCCAATTCATCGAGCGAAGCAAGCCAGACCAGCCCCAGGAACACGCTACAAACGGTCAGTAAATTCAGTTGGCCCATAAAACACCGGTCTCCCAAACGCAAGATATATCTTCCGTGCACCGAACATCGAACAACGAAAACACGAAGGGCTGGTGTTCGCGTCTCCCGTGGATCGCGCCGATTAATAACAGTTTCGGTAATTACAGCTGCTCGAAAGTAGATCTCACGTTCGCTCTAATGAATTTCGTGAACCGGGGGACGGGTCTGGGAGCCTTCTATTTGGCGAACGAAGAGTGTAGGGTGGCGAAAAGCGTTTCCTCCGCTGCTGCTCGGAAACTTTGTCAGTTTCCTCGAGGAGAGGAGGCTTAAACTCGCGTCGCATTGGAGGACGATGCATTGTCTCCTCGACGATCTCTTCTCTGGTCCCACTTTCCCCTCCCCTGTTTCCGACGACGAACCTTCCGTCGACGACGATGACGACGATCTCCGGGAGAAGAAGCTTCGGAATACCCTTTTCCACCCACCCCGGTGTCGACGGTTTCGCGCCTCTTGGCACGTTTCACGCTCGCCGCGTAATCCAGATCCTCGTGCTAGAGTGTTCTGTGCCCGCTAAAGCCTGCTCTTCTCTTTCTTCTTTCCCTTTCGTCGCTCACACCCCCGGTTCGCCTCTTTATTTCGTCGAGAGCAACCGCGTGGGCGCTTCTTAACACGGGAATCGTGCTCGATTTCGTGTCGATCCTCCTTCTGCTATTTTTTTTTCTCTTTCTTTTTTGTTCCCCTTTTTTTTTTTTTTTTTGCTGCTGCTTTCATTGACCGGTTGTGTTCCGGATTTTATGCTCGAGGAGGGGATCGAATCTTGCGTTTGAGTATTATTTAGGTTGAGTACGGTGATTGATGCTTGCTTTGGGAGCGTCGGTAGACTTTTGAAAGGTTTAAAGGGGGGTTGTTGCGGTTCTGCGGTGCACGGAAGGGATGTTACTGTGGCCAAGGAGAATTTCTTTGATGAAAGACTCTTTCCTCGATGCTTGTTTTCTTCATCCTTTGTCCACGCCGTGGTTTTCTTGCTTGATTTGTTGCATTCTTGCGTCGACCCAGCGTGGTTTCCGATTCGGCGCGGAAATTGTGTCGTGCGAAGTTCGATGGTATCTCGGGGGACATCGGAAAAAGAAATTGCGCTGGATATAGAAAAGATTGCTACTTTCAACAGGATTCTTTAAAATTTATCAAAACGAAGAACGAAATAATTCCAGCGGTCTCAATTTTTCTCGCGAGAGAAATTTTCTTTTTTTTACGTCGATGGGAAAAAAGGGAACGAATTGGGTCCCCGAATTATTTTAACGATCGTTCTCTCGTTTCCACGCAATCCTCGCGATCTTTGCGATCTTTCCCCATCGGATTTCTCTTTGCCTATCCAAATTCGCAGTTAGTGTTTCCCCTTGATTGAACCAGAGTGCTCCTCGATGCGCCGATTGAATCGGTTGAAAGGAGCCGATTGGTTTCCACGAGTAATTCCTGGTCGCGCAGATCGCTGCAATTCCGCGGACGATTGGCTCGGAATTCAGAGGCGTATTCTTTTCTCTCGATTTTTCCACGCTCGCTCACTGTTTTCTTCGGTTCGCCAATCGATTTTCCTTTCTCCGACTTTCACTTTGTTCTTCCGTACTATTTGATCTCGTTCGAAGGGTAAAAAATTCCTTCGAAAGATTCGTACTTTCTTCGGAAACCTTGAATTTCTTCTTTTTAGCTTCCATATCGTCGTTTAGTATTTAATTTATCGAGAATATCGAGGAATAAAATATTCTTCTCGATTCGTCGGCGGTTATGATCATTAATCAGCCATGTTTCAATTAATTAAGTTCGTAGATGCAAACAAGACTCGTTTCAAGGAAAGATTCTCTTTCTTTCTTTCTTTTTTTTTTAAAGAAAAGAATTGGTGTCGCTCCGATGGCACACCCTCTTCAGGTTGCTCCATAAATTGCAGGGTAATCTTTTTCTTCGTTGAAAAGAAAAAACCCTTTTATCCGCGACAGACTGCTTTCTCGCTCACTGTTCCGGTTCGACGAGCCGATCGAACGACTTCCGGGTGTTTAATTAAAATCATTTTAATTGCAAGAATAGAGTCGAACGATCGCTTTAGCCGTCTCCGGTACTCCCTTTGTAAGTTCATCTTAGATGGACCTTCGGCAATAATAGGACGATTAAAAAGGTCCATTTTACGGTGCCGCGATGGTTCGATACTGTTACAGTGTTAGACGTTTTGTATTATTAATAATTCAAGTCTGGTAAAATAGAAATAATTTATATTTAGAATTATTAAAATAATACAATTTTTTGTAAGCTTTCGATCATCTAAAATGGGGATCTATAAATTTCCAACAGGAGATTTGAGCTTTTCTCAAATTTTTATCTTCGTAAAATTGCTCGTTTCTTAAATTTTTTATTATCGATAAATTGCTGATTTCTAAAGTTTTCATTTTTGAAAAAATTGTGCAATTTTTAATCCACGGTCTCGGAAAGTAAAACGTAACAAAAATCCATCCTCAGAATAGTAATTTACAAGCTCAAAGCTGTCAAACTTCGCTTCTTTCAAATTTCAAAGGTGCCCAAATAGGCTGTCCACTCAAATAAAAGGAAAAAGTAGGAAAAGCAAATAGCAAGGAGGGGCATCCTTTGACTCGATTGAACGGGAATGTTAATCAACGCGCTGGTGTGTTTATTTCGTCGTTTTTTTTTTCTCGCCGGAAATCAACGCGGCGGAAATTGTAGGTTACGAACGACGAGTGCTGGCAAAAGACCGGCGCGTTATCAAGGGAGGCCGTTTGAAGCGGTGGATTAATTTTTGGCCGACCAACGGATACAAAATCACCCGGTTTTCCAATGGAATGACTCACCGAAAGCAAAACGTTATCTAGTTTACATCTTCTAACGAAACAGAATCTTTTCTCTCGTTTTCTGTTCCTTCTTTACCTTCTTCCATTTTCGATAGAAAAATCAGCGACTATTTTTTACACTACAACCACCCATAATTGAAGTCTGCTTACTCGTACCGAAGAAATAAAAATTAAAACTACGTGAAAAATACATAATACAAAAGAAATAATTAATTATATATTTATAACAAAAAGTTAGGAAGAAATTAAAAAAAAAAAGTACAGTAAATTTATAAAACTTGTACGAGAAATTATGAGTTAGCCATTTGTGGTTAGTTCTTTAACTATAAAAAAAAAGACTAATATCCAAACGCACTGATATCACTGAAAAAATCGTGTAATGGGAATAATTAATCCACACTAGTTGTAATTAAAGAATTAACTAACCCTTTGAGTGTCGAAAAAAGTTTTCAACCTTGCCTTTAATCTATACTTACTTCAATTTTTTTTATCCATTTTGAAATTTATATAGTCTGTTGCTCGATAAAAAAATTTCATCATTCCGCAAGTCCTGGAATCGTGTAAGAAACTTTAAATTAGCCAAGTACGTCTCGAGAAGCAGTCCATCGTGAACGTCGAGCTAAAGTCGGGGGTGAAGGAAAGAAGGGGATGATCGAGCGAAATGTCAGATTAATTTCCACGCGACAGTGGGCCAAGGAAAGAGGAAGGAAAGGGGATCGTGAGCGGCAGTCGTGCACAAATCGTTAGCAAAACCTCAAAAACGTCTGTTTGCCTTTGCCTTTTCCTTTGGAGCTTCTTCTTTCTTCGTTTCTACGCAAGCGAGCCGCCAGAACTCGCGTTATTTCTCCATCTTTTGCTCGCCGCAAAGAATTTTTCACGTCGGAAAGAAAAATTGGAGCGTGTTGAAATGACTCGTAGAAATAATCGCGTTTCTTCTTTTCGTTTATTTTATTTTATATACGTATTTTTTTTTCTTTTTTTTTTTTTCTTTTTTTTTTTTTCTTTTTTTTTTTTTCTTTTTTTTTTTTTCTTTTTTTTTTTTTCTTTTTTTTTTTTTCTTTTTTTTTTTTTCTTTTTTTTTTTTTCTTTTTTTTTTTTTCTTTTTTTTTTTTTCTTTTTTTGTTTTTCTTTAATTGGTAAAGGTTATTTAAATTGTTAATTGTTGTATCTGAGTTTCGTTAATTTATTCGAAGCATCGACTCATGAATGTGTTCGATGGCAGGGAATGATTAATTCGCTCGCATTACGCGTGCAATTATAATACGGTACGCATGATGGTTCGAAATTTATTGTAACTTTCATTGCGAGAGGATTGTTGTTCGTTTACATGATTAAACGATGATAAACAGCGTTAATATTAATATTGGTAATCTGGTACGGAAATGAGGAACGTGGTCATCGGTTTCGCTGAAATTTCCATATTATATACGACCACCCTTTGATACTTCGGTCTTTATTTTTAAACATTTTTATTCTCTACAAAACTGTTACCGAACGTTACATAAACAAGATTGGGTGTGTAAAATATATCGATAATAAGATATGCGCTAAAACTTTATTTTATTTTCAATCTTCATTATATTATACTTCATTTTTTTCATTTTGACTGAAAGGTGCAGATATTATTCGCCACATTTAAAATTCGCTATTATCGGAAATTATCGTTAACATACACCATCGATCAAAAGTCTTGAACCACTTTCTAGATGGTACCTGTATCAAATTCCTTACTAATTTTCTTACCAATTAAAAATAATTAATATCACAGGTATTAATATGAATTTCGTGTATTTCGATAGACTTTTTGATCGAAAAATTTCCCACAGCGATACAATTTTTAATTCTACTCCTTTTTTTTTTTTCAATGACCGTGTTGAAATGCGTAGCGGTTCCAAACCTTGGCCAATAATGTATATTTAATGCACCTCCAATTACTCTGCCACCGAAAAATCAATTCTCTCTCTTGTCACACACATTTCACTCGAGCACTCGGCCGATTTTCAATGTTCTGCCGGCAAAATACGATCCTTGAAAATCCAGGCTTCGATTTTGAAGCGTGGCCAAGAGGATGGACAGCCGGCGAGAACGCTCGAGGCGGTTCCATCCGACGTGAAGTGTCGTCGCTTCTCTGTCGCGGAGCAGAGAGGATAATCGTGGCCCGCTATCCGGGATTTTATTGTGATTTACGCGATTGGCGCGATCCCGACCGGCTTTATTTTCGTCGGTCGGCCATCGTGTCGGCTGGCCACCGTGCCAATTTGTAATTAATTACGAAACAATCGCGTCACTATTTAAAGGTTTTAATAACGGGATCACCGGACTTGGAACGCCTCCTGTTCTTTTATCTACTCTATTTCTGCTTACGTAAATGCATGTCGTTGCTATAGAATCGAGCTGTCGCACGTGAACGCGCACTTTGCACCTGTTGTGTGCGCTTCGCGCGTGTTATAACGGTGGCTCGTCTCGTTTCGTATTATTCTTCGAGATTTCGATTCGATTTCCTGGGTGCTCTACTTGCTGTAAATTGTACATTGACAATTGACACTGACGTTTTTCTGTTTGTTAGTTGTCATGGTATCGTCACGTACTTACGCCACTCACATGTTTCTTTACAATTTTAAAATATATACTTTATATTGAAATTTGTTACGTTTAATGCTCTGCAAGCGTTTCAATCGAGTTAATATTAATACACTGAATCATTTATGTATATTCAGAAACAATATTTGTCCGATACTGCGTGTCCATTATTGACGATTTTTGTTTTTTATTTTACTTTAATTTAAGTGTTTTAACACTGGATAAATTCTGATCAAGGCTCCCATTTTTTTAATCAATTATATGTTTCGTATATTTAAATCTTTTTATGTTTTTATTTATATTTTTTATTGTGACGTAATTGGTCAACGTTAAATTTTGTATTTTTTTAATCAATACATTGTCAGCTATGTTATTTCATCATTAATTAATGTGAACAACCTGTTAGGTCCATGTTCGCTTCTTAAAAATAGGTGTACAGAGATTGGTCAAGAATATTTTATAAACGGTAGAAAGTGCGGCTTATACTTTTCTCTCGTCGTCTTCGCAGTCGTGTCACAAGATCGAAGGGATGAAAATTTATTCCCGTGCGAATGCAGGTTCGCGTAGGTTTTTAAGTCGGTTTTAAATAGCCGAGATTATCGATTCCTGTTGCGAAGAACAAGACCGAAGGAACGTGATTTATCGCTCCAAGAGAAGGTGAACGATCGTTTGATCGCGGTAAAGAGGAATATCAAATGGTAATGTAGTCGCGACGATGAATTAATGAACGATCGATTGATCAGGATGTAAGGTTCCGGTTATCAGAAGCTTGTAACAACCGGTTGCCCAAATGAAACAGTATAAAATTATTCCGAAACGAATAGCTTTACATCTGATTATTTTACGTCAGCTCGAAACCTTCTGTCACGCGTTGGTATTTATTCAAATTTTTCTTGCTATTTAAATGAACAAAAAATAAAATAAAATAAAAATAAATCGTCGCCATATTACGTATTTAATTAACAATCCTTTTTATTCCCATCGAATCGTCATAATTTTAAATAAAACGTGTATTTTCGCGAAAGCAAAATTTAATTAAATTGAGTTTCCCTTGTTACACAGGACTCCGGAAAGTATACCCTTATTACTTCACCTTCACCACGTTCACGAAAGGAAGATGGGTTGGCGAGAAGATTCTCGAGGTGTTCGCCAGAGAGTTCCGGGCACATCCGGCAGAAGAATACGAACGGTGCATCCGTGCTGGTACTTTGACGGTGAATTATCAAAAGGTGGACGTCGATTACAGATTACGGCACAATGATCTGCTGGCGAACGTCGTTCACAGGTAAGAAATATTATATTTTCCGTATCATCCTTCGATCGCAAAATTGATCATCAAATTATTCAAAGTTCTCTCGAAATCGAACCACGTGTTCGAAGATTCAAAATTTTTATCGGTGATCAGTGTTTGCGATTGGTTTACTGTGTTTATTATTTATATTACTGTTGCAATCGAAAATGCATCTTTCTGTCTTTGAACATTTTCTTGTATCTCACGTGTACACATGCGCCATAAATCCAATATGGACAGTCTGTATTTTATTTCTGAATGACGATCGCACACAACAGTTTCCTCAACGTATAGCCGATAGCTTTAGAGGATGAAGGTTTTATGTTAGACATATTAGGTTTGTTGCAAGGTGAATTTAAAAATTGCTTTTCTCGCAGTTTCTATTAAATAGTGATGGTTTTTAATTTTTTTTCTTTTTTTTTTTGGTATATCAAGATTCTTTGGTATATCAAAATTACATTACTTTCGTTCCTTGAGAAAACTCAGTTTTTACACAAACATTGTATAAGCTTTTGATCCTCTGAAGCCTTCAATTTCTCTCTATTCGACCAATGAAACAATCAATAATAATCCTTCGTTTCAAGGATTCCTCTGAACGATACGATTTCACTCAGGTTTCACCAAGTAAAACAGAGAAAAGTTCAATTTTGTTTAACACTAGAATTCACCTGTTTGTGTTTTTTTACTAAAAATTGCAGAACAAACTTTCCTTTCTATTTTTTACAAAAAATTGCAGAACAAATCCTTTGTATTGTTTTACAAAAAATAGAAAAATTCCAGAAATTTATCGAATTTCTGTGAGAAATTACGAATTAATTATTTTTACCGGTTGCGGTAGTTCTAGCGTTAACCAAGCAGAAATAACGACGACCGTGTCCCCCGTCGTCTTCCAGTTTCTTTTTATCGAAGATCAAAATCGTTATCGTGAAAGAAAAATAATAGGGAAACCTTTACCAATGATTCAAAGAGATAAAGATTGAAAAATAAAGGAAAACTCGGACGAAATAGTTGACCGTGGCTCGTAAGCGGATTCGTCCTCGTCAAATTTACCGAACGCTCGTGCGGTCCAGCTAATATTCCACGCTGAACAAATGGAACAGCTCGATCCGGGAATCCTCTGCAAACTGTTCGAAACAATGAAATTATATTGCTGTCGAGCCAGCTGTCTCCATGTATTTCTTTCTCCAATAATTATTGCTATGGGAAAATGTTCTAAAGTCGAATCTTTGTAACTCAATTATAACTCGATATATTAAAAAGAATAAATTCTTTTTTCTTGTATGCAAGACAAAAAAAATAAAAAGATAAAAAAATAAAAAGATAAAAAAATAAAAAAAGAAGTAAGAAATTTATTTAGTTTGAAACGAGGTTCCCTCGATTCCTTTTTTTATGTGTCGTAAATGTTACTTTTATATCTAGAATTAATTAATAATAAAAACGGTTCGAATCTCATAGTCTGTTGGGAAAAAATTTATTTTAAGAAACAGAACGTGTCTTGAGACTTTTGAACAGAAGTGCTTCGATCCAGGTTTCTATAGGGTGGGTTTTGATTCCGAGAAGCCTATTTGATTCAGAAAATTTATGTTTATCCATAATATCCATCTTGATATTATCTTCGATACACCGTTGCATCTCTATTGAAGAAGGAACGAAGAGCACCAAGGAAAGAAGAAGAAAAAAAAAAACGAACCAAGAATAGAAATCGATGTGATTCACGTAACTCGTTGCTTGAAACGCTGCAATTGTACAGGACGATTCTGTAAACTGGGACGAGCTAAAGCTCTTTTCCGAGTGAAGAGGAAAGCTTGACTGGCTTAACGAGCACTATCTTTCTATGCTACGAGATTTTCTTTGAATGCAATTTTCACGTTCTTCTTCCTACTTTCCTTACGCGATACTTATATGTCCCTTAATGAATTCCTTCGTTACTCCATACACTTAATAGCTCATGAGAATGATTACTAAGTATGTCAAACTAATTTATGCGAAATATGTTCGTCGGGGATTCGAATACCAGCGCTCTTTTATCTTCATCGGAGATCTAGGAATCTCTCCGCGTGGCATGCAGAAGACATAAAAAAATAAAAGATCCAAGGTGGTCTTCGTTGAATCGACGATTACAAAATTTTTCAAAATAATCAAGCTCTCTCTTCATTATTGCATAAAAGAATCCACAGATCTATCTCATTTCGTCATCACTGCATTTGTGGGAAGTTCAAAGCTGCAAAATTGCACGAAAAACTTACGTTGTATGAAAAAATAAGCGAAATATCCAAACTACGGTATTTCTTACAATACTTAAAAAATTTTAATTCTTTTTTCACCGTACTCCCAAAAGAACATGATTCTGAGTAAAAATCCACGGTCCGATCATCGCCAACTGATCAGAGCTCCGAATGTCTCAAGAATTATCTTTCCATCAGTTTAGAACTTCAAACATCCTCTGTTCTATCTGTTTAATAACCAAAGATCGAATGATCTCAGGTAATATACCCAGGAGACCCTATTATCCTAGTTCTGCCAAAATCGCTGGCAGAATGTCGCCATAGGAAAGAACAAGAGCTGAATCCTGGCGGCACAAGTGTTTCCAAGTGCGAATAACAAGAAATCGGCGCGTTATCCTCTTGTACGCGGAGGAACCGCAGGGTAGAGTGTCGCGAGATATCCTTGGCACGGATATAAAGGAATCCGTGCCTCGACTGGTTGCTGTTAAACGCGCCGTCGCTCAACGAGGCTCCTATTATCAGCTCTGTTATCGTGTGCCACGAGGCTGTGAGTTTTCCACCGTTTGACTCTCAAGGATAGTCGTGAAAAAGAGGAGAAAAAAAAAGAAGAACTCGGCAAAACAGAGAAGATTGAATCGTAAAATGGAAACCTTTTTTGGTCCTTTTTTTTTTCTTTTTCCTTTTGTGGAGCGCAACAAAATTTTTTTACGCAATATTTTTAACCCTTTCAAAGTGGAATAAATAAAAACATGGCATTTTCCTTGCAAGAGCCAGATATAAAAAGAAAAATACGGAATTTTATTTGTTCTTAGGGAATATAGTTTGATTATTGTGCTGCGTGTATGTAATTTAAAATATAAAGCGTGGAAGGGTTAAAATATGTAAAAAGTAAAATAGATTTTTAGATTTTCTCTCCGTGTTTCCCTTTCTGGAAATTGAGATCGTTCTTATGGAATTCTTTTTAGTATTGTTTGTAACACAAGTCGATCGATAGACGTTTACAAATTTGTATTTACGACGAGCATTATTAGGAGATAAATTTAGACGACAGTGCAGGGAACATTTGTTAAACATTGCGACACTTATCGAATCAATTATCTTCGACACGAGCCAGTCCATGATCTCAATTCCTCGCTTTCTCTCTCCATCGGCCACAAATTAAACTCGAACCACTATTACGTAACATTCTTACCTTCATTCTCATCCTTATCGCGCCGGAATATTCATAACAGACGGAAACGCGATCAATTAAGCCAACCGACCGACAAAAAAATTAAAAAAAAAAAAAAAAAAAAGGAAAAGAAAGAAAAAATTTCGTAAGGCCGTGTCCCATTCTTCCACGAAGAATCAACCTTCGCTTCTTATTAACCGTCCGATTAGCATCTAAATCACTTGACATTGAAATTATTCCATCGATTACGTCGATTCGTTTCCTCGGTCACGCATAATATCCAGGCCAGTGGCGCAAAGAGAACCTCTACCGGCCTGTGCACTGTCTGCCATTTTAATCGTAAGGCGAGAAGCCGCGTAACGCCGGCGGCGTAGAAATCGTTCAGCCGGTTCTCGCGATTGCACAAAAGCCTCGATCAACAGGAAAGCCGTTTTCGCGTGTGAAGGTCTCGCGGAATAGATGATTCGGGTCAGCCAGAGACTCGTCGCGGACAATAAAACGTGGATGCTGACGTCACCGCCAGTTAGAAAGATCGTTTTCGAGCGATAAGCAGTATTAATTGCCGTGGCATTCTTTGAATTAATTGCTCGTCCCGGAGTCGAGGTCGCGACGCGGGGCTTGGCGATTCCTCGTGAAAGATCCTCCTTCGAAAAAAATGTCCAAAGGATGCAGAAAACGGAACGCTTTATTGTGTGTTAATAAAATGGCTTCTGTTCTCGAACAAAGTTCTACGATGTTTATTCCGAGTGGTCCTTAGATTGGTTTACGTGGGTTAAGGAGTGATGGCCGGCTTGCTTTTTCAAAAGGATCAGAGGTTAAGTTTATTCCACTTTCATATTCGGTCTTCGTTCTTTCTTGATTATTTAACGAGGCGGCGATTTCAAGAAGATTGGTTAATTTTAAAGGTGAATCTGTTGGTAATTACAATCACCAGCTGGAATTAAGAAATTTCTAAGGCCGTCAGTGTCGAAGTTCTTTGATAAATCTTTGATGGATGGATCGGGAAGATTCGATTTATCAGGATCGTATTATCGATGTGTCAGTTCCTTGGCCCGTCGAGGATGAATTTTTGAGGCGTGTGACGGTCCGCCAGGCGATTCCAGCCGATCGATTCGTGGAACTCGCGACTTAACGTTCTTGAGTTAATGCTCTTTACTTAATGCCCCCTAGAACTTGATATTCTTCGTCGAGTTAATGCTATCTGGTCGCTTAATCTTCGCTGAGGGACTTGGACGTTTTAAAATCCCGAGGAATGAGGCAACTTTTAATTTCGTACGATTCTTTCGTAAGCGGAAAAGGTCGTCGAGAAGTTCGGCAGGTTCTTTTTGCACTTTTTTCGTTGTACGAGAACGTGGTATTCATTCATTCTGAAATAATGTTTTTTCTTTTTTTTTTTTTTCTTTTTTTTTCAACGCCTCTGCGATAAATCACGACTTACGTAAATGAAACAAGTCTTTATGTGTAAGATACCAATAAAGGAATCGAACAGAACTTCTTGTTCCTGACTCGAAGGTCTTAAGTTCGAATCTTAAGTTCCATCTGGTGCAATTTTTTCTTCGTCAATTTAGAAATTCCCTAGAGAATATCAACTTCTGTCCGATACGTTTGGATCGAAAACTATTTTCAAGCTTGTTGCATTAAAATGTAATTTTGTTACCTAAAAATAAAATTGGCGAAACTCGGATAAAGATAAACCAGCCCAATGGACGGTGCGATAAAAATAGGAGTAAAATTGAAGAGTCGGTGGATAAAATTGCCATTCATACATGGTACGTAAAATGCACCGAAACGATACACCGCTGAAAAGCTAAGAACGAATCAACGAACGATAAAAAAAAAAAAAAGAAAAAAAAGATAGAGAAAGAGAAAAGAAAAAAAAATTAATAAAAAAAGAAACAAATAGAAGGAACGAAAGGCACTGGAAACTCGGATGCTACGAGTCTTAAATGTCAAGGTTCGAGGATAATAAGCAGTATCCAGTTCCACGGATCCCTTTGCTGGAAAATGGAAACTTATATTTGATCCTCTTCAAGATGCAATCGATCCTCATCTCGACGAGACTAAACCAGTATTTAACGAAAGGAACAACCATGACGGACAATCGATTCCAGGCCAAGAAGATTCCTCCCCGTCTCGTCGAACGAAGGACATTCTAATCGCCGACGAGAGACGCGTCTCTCCCTTCTTTGAAGAGATACTTTGCTTCGATTATCGACGTCTGCGATGGGGGCCCCGATATAATAACCTTTCGTCCATCGATCGACGACGGTATCTTCGACAAGACGTCTTCGACTTGTAACGTCTGTACCTCGCGATAAAGCCTTTTGTTACACGTTTTGACGCAACGTCACGTTACGTACGTTTTGTTGGAAATTCTTGATGGATTGTTTGCAGTTTTTTCTTTTTTTTTTTTTCTTCATTTTAAGTATTCCATGGGTAATAATATTTTACAACGTGGACACGTTAAGATTGTTCACTCGAGGAGTTTTAACTGTTCGTACAGGCTGCTAGAAAATTTGTGTCAAACCGGATACAATATAAAGGTTATTTATAAGATTTCAGATTTTTATGCGTTTATGGAAAATTTGAAAGATTAAATCTGATATACGTATAAAGCCGAATTTAGTATTTAGCGAATAAAATAATTGCTTATCTAGCTTTCTATTGATTTAATTATATTCGTAAAAATATGAATTTATATATTAGTTATTAACGTATTTATAAATATTCTAAAACACGTTGAAATTGCTGATTTATATGTCACGAAGCTATAAAAGATAATTTTTAAAATTGGTCCCATGTTTTTTTAGCTTTTTCTTTTATTAAATGGCTGTGCTATGCAGTTAAAGGTTAATCGTGTTTGAGAAATGATTATCGATTTTCTTTTATAAACGATTTACAGGAAGAAAGATGTTCTTCGTGTAAAGTGACTCTGCTCGTTACGTAAGTTGCTCGATAATGCTTTGATCACGTTCCACGACGTCTCGCAGTCGACGCTGAGAATTATGGAAATGATATTCCAACGAAATCGGTCGTCGACGTGCTCGTATCCGTAGGAATCTATGGGAGATCGTCGTTTACGTAACGAATTGTCAAACATTCGTTCGCGAGATAAACTTTCGGGGAAAGTTGGCCGACGTTCGTATCCACCGATCACAGTTGAATCTGTTCTGCTCTCCGAGAACAATGAATTTCAATAAAATACTTCATTTTATCCTCTGCGACACCATTTTTCTAAAACAACGAGTATTCTAATCTGAAAATTGTTCGATTCTCCGTTGGCAATTAATATCTCAAACCGAACATCCTTGAAGAAGAAATTTCAAATGGTAAACAATTCGCAAGAAATCGCTGAAGAAAAAGAAAGAAAAAAAATTAAACGAAAAATTAAGAAAACTTGTAGGTATAATTATTGTACGAGGAAGTCGATTATTTATGCAAAGAATAATTGCATTTTTTCCTCGTTTAAATCACGTTTCTCACGACACCGATTTTTCTCACGAGATAAAACGTTTTGCAATTATATCAGGAATTTTACCAAGTCGATAGTTCGCATAAGGAATCGTCGAACATGAGCCGGTGAATCGAAGTTTCGATGATCGTGCTCGGCGAGAGGGTGGCGTTAATTCTGTCCATTTACGAGGGAATTTCGTTCGCCTCCTGGAGAAGGGAACAGAGCGAGCTACAGGTGCAAGACCAGGGGAAACGTCAACTGCACTTTAATCACGTTTCGAGTGTTCTTTGAGCAGTTTATTAGAGCTCGGCGTTTCGACGTTTATTATTCCGTGCGATGTTTAACGAGCGACCGTTTCAACTGGCTTTGCGTTTCGTTCGTGTTCGACAATAAATTATTTTTTAATTACGGTGACTCCGTCGAAATAGTTTTGCGATTAGTTAACTCTTTCGTAAGGTTTTATAAGCTTTTTCTTTCGTCGAGTATAGTTTCATTTTTTTTTAATTTCGTGGTACAGTATCACGGTAAAGATACTTAATCTCATTTGTTCGGTTCTAGATATGTTTCATATTTAAGAAAAAAGGAAAAAGAAAAAATTAACTAGTTATCTGATGGTTAATTTTTTCTTTCTCTTTTTTTTCTCGAAAAAAGAAACATCAGGATATAATTCCTGGTGGACGAAGCAGAAGCCTAAAATTTTTGAAGAAAGAAGTTCATAAAATATCATAAGTATAATTCCATGCGTGGCATTTACATGTTTTCCAACTGGGAGTAGGAGTAACAGTGATTCGAATTTAGTATCCCGCGGCTCATGAATTGGATTGACCCCATAAACGTGCCCCCACCCTGTGCATTTGCATACTTTTATCAGAATCTATTGCTCGAGCGGAATCAGCTGCCTTTAACTAGATACGTCTCTACCATTTAACGAATAATTCTATCCTGGCTATTCCAAACGACATAAATTTAGAGTGATCGCGCACTTCCAACCCCTATCAATTTTCATAAATCCATACATATTATATTAAAAGATTTAAACGGTAAAAAAAAAAAAATTTTTTTAATTCATCAAATGTTTCTCCTTTTTGTTCGGTTCGTTGAGATATTACAATTGTAATTTACATTTTTACAACGTATGAGAATCGCGTAAATTGAACATCAACCCCTATCCACGTTTCCTTGTCAACGTGGACTCGATTAAAAACAACGAGGAACACGAGACATTGCTGTCCACCGCGATTCGAGCTCGTGTCCCAGGCGAATTTGCATTTCATGAGGACACCGAATTAGTTTCTGCATACATTAGTCGGCCATCGGATGGACATACGACACCGTAAGACGAGACATCCTGGAACATCCTGGCAAGAAGCCTTGGAACTTGTTCGAAAATTATGCAAAGATTAATTACTCTTATGATGAATTTATTTATTCTTTTACGGATGATAAATCGTTCTTGTCACCTGTTCGACTGGAGTCTTGGCGAAAACAAAAGTGACGCGTCTTGATTTATTTTTTTTAGAAAATTTAAGAGATACTTGGGGAGCGTTTAAAAAATTTTCTTTCAATTATTATACAAGATTAATGTATGAAAATCTAAAGATAAATCTAAAAATAAAAATACGGAGATGAATCCTGAAATCGCGGTTCAATACTACCGTAATAAATATATTTAATTCAATAGATGTGTGCACTTTTAAAAATATGGAGATCGAGCCTGAAGAGAATTTTCAATATGATTGTAATAAATATATTTAATTCAGAACGCGTGCGTACTTTTACCGAACTGATGAATGAAAATAAATTTTACTTCGCAGCGTTAAAAGTATGATAAGAGAGTACAGAATTATATACATCAATTTTCAATTAATTGCAAAATATATTAAACAATATTTGATTTAAAATCGCGAAGGGTCGCGGCAGCTCCGATAATCCGTTTAAGGGTTGAACGATTAAATCTTGGGGAAAATGTTGGGTAACGCGTGCCGATTTATCTTTCGGGAAAATCGTTTAAATTCTGTATTAATTTTTATAGAAGATTTGCGCATGGAAATGTAAACATCGATAGAAATATAAAGATTAAACGATTAAAAAGTCGGACAAGATTCTCGTCATCGTAACTCCACTGTCAATGGAGCCAGGTGGTCGGTGCGTTCGTTGATAATAAAATTAAATATCGAGCTTTTAATCTTCCGCTGGAAGTTGCCGCGTAACCTGGGACCGCGGAAATATCGATCGATTCCGGTGTAATATTTGTGGATCCATTGAAGCTGAAATTCCCAGTTTATAACGATGCGACGCTTTTCCAATACAAATCGTGCGGCGATTTCGTTCAAATGGCTTTCATAATTTATACGTATGCACACAGGTATGTAAATATGCATCTGCACGATCTGAATATCGACGAACGACACGGCAAGTTAGTTCGGGGAAAAAAAAAAAAATCGCGGGAAAAGTGAAATTATGCCAGTGATATGTGATTGAACGTTTCTGTTTCTGTTTGAAATCCTCTTTAACGCGCATATTTTACGCGGCGGTGTTCGAAATTACCGATTCGAGTCGATTGAAAGCGGGATGATCGAATCGAGAACAATTTTCACAGTCTTTTGTCTATCGATCTCTGTCGGCGTAGAATTCATCGATACTTTTCACAGCCGTTTCGTGTTTAAATTTTTCCATGGCCCTTTAATTATTGGAAAAAGAATATTCGAAAAGTACCTCAGAATGCAGTTACGTATTTTTTTGGATCTCTATGAAAAATGATTCTTCATTTCGTATTCGTTTAGAGAGAATTTTTATCTGACAAATGTATTCAAAGGGTATCTGCAAAGTACGGTTACGCTTTGTTAGAATTTTTATGAAAGCTGGTCCTTTGTCTGGTGATTACTGAACATTGGCTATTTCACTTTCGGAATTTTTCATTTCGCCATTGAGTAGGCTTTAGGACTCTCTTAAAAGTTCTTCTAAAATTCTACAATTCGAACTCGTTGATTTTTCTGCATTTTAAATTTCCAGTCATTCTACCACGAAATTTTTCATGTCACCATCACGGTAGAACCTCCAGTATCCAAACATCCATTATCTAAATACACTAATATCCGAGCGTTCTGTTATCCAAACAGAGTCTCCTAACAGCGGATTCTTACTCCTGTTGCAAATATGTAGTGTTTACACGCAACGTATGCTTTCCTCTGTTTGGTAAAAAATAACTGTCGTCGTAACCATTTAGTTCGTAAGAAAAAATATGCGTAACTAAACAGTCAAAAGAAAAAACAAAACAAAAAATAAAATAAAAAAGAAATAGGATGTATAAATATTTAAACAAACTGTAAATTTAAAACGGATCAAGTTCAGTATCAGAAAAATAGTCATTACGTTATCAAAATAATTTCTTTATCCCAACACCTATGTTTTACACATTTCCGTCTACTTCTTTAATTCCACAATTCACGGAAATAATTTTCAAACTCACAATTGTCGAAAATAATTTTCGAACTCACCGTTCACAAAAAATAAACTCTCAATTCCATCAACGATCAATATTCCTCAATCGTGCAATGCTTCCCGAAACTCTGCACAATCATTCGATTATTCCAAGTCTCCAAACTTGTTTCCAAAACTTGTTCTTCTTCCTTGAATTCCTTTAACCCGAAGATTGCAACAAAATCCTAGAACCAGAGGAAGGGAACACAGGTGACGTAACAGCTTGGTTAACGAAGCTGGCTGGCGTTGGTTAATCTTCGAAGATGGAGGGTTCCCGGCGTACACTGGCGTCGTTGCTTCGCCTCCGAGTCGAACTGGGTGGCACGAGGGACCTAGGGGTGGGTTAAGCGTGTTGCGGGTCGAGGGCGAAGCCAAAGCTCGGCGACAGGTTGATTTATTAGCTCGGACCGGGTGCGCGATGATATCTGCAAGGATTGCAGGTCGCTTTTTTTTTCGTGTAGCTACACGGTATCCGTTACGCCGAAGAAGCAACGCCGTGGGTGGGCTTAGAGAGATATCTAGGATCTCAACCCTTGCGTTTAAACTTTGCATACACGCAGCCGTGCACGCATCAACCCTTTTCAGATCGATCCTCCTCTTGGTAACTTGCTGTTCCCGTCCCTGATTGAGTTAGGATAGGGTGTACTTAACGTTGCGATTGAAATTTTCGGAATAACGTAAGCTTTGGAGGATTTCGGCGTTTGGAGGATAGGAAAATTGGAAAGTAGAATTGGAAGAAGATGAAGGTTCGTGGTAAAATAATTTCGAAGCTCAGAGAAATGTTATTTGTATGTATCTAATCTAAATTTGATTCTAGTTTTGGAGTCTCTTTTTTTAATTTAAAGTTAACCGTTTGCACTCCAGTGGCGCAGCTATGGCGATACGTGTAATTTTCCTTGGAGCTTAAGTTTTGTGTTAAATTTTGTGTCTCGAGAATTCGTAGAAGCAAAATGTTTCTATTGACTCGTTAGTTAGCTCGGTTTTCAACGTTGATACTTTCAACCAACAGGTACGTCGTTCTCTTTTGTTAATCGCGACATTTTCGAAGTTACGAGCCACTGACTCGATCGTGAAGCTCGAAGAATGTTTGCTCTTTGAAAAATAACAGAACTTTGCCGTGGAATTTCTTTCGCATTTACGTTCACCGTTCTTGCACAGAGATTGCTCGTCAGTATTCCTATGATTCCTACTGTAAGAGGAGAAAATCAAGGAGCACAAAGGAGTATCCTGTCCACAAAGGGACTTCAACGCAGGAAGACGAGCACTTTCTTCTGTTCTACTTTTTCCTTCTTTTTTTCTTTTGTTTTTGTTCTTTTTTTAAACGTTGAAAAATATCCTAGGGCTCGTCTCGTTGTTGTCCCGTAGTCGTTTTTCCGCACCTGTTCCGGTTAAGTCGCTTTTGTGCCGCGTTCCTTCCATCTCCACGGTTTTTCACCGGCGGAAACTCGGTTTCATTGTTCCATCGCCCTTTCTCTGTTCTCCGTATGCTGCGAAAATAGAGGAACGAGTGCACATTGACTCGATATGTATCGGTCGGTGGCCTGATAAAAGGAAGTGGCTCAGAATGAACCAGCTGGGGAGAATGAATTCGCTGTTTGTTTCGAAATTGCAAAATTCTTAAGAAATTGAGCGACTGACCTTGCAATCACAAGTATCCTAATTCTGACAAAATTCTTCGATAATGTGTAGTCCAAAAAAAAAGTAGCATACAAAACAAAGTTAAAGAAATACAGTAACTTCGTGCAAAAAAGAATTAAAACCAAGTTCCAAAGAACCAATATATTTTACCGATACAAAAAAAAGAAACAAAAATACATTGAGCAAACGGGAAAAAAGAAAGAAACGTCTAAAAGAAACATGACCCGAACGAAATAAAAGATAGGACCTACCAAACCACCCTGCAAATACTGGAGGCGAATGAAAAAAGAAATAAAAGAACATCAATCGAGTGAAATTCATCCAAAATGCTGCATCACCGTCGCTCTATCCGTGGAACGTTTGGAACATTTGGAACATTTCTCACCAAGGGACGAATTTCCATACAGTTGACCGAATTATGGTGGAAGGGTATAAATTCAAAGGGAATTGGTATGGGACAACAACTCGGCACCAAACCAGCCGGCTTCTCTTCCGCAACTTCCCGAGGCGGCTGCCAAATTCAGCAACAAGTTCACTTCCGTAACGGTCGTCGTGCGCGAGATATCGTGGCCACGACCAGGTCCTTCTTCGTTTCTTGGCAGCCAGCTCCAGCAAACATTGTCACCGATCCTACGTCAATTTCAGCAACAAGTACAATTTCCGTTTTACTCTCAGTTTGCACCGTCTTCGTCGTGTTCTCGTCATCGTTCTCGTCATCGTTCGCGCGTCTCGATCTACCTGTCTCACCTCTCACGACCTTGCGTTTCGCGATAGCACGCTTGCGAACCGGTTATCTCGAACCTCAGGATACATTCTTATCGCGTAATTGCAGGGATCTTATTTTGCTGCGTTGATTAACCAACCCCTTAACGCGACCGAGGATCTCTGCGCGCCCACGCGACCGGTGCAACGTGTTCTAAATGTTATTCTAATTCCGATAATAGGAACGTAAAAGTGAAGAGCGAAGAACTATATCGAGACTGATTTTAACGCGAGACTCCTGATCCTGTCGGGAACAGACGCTAGGATAAAAACCTAGTAATAATTTCATCCTCGATTTCCCTCTTTTGCTCGATCAAAGCGATCGACTATGGCCGAGCACGCTTTGTTCTTTCACGGATGAACCATCCAGCCATGGCGTGCATTTAATTGCTCGGGCCAAGGATTACTTTATCTGCCTCGATTACGAGAGGACCCATCGTTTGTCCAATTATCCCCGTTCCGCCATAGCTTTTATGGCCGTTGCTTTTCGGTGGGTTCAATAGATCTTGTTAGAGGCTCCTCGACTTCTCTCCAAGATAATAAAATTGCCGATAAGAAGGAAACGAATGATCCAAAGAGCACGTTCTCGAGACCTTCGCTCGATTCTGCGTATCTCTGCGTATCTTACAGGTTCAATTTTTAATTCATCGGCTGGAATAAGTAATCGAACCTTCGTCGAGCTTGTTCTCGTGCAAACGGTGGCCACTTACGCTTCGAGTGCTTTCGAATGGTATTCGATCGATTGAATTAATGAAAATGTTCGCGAGCCAAAGGATTTTACGTTGTTAGGGTAATTCTGGGTCGGAGGCCTTGCGGATGAAACGATTCGATCTCGCGTAGGCTATAAATTGTTTCATTTTTCTACGATTTTTAATAGTTTACTGAATATTATAAATATCAATATTAATATTATAAATCTACCTGTCTTTGCTTCAACGAATATATATTTTTTTAATTTAGATGATAATTAAATTCACGATATATTGATTCTTTAAGAAAAAAAAGTGGGCTATCGGTCTCCAATTTACCGTAATCGGTAAAATTATGGTAGGAGTTTCGTTTTCGATTGAGAAGCTAGCGAACCCTAAATAGCATAAATTATAGGTAAGATTCGAATAGAGGAGCGAGGTTGTCTTCCGTTTAGCCGCCTAAATGCGTTTCTAATTCGCTGCTAAAGGCTACTCTCGTGCGAAATTGCGCGACGTGTCCGACGGAAGCGGATCGTTCGCCCACGGAACCGCTTCAGGCTAATTGAATCATCCTACCCAATTTCCCGTGTCACCGGGGACATGCAGGAGAGAGAGTATCATAGGATCAGCCTCTCGGTGAACGAGAACTGAATTAATGTTTCTGATAAACCCTTCTCTGCGCTTCTTTTTTTTTTAAAGACGCGATGCAGAAGAAAATAGACATTGGTACGTTTAACCTTTTAACTGGGTCGTTTGCAAATTAAAAATTCATCTAGAGATAAAAAAAAAAAAAAATATATTGAGTTGGAATTAATTGATTCTAGTTTTTACAATTTGAATATATATATATTTTTAACAGAGTGTAATAATTGTTTACAACTGGGCTAATTATTACGTTAAAAGACAGATCAAGTCTGGAATAGCTGGAAAATTATAAGTTTCATGAAAAAATGATTGTTTTAACGACAGTGTCTATTAAAAGTTGATCCAGTACCGAGACTCGTTCCTCGCTCGACAGAGGGAAACTTTATATCTACCATCGATTACGAGAGCGTACCTTTTATCTTGAAACAATTAAGGGTCAAAGTCTTCTGCTTATTCTCTTTAATTATCGATGCAATTTATTCAAGACCGGGCAAGACTTTTCTACTATGGATTTCGAAGAGCAATTTATTAATAAAGATCACAGGAATCTTTTTTACTTTGAGAAGACCCCGATTCTTAATTAATTCTTCCCTTACTTAAACTCATCCCTCTTTCTTTTACCATGCCTCCATTTCACGCAGTCGAAAAATATTTTACTCGTTTCAGATTCAATTCTTGGTCCTGCAAATTTTCAAATTAAAACAATTTTCAAATCCACTCTATCAAGAACGTTATTTAAAAAAAAAATTAAAAATAAAAAATAGAAAAAAATAAAAAAAATAAAACTAAACTCACGATTAGAAATCAATCGTTCAACCGATAAAAAAATTCCACCAATGGTAGCTCGTTCTCTCTCGGATCCAGAATTTGTACCAAAATTAGATAGGCGTAGCTCGCGATAGAAATATAAAATTTCCATCGAGCAGGATCGCGTTAGCTGGTCTAGACGCTTCGAGTCGGCTGACATTTGAAAAGTGCAACACTCGCCGCGTGCACGCGCTGCAACTACGGCGCCGTGCACCTTCCAAATTTAACGCGGGTCGCATACCGACGTGACACGCATCTCCAATGAAATATGCACGGCTGTTTCACGCGGATCTAGCCGGAACATTGCACGAACGGCGATTCTTGAATCTTTAATGAATTCTAAAAGAAGAAAAAAAAAAAAAAGTTAAATCGAGGTCTTTTAAGCTTTCAATTTTTCATCCTGTATTATTTGTTGCGTAAATTGCACGATTCTCGATGAGAAGTAATATTGGATTCAATCGAAGCGTACCGTGTTACTTCACGCGACACGTTGGAAGAAATAGAATTTTTAGAAAATAATTATGAAACAGAAGTGGTTTAAAGTGTTTTACGACGAAGAAGAGGGTAGGACGTTCAACTGTTTTATTGCTAATATATTCACGCTCGTGACAGGGATCCACTGCGTAAGTGGATGCAAAATAAATCAGAAGTTAATTATAGTGAGAAAATTTTACTTTGAATCTCGAAATATTCGTTGCAATTATTTTTTAAATGGCATTATAAATATTCAAAAGAGTTCTTAAGTTCTAGTATTTTTAATTATCATAAATTGATACTAAAATTACGAAAATAATTAAAAAATTCGTAATTCTGCGTAAGCATTTTATTAATTTTCAATGGTGTATTTTTTTTTAGAATTTTTTCGCCATTTTCTTTATTTCTTTCTTAATTATAGTTGCAGTATTTTTTGGTACAAGCAGGTGTATTTTAGTGGTCGGTAATTCCAGTGTTAGAGAAGCCGATAACAAGGTTGACTGGGTCCCTTAAATCTTTCCACGTTGTCACGAGCTATCGTCGGCTAATTATTCGCGATCTCGAAAAGTAGTCGCGCCTAATTGTCAGATCACAGCTCGGCCGACATAGAGCCTCGTCCCTGAGCTCGAAAAGCATTTTCGTAATTCCGCGTTGTCCGGCTGGTTCCCGAAATAAATCGTAGATACTGCTTGTTCGCGGCGGAAACGGGCTGGTTCCTAGTCCATAGACGAAGCGGTCGAAAATTCCTCCGTAAATGGTCTAAATTTCAACATCAAATTAACCATCTGTTCGTCAAAATTTTATTTACTTATAAAAAAAAAGGAAAATTGTAACAGGATCGCAGTGTTCGATTTTAGTTAAAAATTAAAAAAATAATGATCGTTAGAAACAGATCGGTTGGCGAGAGTTTAACGATCGAAAGGAATATGTAAATTCCGTGGTAAGGGAATGAAATAGAATTTTTAAAATATAGACAGAGCAACGTGTAAGTTTTGTGGTAAGCGAATAAAATAAAATTTTAAAAAATATGGACGCAGGAGTATGAAAGCTCCAAGTAACACGGCGTTGTTGTACAGAGTGAAAAATTCAACCACCTTTTATCCATAATGAATAAAAAATATCGCAGAGACACCTTGTGCATTCTACGCGGTAAAGATGCATGTTTTATGCGTGTGAGAAAAAAAATAAAAGACAAGTGCCAGTAGTGTTTGGCGAAACGACGACGCGGAAAGATCCTTTGCATTTTACATTTTACCATTCTAATAAACTCCACGGTATGTTTCCATTCCATTTTCAGACTTTTCCAATTTTTATATTCGATCGTTCATTGTATTTTTTACCTTATCCGTTCCTGTTCCACTTTTTTTTCTTTTTATCTTTACACGTATCTGGTCAGTTAAATTCTTAACGATGTAGTAACTCCCGAACTTGATCTTAAATCCTCGCATCGAATCCGAAAACGGGCCACCGTGTTCGATTAGTTCAATCATAACTTGAGCAATCGCTGGCTGCTCCACGAAAGGACCTTCGTCCTCGGCTCATTCGACCTCGATAACCACGGGGAAACTTGCTGAGATAAGGGAGGCTCGTGGTCGATTCCCCTGCGGTTATCTCCCGAGGCGGTGAATCGAGAGGCCAGAGCGTCGTTTGTCAACCAGAAATCGTGTTCGCCTTCTCTGTAAACTTAGGACGCTTCCTTGCACGCGAAGAAACGTGTTAATTTGACCGAGAACGAGCACATTGTACTCCAAAACCTTGTTCAATTCTGTTACAGGCTCTTTGGTCACCTTCGATCCAATTTTGTTTCTTTTTCTCTTTGATTAAAAAATAAGAAAAAATAAAAAAATATGCAGAAACTGTTGGTACGCGAATTTTCTTATTTCAGTTTTATGCCAAACGTTTTTAAAAAAATGTTTAGAATGAACTTCCTTTACCCTGCTACCGCCTTTGCGTCATCTTTGACCCAATCGAGTTTTCCTTTGGTTAAAAAAAATATTTCGAGTTTTGCGAAGTATGCGAATTTTCTTCGATTTTATGTTAAGGACACGAATTTTTTATTTCTATCGAAATTACGAATTTCTTTCGGCGAAACGAGAGAGCGTTCGAATCGAAAAGAATTTGAGGACCGTAGGAGGGTTAAATAAAAGATTGAAGGATTTATAGGAACGCAACGGGTAACCGTTGTATAACACAATATTTCGAGAACACAATTCTCGTACATTACGCTTTATGATACGTTGACCAGACTTATATAACTCGAATTCCGCTCTTTTGATTTGTACTGCTTCTTAGTTTCGTTTAATATAGTCCCAGTGCGACAGCGTACGTCAAGAGGAACCGGTAGCCGCCACAATGGACGATGAACGTCTAGTTAAGTCACACTGTCCCTCGGAGCTTCGTGATACGTCTATTGTGTACCACTATAAATTTCCTATTCGCATGGCGAAGATCAAAATATCCAAGTAGCGACGCGAGGATGTGCGCGTATTAAATTTTTCGAGTTTTCCACAATTTCCTACATTTCACAGCGAAACTAGACGGAACCTTCGAGCGTTTGCCAACTGGAGGAGAGAGTTGAAGCATTTCTGTAATATCTTGAAACAGATTTATAGATGTTTCCGTGTTTTTCTTGAAACATTGTATACAGTGTACGCGAAAACTATTTACTATCTTGGTTAAGTATTAATTGCATAGTTTTTTTTTATTTCCACGCTATCAGCGAAACATATGAAATCAGTTTTCAGCTTAATAATTTTCTTATCGGTTAAAATTTAACATTTTTTGTATTTTTATAAATTTTTCAAGATAACACAATTTTGACTTCTTTCAATTCTTCCGTTCCTTCGAACGCATAATGTAGATGAAATTTTTTTATCATTTTCGAGACAGAAAGAAAATGGTTACAAATGGTTTGAAATATCTTTTAAGAAACATTTAATCAAACGCGATCACTCGGCGATGTATTAAAAAAATGAAATTGCAACGTAGGTGCGCCATAGGCGAGACAAAATGAAACGCAAACATTTCTCCATATTCGAAGGAGAAATATTTTTAAAAAGCGTCATCCTATTTTCTCGCGAACATGGTTCTCCGCTTCCGTGCAGTTCTAGGACAAGGAATCTCGGAATTATTTATAACAACGCGCCACTTTGAACCGGTGTTACGTAACAACACCGAAACGAGCCGTGCACGAAGATTCGTTTCGATACGGACATTGTCGTATAACGTTTGTTTAACGACCGTCAGCTTCCGTCAGGCGTATCCACCAGGACGCTAAATTAAGCGACGAAGGATAATAAATAAGTCGATCTCTGCCTTCCGAAATCGGTCGGCTGCCAAAAGTCGATCGGGCCAAATGCGCGCGACAGAGAGTGGTTCGTAGCCGTGCGTGAAAAGTTCGCGGGATTGTTGAAAGAAGAAACAATAGTTTCGAAATAGACCTCGTTTGTTTGTGGAAGAAATAGAATTCGCGAGAAGACTCGTAAAATTGCTCAACTCTCTGTGGTACATACGATTTATTGCGATTAGAAGAGTATCGGTTCGAAATAATTTTGGGATAAACAAATATAACGCAAACGCGAAATAAATTTTAAGATATCGTTTTGTCGTTTTTTAATTTTCATTAATTAACACGTTCTTACGGGGAGAGAAAAATAAACGTAAGAACTTTGAATTCTACTATAAGGCTTATAAAATATTTATTAGCATTTGCGTTCAATTGTATTCTTTGAATTTTGTTTAAAAAATATTTTGGAGACTCTAGGTTGGAAAAGTTACTTTGGCCTGTTTAAGCAGAAGGGGTTTGTGGGTGAAAAATGACGGGATATAATTAATCGGAGTCGGACGCCTTGTCGGGATCATTAAGATCGCGTTGTAGGTAGTTAATTGGGCTGGAGTTAGCGCTTCGATAAAAATGGAGAGTCGGTGCCACGTTGATTTCGGTCGAATTATACGCTAATCTAGCCCGACGAGCGATTAAAAACGACCTCGCGAATCGAGAAAGAGAATTAATGAACCAACCACGTGGAACAGGACATCTTTTTACCCTTCGATACTTGGTGTGTTCTTTTAAAGCAAGAACTAAATGAATAAATCTTGTTTTTTTGAAGAAAGAGTACGTCTTGTGCATTTTTTTTTTATATATACTTGAATCTTAATTTGAAACAAATTAAAAATTTATTTTTTTCCAATTTAATTTCTGGCACTCCTGAATTATTTTAAGTTCCACAGAACTACTGTGGAAACTTAAAATGTTGTTTCGAAAAGAAATAGAAATTATAAATGTTTAAAATAAAACAAAAATTGAATTGATTAAAATACAGAATTTAACTTAAAACTTTAACCTTTGATGAAAATCACACGTGCCGAGGGTTGACTTTTATTTTGACTCGGTAGAAAATTAGACTCTGATAAAAGTAGAAAAAATACAAAAAGAAGGTTCTTTAAATCGTGCTCCAAAAATATTGCTACCAATAAGCAATCGGAAGTTTCAATTGAAACGAGAAATTCTTAAGGACAGACCTTTTATTCGACGATATTATAAACAGAGACCCGATGAATCGATCGCGATGCTCGCAAGGGTCCGTCGAACTTTTAATTGTAACGCTGATGTTTGCTTTATCGCCGAACGATTCGAAAGTTCGTAGGAAATTCCTCTTTTCACCGATACTTGAGCTTCTTTGTTGTTTAATCATAATAGCAATTTATTCCGCTCGGGGTAATTATTGGATTCTCCGGGGAAAACTTCTTCCGTGCTCCGCTTCGATGAACCCTGGAATTCCAAAATCCAAACTCACCAGAATATAATTATTTCATCGATCAACGGAATCTACCAAATTATCATTATCAAATAATTTTTAAATTTCGCAAATTTTCAAGAAACATCTATTAAACGATCCCTTAAAATCCATCGATGTCACGTTACCAAAACCTCGACCACCGTTCCATAAACAAACAAACAAACAAGCAAAAAAAAAAAAAAAAGAAAAAAAAACCATCTTTCACTCGAAGATACCAGACACTCAGAAATTACCCATACTGGAATTGAAGTATTCAAAGAAGCCACCTCCGCGGAGAAGAGGACCGTTCTCGCGGAACAATACTTTCCCCCTGATAAACAACAGAAATGCTGCAACACACAACGAAAGAAACGGAGGAAGAGTCGAGACTCGAAGAAAGGAAGAAACTCGCACGGGGAACGAAAAAAAAAGACAAAAAAAAAAATTCGAAACGAAAAGGAAGAAAGAAGAAGAAAAGGGAGAGAAAGGAAAAGACAGGGAAAGAAAGGGGCGAGGAGAAAGCATTGGAAAATTCGTTGCAGTCGAGCAGAAGGAGAAGGCTTCCCGGCGTTCTCCGCGAGGAAAGCCGAAGCTTCTGGTTCCCTTATTGTCCGCGGGAGTGGAAAGAATGCCGGAGCACGCGACGGCTGCTGCAGTTTCAACGGAATGCATTAAGCAGATGGAACGTGTAATTGGAGTCGCGAAGAGCGTACACGAGCGCACACGAGTGTACACGGGGAAGAACCAGCCACCTGTCGTTGTCGCGTCTCTTCGTTTCTTCGAGGCGTCGTCGCCATCCTCTTTGTCCGATTCCCGCAGCCGCTTTTCTTCCCGCACCGCAAGTGTAAAGGGTCTCGCGACGCGTCTTGGGTGTGCCTCTTGGGGCGAATTGGGGGAAATTGTCTGAATGGTGGAGAATGATCGTCTGTTTTTAATTGTTCAGGGTAGAATAGGAAATATATTGGATCGAAGAAAATGGTGGATACTGGAGAAGGTAAAGTATTTTGTAAACGATATTTTCTGTCGTGTCTCTTTGAGTGATGTTATACGTTGAACATCTGGAACTACTTCATGAAAGACACGTTTTTTTTCTTCTTTTCTTTTCTTTTCTTTCTTTTTTTTTTTTTTTCTTTTTATCACGTTATTTCTTAAACCGAGTTTAAGAACACGATGGTAGATGTAAGTCGTTGAGAAATCCTGTCTGGAAATCGCATGAGCACGTGTTACGGGTTAACAGTTCGAAATGGAACCATGCACGTTCAACACTTTATGGACTGGAAACGACATGTTCGAACATCTTCCCTTACATTTCGAGATCTAATTCCCTTCCTGTGAATTATTACTTGTGCACTTCTCTGTCGCCGTTTCTACTTGTATGAGCTTCGTTTATTCGAGTATTTTGGAAAGGCAAATATTTCGTATCGATAAAATTCGTTAGAAGTTAAAAAAAAGAAAAAAGAAAAAAAATAACCACATCACTGAAAATAAAATAAATAAATGTCACGGTACCACACTCTGCACAGTATGCTCCATAACATATAACACAACTCGAACAACAAACTTCGCAACGTGGATTAAATCAGATTTTTAATTTCTTCCAAACAAATCTCGTCCAACCCCCTACCATTCACGTCTAAACACCCTGTACAGCTCATTGTCGATAAAAAAAAAATCCTCCACTTAATTCGTAAAACTCCTCCAAACACTCCGAAACCCAACACGGATAAACGAAGCTTAATTCTTTGTATGCGTGGATGAGAGAAAGAGAATGGAATAAATGGGAGTACGCGCAAGAGGAACAAAGCCACGTTAAGCTGGTTGCGATTGGTGTGTTGCAGACACGAGGTGCCTGTCACCTCGGAGCCGATCACGGTGATACACATGGACGAGGACGTCGTCGTGGTCAACAAGCCCGCCTCCATTCCTGTAAGTGGTGTACTGCCAGGACTGTACTGCCAGAAAAAAAAAAGACACGTGCGCGTCTACATTGCTGCAGCAGCTTTGCCTGTTTCTATCTTTCTGTCTGCTGTTGCAGCTGATTGTCCGCGCGACGACGACGATTGTTCGCTCGCTTCCTGCGGCCCAGGCCGATTATTTTTGGCCCGAAGCTTCTTCCGCCGTGCGATCAATCCGAACGAATCCGCGTTTGTTTGCCGTTTGAGATCTTGCACGCGGCTACGCCGAGATTATTTCGTCGCTGGAATACCTTCGATTTTTAGTGGCCTAATTTTGAAATAGTTCGTCGAATCGTTGAGTATCTGGAAGGATAATGTTTTTAGTAACCGGGATATAATTCGTCCATGGGAGCATGGATGTGAAACAGGGGATGTTTTAAATATTAGAAATATTTATGGAGCAATAGCTTTACTTTTCTTTCTTGGACGAGAATTTTTTACGAGGTTTTTGATATTATCGATTATTAAAAATATGTTTGTATCGCATTTGTTACGCGTGGTACGAAAATTTATGGCCAGTTTTAATACGTACTTCTTTGATTTGCGTACCAAGTTAATCGCTGAATCATTAAAATCGTCATAAAATAGAATTCTTTTCTTGAATTTTTAGTTCTGAAAATACCGTGCTAATTATTTACCGTTGAATTTATTGCGATAAAAAGTGCAGTAAAAAGAAAGAAACTTATAATTCCCAAGTCAAAGGTATTCCAGTCTCAAGAACGCGAAACATTTGCATTCTTCTTTACATCGAACCTTAAACTTTGTCACGTCTTGAAAAAAAATTGTTGTAAAAAAAAAAGAAACAGGTTAAAATGCGGAAGCGATCAATCGTCGTTCAAATCCTAGCACTCGTTACACCTTTCTCTTTCCTTCACTTTTTTTTTCTTTTCTTCTTTTCTTTTCTTTTTTTTTT
>SMSQ01026046.1:0-19021 GCA_019453375.1 Ctenoplectra terminalis
GAATTACTTGGTAACGGCTGCGAATTCTCCTGTCGTCGCGTAATCGACGAAATTATAGCGTGTTTTCGTCACGCGGCGGCTATCAGAGGTCGACGTTGCAACCGACGATCGTGTATGCATAATTGAAGAAACGTCGCTGATATCTTGGTCTTTTGAAAGTGTACGCTGGACGGAGTGTAGACCAGGGAAAAATTGAAATGTCGCGATTTTTAACATTTTCGAAGGAAGAAATTATTTTTCTTTCTTTCATTCGAGATAAGAGATTTTTGAAAGCGGGGAAAAAAAAAAGATATCGCTGTGTAAATAAATCGGTAATAATAGTACTCGATTAGCTTAATGTTACGATTTTATCGTTTTTAATTTCTTAAGGAGAACCGGTTGAAAGAAATGGAAAAATACTTGGAATGAAGATCTTCGCGCGTGTACTCGACGTAGCCAGGAAGAGAACATAGTACGATATAATATTGTAATTGGAGGATCGCCTACTCGTGTCACATGAACGCTCAATTAAATCGATCCGATAAAAACGTTACTTTATCAAATAGACAAGCAGTTTATTAAAGCGTGATAACGTATCGTGCGGTGCATTATTTGCGCTTAAATTACACACTTTGTTAGAAAGAAATCATTTCTGTCTTTATACGCAGAAGACGTGCGCGCGTAATTCTTGTTTTACTTCGAAGCGTGCTTCTTGACCTTCCGATTGATCTCTCGTTAAACCAATAACGGTATGCTTCAAAGAACTTGCGTTAAAATAAAATTCAATTTTTAAAAATCGCCTTAAAATTGCTTAAAAAAGAAGAAACGCTCAAATCATTGTCCTTTTATCGATAGAAAACATAATTCCTAATAATTACTTTAACGCATTTATCTATTCAATTACACTTGTTTAAGTGTTTAGAAAAGAAATATCTGAAAAGATAATTTAAAAATCCTTCATTATGGGAATGATTAACAGAGAGCTTGAAGATAACATTTATTGTTCCTGTGCAAAAATATTTTACAATCAAATTTCACGGAAAGAAGCACCACAGTGAAATATTATTTATCACAAATAATGCGGTAGAAAATGTGAGCTTTAAGAATGCTTTAAAAAAAGAAGAAGCGTTACAAATCATAGCTCTTAGTCAATAAAACTATGTTTCAAAGAATTTAATACTAGAACTACCAGCGATTAAAGTAGACTTATTTGTATCACCGAAATCAAAATGATAGGTATTTGAAAAAGTATCTATAATAAGGCCAACAATTCTTTGTACATATCTTTTACAAAAAGTCATAGAAAATCCCCCAAAATACATCGTTGTAAATTTACAAAAATTTTTATAAGAAATTACGAATTCTAGGTAGTTTCAGTATTAATATCACTATAGAAATAAATAGAAAGAAATTGTGAACCAGTCGTTTTGACTGATTCGGTAGTTCCGGCGTTAAACTGAAATACACAAAAAAGAAATAAAAGTAAAAAATCACCATTGGAATAGACAATTGCATCGATTGCAATGGAAACGCCGACAATGATCCACCTGTTAGCAAGTTCTACGCTCACGAACGTGCGCGCGTGCACACCTCTGCACGGCGGCGGATTTAAGATCGAGCAAATCCTTTGAGCAAACCGGTGAACGTCACCGTTTGCAATAAAGTAAAATTACGATGATACGCCGCGCACAATGCACGAACGGCGAATCATCGTTCACCCATGTCTCCGATCGCGTAATCGCAGACACGATACGTACCGCTGATCATCATCGACGAGAGGCGAACGAAAGAGAGTGGAGGGAGTCATTATCGAAGCTCGTGCCGCGGTTATTTCTCATCGACGATGAATCGTAAACGTGTAACGAGATCTTTGCCGATCTTTGACGCTTCTAATCGTTGAATTATCGCCGATTCCTTGTTCAGCACCGTAGCCACTTCGACCTGGTCACTTCGAACCGACGCCACGCTTTATTGTCCGCCGGTAAATTTCCGTCATAAACGCTTTTAGCCGAATGGGGGAAGGTACGCGTCGCAGCCGAGGCCGAATTGCTTGGAAATCCAGGCATTTTCAGAACCAGATAAAGGAACATTTGCCTGGCTCGGTGCGCACCGTTCGTACTTAAGGGTCGCGACAGGTAGAAAAGAAAAAAAAAAAAAAAGGAGCATACCGTTATACCCCGTCCTCGTACAGGAACCTCGGTTTCCTTCTTGTGTCGGCTAAAGGTCCCTTATTGCCTTTCGACCGGGGAAATTTCAAGAAAGCAGACGAAATTTCTATGGAAAACCAATGCGTCAGGCATCCATCTGGCATCGATCGATATACCTGTTCCATTTATGCATTTTCTATTTCGTAATATTCAATATTTTATTTTTAATTCTATATATTAATACGTTATTGCGATCAGTGTGATTTAAGCCTTTGCACTCGTGGCGACGTGCGTAATTTTCTTCAGAGAATAAGTTTTTAATTGAATTCTGTATCTTGGTCGATTCGAACGGTTTTGTTTTAAAATAAACCGAATTAACCGAATGAATAAGAAATCGTTTCTGTTGCCGAAAGAACACTAAATTTTTACAGCACTCCTTTGAAACTTAAAAAAGTTCACGAGTGCGAAGGGTTAAGAACGTACAATTTCTGTATCTGCGATGCTTCTCCGATTATTGTCGAGTGACTGAAGAATTTTAAGAATTGTTAACCAACGTTTGCAAACTTTTAATTTCTATTATATATTATATATTTCTAATATATATAGAGCTTTATTGATACTCGTTACAGAAAATTACAATTCCTAAAAATGTACCAGTACGGAATATTGTTTTAATTTCTCTTCAAACTGATACTATAATTCAAGAAATTACAATTTCTGTTTCATTTCCAATGGCCGATGAGATTCAACGAATTCGTACTCAAAGCGAACGGAAACGGCTTACAAACCATCGATTTCCGTCGTCGAAACGAATTCGTAAGTCACCACAATCCGGCTCTCAGGTTTCATTGATGAGAGCACGTGTGCATTATTTTAATTAAACGGCTCGCGTAAACGCTATTGTTTAATACGTTGTGGTGACGCCACTGGATAACTCGGTGCGGTTGTGAGAGCCCGCGCGTGCGTTTCGAAGTGCGACAGAGAAATACGGTGCGAAGGATAAAGAAAGGCCGATTAACGGAAGAGAGAAGAGAGGAACGATCCTACGAACAGTCGAGAGAGAGAAGGTAACGACTCCCAGGCACGGATTTAGGCGTGGGATGGTCGAGTGGTGTAAGGATGAGGGCCCTTTCGCTCTCGATGCACGACAAAGTACTGTAGTTCCCTGTTTGCCACTACGCTGCACAGCGTACCAGTAATTTTTACGCACGATTATAATGTATAACCCTTCCATGTCGCTTGAAATCATTTTTATCAGGGACTTTGAGCCTTAAACAGCTTTGCGCCGCATCTCGAATCGTTCGTATCGATTCAAGATGTTGTTGGTTTATTTTATGCATTCGTTGGCGTCGATATTAATTAAATTAATTTAACAAGGATTAAAATTTTGTTAGAACACAGTTGGAATTATGACCGTAAATATTCTGCGCCTCATTTCTCGGATAATTCAAGTATCGTTTACTCGTTTCTGCGCCATTACGGTAGTTTCCGTAATTCGTACGCCATCTTGAAAATAAGTTCGTGACACCGAAAAGAAAGTCTTGGCGCATGAAATTTTAACTGGATAAAGTTTGTTTTAAATCTGATTGAAAAGTTGCGAGTGAAACACGCATGAAGGACGAAATAATGCAAGTCGGTGAAATCTCACGTTACCAGTTAGAGGTTACGTTCTCCCCCTTACGCTCCGCGTATTTTTCCATTTTAACAGCGATGAAAGAGCGAACCGAGGAGGAAGCGCGCGTAATCGGAATTAATTTATCGAACCGATCCGCGCGCGCTTGTTAACCATTTTTACCCGATTTATCAAGGCCGCGTGAATTTAAAATTCGAATAATACGTTCGCTGCCTTAAAATACTTAAACTTTCCCCTACGCCGTGAACTTAGGGCTAACACCCTCCTCGGACGTTTGTTCTCGAGCCGGCTGGGGTAAGCTTCGTGATGCATAATGGAGCTGCCCGATTGATATCCAAGCAACCGTCCGAAACTTCTACAATCTCAAATACAATGTCGGTTTAAATTGTGAGCACAATGGATTGGTCGCGCAGCGAACCCACAAAACAAAGAGGAAGCTATTTAAAGCTATACTTGAAATCAGCTTCCATAATAGCTATCGCTAAATAATATTTTAGTATTGTTAACTTCTATATAAAACTACCAAAAAAAAAAAAAAAAAAAAATGATTTAACCTTCGTGAAAATAATTCTTGGAATTATTTATTCAAGGTTTCGTGATTATTTCTAAATTAAAGAATGTCGAGCAAAGAATATATTTTTGTAATAATCATTACAAGTCAATGATACTGAAACGGTTGGGATTGGAGGAACAAATAAGTCGCAGCTATTCGATTTATTGCGTTTTATTTTATTTCACGTGTACATCGATACGCCTATAACCTGCGACAAGGCAACGCTGCGACCGATCTTTCGAGGCTGCCGCTGGAAAGACGTTCGAGATGACCGTGATTGTCTGAAACATACACACACGTATCAATCTAAACATCCGTGACACGTAACGAGGACTCGAAGAGCAGCCTCGTATTCATCGGCACACAAATACAGAAATAACGCGTGAACCGACCCATCTTTCTGTATACGTGTACGTATATATTTATATGCCGACGTATTGGGCGCGCACACGTTCCAGCAACTTAACGTGAAATCCCGTTTCAACATTCCCGATCTACGTTTGGATCTGTCGAAGAATACATTGGAACGTATTAACGGAACGCCACGTGGCTTCGAAGATGAAAAAATTCGTAAAAAGAAGCGATTCGAGACTGAAGAAAAAAAAAAAATAAAGAAAGAAAAATAATACGTTCATCCTAAACTTCAAAGACAACGATCTAACTTGCCGCAATAAAGAAATCCAACGATAGAAATCCAACCGGAACACGAGCTCGATAACGATCATCGATATTATTAATCGAAGCGTTTAACGCGGAGATTTTTATTGAAACAGGTTCGAGCCAATTTACATGGTTTTCCACAAATTGTCTAAGTAATTTCAATTTGCTCGACTAATCGATCCTGTTTGTAACAAGATCGCGTTAAACATCCCATTCGAGGCGATCGGCTATACAGCGTCGAGTAGTATGTACACACGATATACCACTATCGACAGAGGCACGCATACCCGTTGGTACATAAGTTCCGGGCGGCGCACGTAGAAATGCCACATGCACCTCGGTTTCGAAGGGGTCTGCATGCGTCCCGGTAGCGACAACAACAGCGGCGGGAGCAGCCGAGAACGGAAGACGGAGGACGCCAGTGTAGAAAGAGAGAACGAACAGGCGGAAAGGAGGAAAGAGAAAGAGAGTAGGGAAAAGAGAGGTACGCGAGGAAGGGAGAAGGGAGAAACGGACAGACGTGCTCGTTTCTCGGATCGAGCAGTATGCACGAGGACGAGAGAAGAGGACGGCGGTGATGTTACAGGGGGACCTTTTCTCTCTATCGTGTGGCTCCACCCACACGCCGCCACCGCCGCCACCGCCGCCGTCGAGGCGCACAATCTGGCAACAGTGGCTCGCTATAACCGATATTGTGGCCGTGGATTGAATGGAGGGGAACTAGCTCAGGTCAAACCTCCCCACCGGCACGACAACCCCTCGGTCGGAGGAGCGACCCCTCGCCACTCGTTCACTCTCCGTCGTTTCTCACCCCACCCAACCCCTGAGCGTCCTTCTCCAACTCTAACCATCTGCCTCGATCCTTCCTTTTTCTTCCCCCACCCGATCGAACCGCATCCTTTCCCCTTTCCCCTGTACCATAGCTTCTACGCTTGTCGCTCGTAGTCGGCCCTACCCCCACCATCCATCCGTTCGACTGTCTGCGCTCCGTGGAACGGCACACGCGTGTGCCGCAGTGTTCGTGCGTCTGTGCGTTGGGTGCGAGTGTCGCGCTCCTGCTAGATGGCGTTCGTGTGCGCCTGCGCATGTGTACGTCGCGCGTGTAACTACTCCCACCGCGTTATCCAACCTCACCACTACCGTTAGTACCTTAGTCGTGGTCGTTGCTTTAGTACCAACACCACCAACCGATATTACTACCACCGTGACATCATCGTGCCTGCCGCTACTCTCTACCATCGACGTGAATTACCAACACAACGCGGAGGGCTCGCTTGCGCGCGGATACACAGGATCGTACGGCGAATCGACGGACAGGGACACACACCTTGTATACACGAGAGCGTGTACACACGGCGAACCGATAGAGAGCGCGCGCGACGAGCGAGAGGGACGGACTGTACGGTGGGAGCAACAGAGACGGACAAAGAGGGAGCAAGCAAGACCGATGTTGGCCCCAACAGCCTCTCACTAGACAGTATTACTTTCAACCGTTTAGCGGGGCCAATGCTACCCGGCGCGGAGTAGTCAGTCAGCCGAGCAGTCAGAGTCAGCCGTCCGCGAATACCGAGAGGACGCTCTCTGTTCGTTCACGAGTATCGTCGTCGACTACTATCCACGCGACGATCTCTCAAATGTTTTCGTCATTATCCTCGAAGCTTCTGACGCTGCTGCTCCTGTCGCCGTTCTTATCGACGTCGTTATCATCGTTATCAATGCCGTCATCAATTTTGCCAATGGTTCGTCGTGTTGTATCGACGGTATAATCCGTGACAGACTGAGACACGCGAGTAGTACGATTGGTGGATACAAATCAAGTTTTTCGAAAGTGTGGAAGAGAGAACGATAGAGCGAACGAAAGAACTTTGCACGGGGGAAATTGATTAAAAAAAATAATAATAAAAATAGAAATTAAGAAAGATCGAAGGATAAAGCAAAAGAGTTATACAGTTGTATCTCGTACATTTTCGACGTTCGTTTCGACGATTGAAATTAACGTGTCATTGAAAACTTCTCGGAGAGACGTTCCTGCTAGATAAAGTTGTTGCCGCTGGTGCCGCAAGGACACAACACCGGTGTCGGCCACGAGCAGAGGAGTTTTACCCTCTCTCACGGCGCATCCGAGTCGCACGCGCGTGCAACACTCTCTGGTGGGTTCCGCACGTTCAGCCTGAGCCGTGGAGCGCGTTCTTGCTTGTTTTGTCGTTGTTATGACGAGGTGATGAATAGACGAAAGCGTTGCAGTGTCAGGCAGCGTGGTGACCGTGCTCGTCGTCGTGACGGACGATGACGATAAACGTTAGACAGTTTTCGTGAACCGCGGGGAAGTGTGCTCGTTGAATGTGATCTAGTGTTTTCTTTTTTAATATTCAATTTGCCACGAGAAGGATTGGATTATAACCGTGAACGAGGTGTATCGACCGAGGATAATGCGCCTCTGTGTCATCCTTTAGGTAAGTGTATAAAGTGCATTGTTTCATTTATTACGGGTGTACCGTGTTCTCGCAAGTGGTCGTCGGTTCCGGGGATAACCTTGAAACCACCGAGTGAAAAGATGACTTCAAAATTATGAATGAAGTATGTAAAAATATTTTCATTCAATTGTTATGTGAAATTAAACTTCGATGCTCGTTCGATAAAAATTGTGTAACGATTCGAAATCGATTGGTTCCATGAAAAAAAAAAAAAAAAAAAAAATGCTGGAATCGATATATCGTGATTTAATAAAAATTGTTGGAATCGGTATTTTTCGGTTTAATAAAAATCGTTGGAATCGATATTTCCCGTTTAATCAAAATCGTTGGAATCGATATTCCTCGTTTAATCAAAATTGTTAAGATCGATATTTCTCGATTTAATCAAAATCGTTGGAATCGATATTCCTCGTTTAATAAAAATTGTTGGAATCGATATTTTTCGGCTTAATAAAAATCGTTGGAATCGATATTTCTCGTTTAATCAAAATTGTTAAGATCGATATTTCTCGGTTTAATCAAAATCGTTGGAATCGATATTCCTCGTTTAATCAAAATTGTTAAGATCGATATTTCTCGGTTTAATAAAAATCGTTGGAATCGATATTTCCCGTTTAATCAAAATCGTTGGAATCGATATTCCTCGTTTAATCAAAATTGTTAAGATCGATATTTCTCGGTTTAATCAAAATCGTTGGAATCGATATTCCTCGTTTAATCAAAATTGTTAAGATCGATATTTCTCGGTTTAACAAAAATCGTTCGAATCGATGTTCCTCGACTCAACAAAGATTATTGACGCGCGAAATATTCGAGATATCGGAAATCGTAGCTGACGATCGAGAACGGAATGGTTCGCGATCTCTCGACTCGCCACTTGCTCGTTATTACGTTGCAGTAGTAGATATTCTAACCGGTAAGGCGCTTTCACAACGGGTGATTGTTCTAAAGATGTGTCACTCTGTCTTACTCGTTTCTCGAGCTGATCCCGGTTAACCGTGAGGGAAAGAGTAAGTGGACAGCGAAAGAGAAAGAGAGAGAGAAAGAAAGAGAGAAAAAGAGATAGAGAGAACTTGCACAGACGGAGACACGAAAAGAGGCAGAAAGTCACGTCCACTATAATCTTCGATTGGCTAGAGGGTCGTAACGCGTTATACTCGGCGTATTAACACCTTTATGTGTAGCAACTATACACGACGCGGAACGATGCGCTACCGAATAAGCTATAACTCGCCGGTAAATATACTTTAATATTCTGCCAACGAATGCGACTACGTATCAAAACGTTGTGCATAAAAGAAATAAAAAAGAAAAAAGGTACTCGAGGAATGCGTTACACAAAGTTTCTCTCGCGCGTCACTTACTTACCTAGCTTGTGCATTTTTTATCCGTAATATTGTTCGCGTAATCCGAACCGTGACTTTAACGCTAGACCTATCGACGATCAAAGTACACCTATTTCTATCCAACAATTCGAAATAATAGGTGTTCAAAGAAAAAAAAATATAAAATTCAAGGGAAACGAATCTTAATTTATTGCCAATTCACAGAATTTCTATGGAAAATTACAAACCAGTCATTTTTCGATCGCTCCGGTAGTTCCAGTGTTAATAATTTATTACCAAAAAAAAAAAAAAACCCCTAGTTTACTGTTACACACTGAATATCGATACTACAGATCGGGAATATTTTTTACTACCCAAATCACGGAATATATATTCGTACAAGCGTCGAAGAATAAAGAAAACGTTATCGGCTGATCGCGTGACTCATGAGTACAGGAATGATTTAAAATCGAGCAAACGGACAGTTCTCTCTCGATCGTTCGGTATCTCGCACGGCATGACGACAATCGGTATGACATTGTCACTGACGTTCTTATCAGTCGACGTAAAAGGAATAGTAAAAAATTTCTCTCAGCGAGTCCAGAAAAATATTCGTCCATCTTCTTCTTCTTCTTTTTTTTTTATAATGGAACGAGACGATGCGCCACAGAGCGTGTCGCGTATAATACCGTGCATAGTGGATGCAGTCTTCTCTGGCGTACGTCGAGATAATCTGGGCAATATTAAACGCGCAATAGGCTCCGCAATGCCCGGGCTATCTAATCGTTTATCGCCAACAGTCATACGCTAAGTCACAAGTACTATCGTCGATAGTTTGCCGAAACTGAGCTCTCGTGTGTATCGCACCGAGAACGCTGGTAATATAATCGGCAAAGGCAATACAGTTCTCCGCCCAATAAGCAGTCACTTCGGCTAACCTAAAAACTATGTCAGGATCCCTTGACATTTATGTGCCGTTGCTTCGTGGCTGCAGCCTTGTGGCGCTCCGCTTTACTACCAGCTATATTAGACTGTTTTGCGCCATTGTTTCGAAATATCTTCAACTTCTNTACTACAGATCGGGAATATTTTTTACTACCCAAATCACGGAATATATATTCGTACAAGCGTCGAAGAATAAAGAAAACGTTATCGGCTGATCGCGTGACTCATGAGTACAGGAATGATTTAAAATCGAGCAAACGGACAGTTCTCTCTCGATCGTTCGGTATCTCGCACGGCATGACGACAATCGGTATGACATTGTCACTGACGTTCTTATCAGTCGACGTAAAAGGAATAGTAAAAAATTTCTCTCAGCGAGTCCAGAAAAATATTCGTCCATCTTCTTCTTCTTCTTTTTTTTTTATAATGGAACGAGACGATGCGCCACAGAGCGTGTCGCGTATAATACCGTGCATAGTGGATGCAGTCTTCTCTGGCGTACGTCGAGATAATCTGGGCAATATTAAACGCGCAATAGGCTCCGCAATGCCCGGGCTATCTAATCGTTTATCGCCAACAGTCATACGCTAAGTCACAAGTACTATCGTCGATAGTTTGCCGAAACTGAGCTCTCGTGTGTATCGCACCGAGAACGCTGGTAATATAATCGGCAAAGGCAATACAGTTCTCCGCCCAATAAGCAGTCACTTCGGCTAACCTAAAAACTATGTCAGGATCCCTTGACATTTATGTGCCGTTGCTTCGTGGCTGCAGCCTTGTGGCGCTCCGCTTTACTACCAGCTATATTAGACTGTTTTGCGCCATTGTTTCGAAATATCTTCAACTTCTGTTATTTACTTTTTTTTTTTATCTTCTTTTTTTTTTTTTTACCTCTTCAACTTAGCATTTTATGCTAATGACTCACGGTTTAGGCTAACGATTTAGATCGGCATACTATCGGTCACGTTGCCTTATGAATACTATCTATGTTGTATTTTATAGTATCTATTGGCTCTTTTAGCGGTTACTTTTTTTTCTTCGCTTACAGTTAGTCGCAATATTCGGCCGCTTTAGGTATTAATAGTAGTTTAACTTTCTGCGTTTCTCAATGTTTTAATTAATAGTATTTTAATAAGATGTGTAATATAATAATGTAAAATAGTATTTTAAAATAAATCATAAGATTGAATTGAGGAAAATATAAAATTGGACTTAAAAGTTATCTAGAAAGTTACACAACTCGTAAAAATTTACATTTCTGAAAGTTTTCCATGTTTCTCTGCAGAAAATGTAAACGAAGCTTCACTTCTCTTGCATTACGTATTTTTTTTTTTTTCCGATTCAAATATATTTATTTGTACCTAGACAATAAGAATCGATATTTGAAAAAGGAAAAAAAAAAAATACGTAATGCAAGGGAAGTAAAGCTTCGTTTACATTTTTTGCAGAGAAACATGGAAAATGTTCGGAAACGTAAATTTTAACAAATTGAGTAATTTTCTAGAGAATTTTCAAGTTCAATTTTGTATTTTCGTCGATTCGATCTTACGATTTATTTTAAAATACTATTTTATATTATTATATTACATATTTCATTAAAATAAATATATTTGAATCGTCGGTAGTTCCAGCGTTAAAACGTGTTTGCACGTTATCGTAAAACGAACTCTGAAACATTCGTCGGAAATAGATTTCGATTTAGTTTCCAATTCCCGAACGCACGATTGCACGCGAAATTCGATTAATACCGGAGTTGGTCGGATACTTTCGTGACCAACCGTATAAAATGCTAAATAGTCGAACGCATTGCATCGATAGCTCGCATTGCTTCGCGTACACCTTCAACCCGATCTATCTAGCGCTACTTCTACGAACGTTAAGCTTTCACCTAACGTAGTAGAGACAGAACCACTGTTACGAGCACGCACAGAGAAGAGTGGAGGGTACTTGTCGAATGTGCTCGGTGCACGAGTACGCGTACGTGCATCGAACACACTCGCGATCTCTGTCCATATGCAGCAAAGGCGCGGTCTCTCTCTCTCTCTCTCTCTTCCTCTCTCTTATTTTCTATCTTTTTCCGTTACTCGCGTTATTGCGTCTCCACAGTGCAAGCACAAGAAGTCGGTTTCGTTGAAAGCCTTCTAATCTCGATACAGGCCCCGTTGCGGTGGCACAATATCAGAAATAGGTTTGTTAAAATAAGCGTACACTCGATGGCGCATACCGTGCTTCGCAGGGACGTATTACCGCGGGGGGGAAATCACCCGGTGGATCATTGGTGGGGATGCAGCAGGGAGAGCCACGCTCTGTACTGCACACACTTTGCCCTTATCCACAAATAAATGAGGTCGACTTGCCGATTCATACTTCGCGCGCAAGCCTGCGATTCTTCGGTGGCGCGCGCCGCTGGTAAATTTCCTTCTCTACCCCTATCGTCGTTTCTGTTCGTACAATTTTTCTGCAACGATAATTGATATAACGTGAAAAATTGATATCAAGTGCCGTAGTTTCTCCATGTGTGCACGGCCATCAATATTTTATGCTAATTTCTCTCCGGTTTTAACGGTGAACCGGTTCGTCATTCTTTATACGAATACTATACCTTTTTTTTTTTTTAGTATTTTCCGTGGTTTTTCTTTTTTTTTTTTTTAATATATAAAGTATACGGTTAAAAATTTGTTTCTCCTTGCATGATGCGTTTTCTCGAATATCTGCTGTGAAAGAGATTAGTACAGACATAGGTATACTTCGTTCGTCGGTAGTTTCAGCGTTAAGTAAAAAGGTGTTGTGTAGCATACCGTAGATCCCGGGAAGATTACAGAGGTTTCGACAAAGGGGGTCGCTGCTATTTACCAAATTGGCAAATATCAGCGAGTCAGGAATATATCGTCATCTTTGATTGCGCACTCTTCTTGTGGAGCGAGGGTACTTATTTGTCAAGGACGACGGACAGACGCTTCGGAACTGACGAGGAATTATGTCAGAGGAGCAGCACATTATAAATTCACCTTGGCGCGTTGGCACGTAGAAAATTGTGGACATATCGTAATTTTCATTCCTCCGGTATTCTTCGGGAATCGTGTTCTTCGATATTCCTTTTTCTCTGCAATCGACCTTAAATAACTAAAAAAAAAAAAAAAACAAAAAACAAAAATATATTTGAATTCCGTTGCCACACCGAAGCAATTTGTCTCGATGTATATTTCGAAATTGGAAGCAGTCGAGTTCCCCACGGCTCGCGAACGCCACGAGAAGCTCCGCTGAAAATTACCAACGCAGGCAAGAAAAAGTTTGGCGAAGGAGCGGAGCCGAACAGAGCGCGATCCTATCCTTCGAAGACGGCCGCGTACGTACCGCTTGCGCAAACGATTGGTTTACACGCGACGGAATCCGCTCGGTTGGATTATGAAACGTTTGTTTTGCCGGCGCGAAGCGGCCGCTCGTGACGCTCGCGGTCCGACGACAATGGAGCAGCCTTCGAACATTATATCCCCGCACGCGCGCTCAAGGTGAGGCGTAATTAAATTTTCATAATTGTCCGTTGCATAATGAGGTCTTGGGACTTGTGTGTGTCTCTTTTGAAGCGCTCTGTACGCGAATCGAGGCGAAAGAACGATAAACGCGATAAACGAGATTCAAATTTACCCGCGCTACGATGCGTCGATCTCGGTCGAAAGACTTTCTCAGAATCGCTTATCGCGGACCCTTTTTTTTTTATTCAACCGATTATGAGTTCCTATAAGAGGCGATATAGTGTTTCAAATAAACGAAGGATAAAGTTCCGTCAGATGTTTCATTTCCTCGAGACGATCTCTAAGGTTCGTAGTCGCGGTGACTCGATTATCGTCCGATAACGTTTAATTTTCTAACTGTACCAAGTTCCACTGACGATGTGCCTGCGATCGTAGCCGTACGTATATTTTCGGATAATTTATTTTTGTTCTTAGGGTTATTTAAGAAATAGAGATTAAAGTGATAAAGATTGGTGACTAATTATAACCTAAGCAGCGAGCGATGTTACGTTTTGCTTCCATCAGCCATCGGCCGTGTGTTGCGTGCGGACACGCGACCTGGCGCGCATGCGCCGACTCTGCGCCGAAAGCGCCAGCCGCCTAATTTCGTTCCGTGTACTTATGTCAAACGCCGAGCAAGAACGTCGATATGCTTAACGCTGTAACTACCGATGATTAAAGTCGGTATTTGAATGGAAGAAATTAGAACGATAAATATTTGAAAATATATATGTATGGGAAATAAGTCTTTATTCATATTTTTAACAGAGAAGCATGGAAAATTGTCAAGAATGTATCTTTGTAAATTTATACAATTTTTATGGGGAATTAGGGATTGATTATTTTTTACCATTATGGTGATTCTTTTAGAATTTCGTAGTCATATAATTGTATCGTTAAATGATAGGAGTTTTAATTATTGATGATGAGGATTATTAAGTAGACTGCGAAGGGTTAAATTTCGTTTAATTATGCCTGATCGAAATTAATTTTTTAAACAATTATTTAGGAGAAATAGACATATAATCGGTTCAATTTCACGTATGATATATATTAATTAGTAAAAAATAATCGAGCGCAGAGAGTTAGCAATATTATACTCCATTTTATCCTCGAAAACCATCTTTTATGAGAAATTGCGGATTGATTATTTTTACCATTTTGGTGATTCTTTTAGAATTTTGTATTCATATAATTGTATCGTTAAATGATAGGAGTTTTAATTATTGATGATGAGGATTATTAAGTAGACTGCGAAGGGTTAAATTTCGTTTAATTATGCCTGATCGAAATTAATTTTTTAAACAATTATTTAGGAGAAATAGACATATAATCGGTTCAATTTCACGTATGATATATATTAATTAGTAAAAAATAATCGAGCGCAGAGAGTTAGCAATATTATACTCCATTTTATCCTCGAAAACCATCTTTTATGAGAAATTGCGGATTGATTATTTTTACCATTTTGGTGATTCTTTTAGAATTTTGTAGTCATATAATTGTATCGTTAAATGATAGGAATTTTAATTATTGATGATGAGAATTATTAAGTAGACTGCGAAGGGTTAAATTTCGTTTAATTATGCGTGAGCGAAATTAATTTTTTAAACAATTATTTAGGAGTATGAATTATTTTCACGTATGATATATATTAATTAGTAAAAAATAATCGCGCGCAGAGGGTTAGCAATATTATACTCCACCTTATCCTCGAAAACCATCTTATCCTAATAAACTTTCAATTATCATTCGCTTTATACATTCAATAACCCTTTGCACTTGAAATACCAATTGTGCTGACATGAATATTCATTTCGACAACTCGGAAAGAAAGCTCAAGTTCATTCGGATAATTATTTCAAAACTTACTGCATTTAAAAAAAAAAAAAAAAAAAAANAGTCATATAATTGTATCGTTAAATGATAGGAATTTTAATTATTGATGATGAGAATTATTAAGTAGACTGCGAAGGGTTAAATTTCGTTTAATTATGCGTGAGCGAAATTAATTTTTTNACTAAAACTTAAAATTTGATAAATTCGCAGCAAAAAAAAAAGTAACGATAAATTATTCGTATCATATCCAACTTTTAACACTAGATTTACGGAACCCGTCAATTTGACGGATTTCTGATTTCATGCTGAAGCGCAATAATTATCTGTGTAGAAAATGTACACTCAAAATAGAATTTAAATACAAGAAACACGTACTAACTAAATGTGTGCGAATAAAAACCTATTAATCTCAAATAAAATGAACTAATGTTATTACAAAAAAAGCACAGTTCAATATACCCGTTAAAATGGTCCAATTAATCCCCGTAAATCTAGTGTTAATTATCCAATTGGCGAATGGAAATATTGAAATATTTGGCAAGCGCAAAGGGTCAAGTGAGCCCGGTAGACAAAAGAACGCGGTTGAAACCCTGCTGCCGCGAGAAATTTAATTCACAACGGTTCTTCATGGTCTGGTGATAACCGTAAAAACACTATCGAATTTCCAGCGGAAAGATTAATCGTCGCTGTAACGATAACGCGTTTTTATGATTTATTACGATGTTTAGGAACGCGTTAGCGGGTTAAAGGGGTGAAAAAAGGGAAATAGTAATCGTGTCAGCACACCGACCAAAAGTCGTATCGGTCAGAACGATTGGTTAATAAAATAACCCACAATTGCAAACGGGGTGCGTTGATTGGTCGCAAGCGATTGCGCGTGACAAGGCCGTTGCTCACCTTATCCAGGAAGACACGCTGATATCAGCTGTCACTACTTTTAGCTGCTCGTTTATTCTTTTTTACTATCGGTTATCATTTGACAGCGCGCGCGTTAATTGCCTCTTTGTCCAGCGCATGCGTGCTTCTCGATATTTAAATTTGCGCGCGGCAACTCTTAGCGATTGAATTAAAATGTATTTTAAAATATCTGTTATTTGGAATGATATAATAACTAATTTTAAGTTAAACAGCGAGCAAAATATATTTTTTTTTTATTAATTATAAAATTTGAAGCAAGGTTAAATAATGGAGAATATTTTAATGTCAGATTTAAATGAAAAAAGAAAAAAGACCGATAAATAATTTTATAGTTGGAATATCTGTAGGATTTAGCGTTTTGGTAATTATTTATCGGTTAGGTTGGTAGCATGGCTCGTCCTTTGATTCAAACGCGTCGCATTAACGACTTTCTTTGCGCGTTGCTCGGATATAATTATCACGCAGCTCGTACTCGGAAGAAAAGCTTAAGAAAGTAGAAGACTTTGTAATCCGGAATAATTAATGCAAACAGCAGGTGTAAATATAGTATCTTTCGTATTATATATTTAAACGGTCGTTTCCGCGCACGTGCGGAACACGCGCGCGATTATTTGAAATTAACGAGCGTCACGCTGTAAATGGAGTACGTGTCGCGCACGTAAGATCGTATCAAATGATGCCATCGTTGATTTAAACGCCATTAGTCTTTGATAGCTTCATTTGGTAAACGAATAATATTAAGATGAAAAAAAAAAGAGAAATTGCAGCGCTAAAAAAAAATTTCCTTAATTCGTCTCGAAGTAGAAAAATTTCGTTCGCTGCTCGTGTATTAATAGAGACGTATTTCGATTTAAAGCGGCGACAAAGAGAGTTATTACGACTCACAGGTTTACGAACCGTGACTGAGATCTTCGTTGAACGTTCTCGTGAAAAATATTCCCTAGACAATTACATTACTAGGCACCGGTATAAACTATATCAAAGTTTTGCACGAGTATCACGCTCATTCGTTTTGCTTGAGTCGACGGTGAAACGACCGATGTTATTTCGGTGCTCCGAGTTAACTTATAGGCGCATGTATATTCTCTCCGCTTCCTTGTTTCCAAGCCCCTATATATACATATATATAACTTATATGCGTGTCAAACTATAAATGGACTCCGAAGAAAGTATGTCTTTCCACTTCGTACATACATTACAGTTCGAAACAATTGTCTCGATTTCTCCGGTAATAAGGTGATTTCCAGCGTGCCTTTCTAATTCCTAGATAAATTGCTTCCTCGTCGAGCCCTTGTCCTCGTTCGTTCTAAACTGTACGAACTAATCGCTTTTATGGCCCTTCGAAAGATTATTTGTAAAGAGTAAAATATTTTTGTAATTTATATAACATATTTACGTAACATTTACGCAATAAATTGTGATCTAATTTAAGATCTTCGGTTTCTTTGCTTTCGATTCGTTCGTATTATGGTTGTATGAAAAGCTTCCATTAATATCCACCTTTGTGCGAAACGTACATCCGCGCCATCTGTACGAGTTCTTCAAAACAGTAGATCCCCCTTCGGTGCTCGGAAAAAAAAAACTAGAATTACCAACGATTAAATTTGTGTCAAGTAAATGAAAAAAAATTCTTAATGCAAAGGAGGCAAATCTTTGACTGTATTTTATACAGATAATTTGGAAAATACAACATAGTAAATTTATAAAATTTCTGTAAGAAATTACTCTAAAAAAACCCTTTAATTAGGAAGCTAGAATTTATAAAATTACTAATGTAGGATCGAGAGCATCAAAACCCCAAACTTTTTGCTGTTTTTCAAACTATTAACAGTAACCACAGAGACTAAAAACATAATCAAGAAATAGACAGAAAATATTTATAGTTTAATATTTTGTAAAAAATACAGAAACTTTACATATTTTGTATACACTATAAATACAAAAATAAAGAAGTTCGGAAAACCCGAGTAGCTATAGAAAATTCCCCAGAACATCCATAACCTTAAAACTAGAACAAATCCGGGGAAACCCGAACGGATGGCAACCAATACCTTAATCACGCACTCTACCATTTTCTCATTAACGTTGGCTTCCAATGACTATAATCCGGTTATTATTTCGAATATCAACCTATTAAAACTTAATTATTAATATTATAAGTAAAAAAAGAAAAAATATAAAGTCTTACCACAAATTACCAAAGATTCGAAACGAGGACCAAAGAATTAACTCTCCTATCGTATTCCACCATATTATTTGATCTATATATTTTTTTTATCTCAAACTCGATTACACTCAAATTTCCTAAATATATCTTTTCTTTTATACGCGTTCTAGAATATTCAACTTTTTATTTCATTAAAATCCGATCATAATTGTCGTACAATTAGCGCAAGTTTTCATGAACACGATAAGAAGATTAAAATAGAATTACAAATAGATCGAGGATCGAACAAATTAATTCAACTTTAAGCCGGTTTCCATGCAAAACCACTGTTCTTTTGTTGCTTCTACAAACACGTACCAGCATCGCGGTTGTACTTTTACGTGGGAGAGAGAGAGCCGACAACGAATTGTTGTCGCCCGGCGTTCCCTTTATCTCATCGTGCAGGATACATTGCTGTAACACGCTGCACCGGATCGGGTGATATTTATGTAACGGTCAAAGGGGTTAAGTGTTCTGGGAAAGTTTCCAGAGCAACGATTGGCCGGCGGCTTCCGTGATTTCGTCATCCGCCAATCAACGCCCCGAAACAACTTTCTCCGAATCCTGACAGGACGCGGGGGCCTTCTTTCGCGTGGCTGGGCGGCTCGCTCGCGCCTCTATTTGCAGAAATGCATCCTCCGAAGGATTTATTGCACGTCAAAAACGTCGTGACGTAAGGCCTGTAACAATTCGCCGATACAAAAGGCCGATTTCGACATTGGAAGCTCGGTGATACCAGTGTAACACCGTAAATGGAGAGTAACGCTCGGTATTGCAAACGTTGGCAACACTTTTGGGGAATTTCGTTTAAAATTCCACCGACGGGAGTC
>SMSQ01026046.1:19031-40875 GCA_019453375.1 Ctenoplectra terminalis
TCCTCAATTAAATTTGCACTCACCTCCATTGTCTAATTTCTTTGAATCACAAACGACAGAAAATATTTAAATTTCTCAATCAATTTCCACCACAAGCATCGATCGCAGACACAAGTACCATCGATCCGATGATTTTACGGATATCGCAGCTAGTTGCCATTTCTTCGCACGTATAGGAGCATTTCCGTTCGCGTTTATCGAAAGGAACGCAGCAATTAAAGGTCACCTACGGCTATGCACCAGCAGGATACGTGATGGAAAACGATAAATTAATCATTCGAAAGCGAGGCGCGCAGTTGTTGTCGTCGAACGACTGGTGCGCGCAGAAAAGCGTGCACGTGCCCGCGCCGAGTCGTGAATCCGACATTGCTGCGAAAGCTGACCGAAGAAGAGACCGCCGAGCTTCTCTTCGAGACGTTTAATACGTCTTCTGTCGTTCGACCTTTTCCCGAGGCATCGGGAAAAATCTATTCCATCCAGGCTCGAAATGCCACGAGCGTTTGTTGCGAATGACAGAATCTTCTCATAGACGGGCCCAACGGATGAGAGAGAGAGAAATCCTCGAGTGGTCGGGCCCAACGGGGAACAACGTGTTGTGGGCACGTTCGTTGCAAACTGATACTGCTATTTCACCAATCATACGGAATACAATTCATTTGAGCTTCATAGAAATACAAAAAAAAGAAATGCCTTTTTTAAACTCTGTTTTACGGTCTTCGGATTCTTTTCGATTTTATTGCGCTTTTGTTTCACTGAAAAAAAATGTTCTGATTCTGAGAAAAATGTGTATCGCAGAATTGACACAGGAAAATTTGTTAAGAGTTTCTTTATTTTTGTATTTTAATTATAGTTTCTTAACGCGTTAACCGCCACGCCGGTCCCTGTGGACCGACGCTGAAATTTTCGTTTAGGCTTCGCTGGTTTCCAAAGACTTGCAGAATCAATTTCAAATAGTAATACCTCGTAATTCATTAATGGATTCTGTTAAATCGCATTAAACGAAGATACGACTTTCCTTTGCAAACTTTTATGATTCTATTCTTAAATCCTTAACTATTCTGCGACCAAATGTTTTCGAATTAATATCACAGCACACGGCCTAACGGAAAATCGAACAAAATCAGCGTGGCGTTTAACGTGTTAATTTTTATATTTTTTTAAACGTTAGGAATTGTTTTTAACGAAAGGAGAATGCAGTTGGTCATAAAAGTGTGCGGCCATCTTAAGTGTTGAGACAAAGTTTGCGAATAGAACGGTAAATCGAAATCTGTGTTTGGTAAACATTTAAAGGTTTATTTTATAGTATTGCATAGCGTTTTTTAAGCGGAACAGAATGTACGGGAAAAAATAATTATAATTTAACTCTTTCATTGCAACGATACAAAGATTAAAATCATTCTTAGTACACAGATACAGTTTCTTGTTAATATAACAGATAATATACGTGTTAAAGTTTACGTATCTTGTGTAATTAATTATGGTACAACACATGTAAATAAAAATAATTATATGCAAGAAAAAATGTGTGCGTATGAGTGACCGGATGTTTTCATGACCAACTATACGATTGGATTAAAAATGATCCAAAGGCTGCCGCAAGATTAACAATATTATAATGTTGTTTCGATATATTATCACGCAATCGTTGGAATTTCTTATGATTTTTCTTCTCGGTTGCATAATTAATTACGCAATGTCCGTTTGACATCCATGTTTTTTTTCTTTTGTCGTCGATGAAAAAAAAAAGAAAAAATTGTGACGGATAATTCGACGCGAGTGTAAAGAAAACGCGTAGTAGTTTCGAAGGAAGAGACACCGTGGTTATTATTCCCGCAGATAGGATTCGAATTGCATAATTGGTATTTGCATAACAAACACCGAGCGAACGACGAGGTGATTTCGAGTGCAGTTTTTTGTCCAGCCCGGCGAACGAAGTTCGAATCTCTGAAAAAGATTGATTTCGATATTCGCAATTCATTTTTCAGAGCGATGAAAAAAACAAGAGCGAGGAGACAAGGCATCGGCCATTTTCTTTTGTTCCCTAGTTACATTCAGACGCGCACGGGTTGAGATCATCTGCGTATCCACCGACGTTGCTATTTTTTTTTTTTCCTGCACCGCTGATAATTTAAATCGATGTCATCGTGGATGACCGACTCAAAATGAAAATATTTACAATAATGACGAGAGATCTCATTAGGTAACAGGCACGTGCCGAGTCCTACTCGAAACTTCGGTTTCCTCTTCGTAGCCTTGATTTTTATGTAACTTGCTGTATGTGGTACTTTCTATTCGCCAGTGCGCGATTCTTAGTAAAAGAAAAAAAAAGAAAAAATTGTAGTTCCGAAAGACCCCGATCGCTGATCGGCGAGAAATTTTGAAACGTTGTAGGAGAGTTTTTTTTTTATTAATATCTCGAACACTAGTAATTGGCCGAAGCTAAAATTTTATATCTCGAGTCTGTCGTCTCCTTTCCACTTCCTCTCCAAATTTCCTGTCGATCGGCCACCGGGGCCTTTTGGAACTTTATTCAGAAAGTTTTATAAAACAATTGAAGACTTCAGAGAAGTGATATCATATTACAAATATTAAGTTTGTAGTAAGCTGACATTAAAAGTTAATTTTCCTGCATTTTTTATTGTATAGTGATATACATTGTTAATACTTATTGTTAAGATTCTCTAAATGTGTGATAGGACAATGTGAAACTAGATACTATGGTGAAAAAACACCAGACAGCTGCATTATTCACTAGGAAAGTTCAGTTTACACCAATTCTCTAGAACTTTCAGTTGAACTAGTACAGTTGCATTCTGCGGCACTAGAAAACTAGTGTAAAATACCTATATAGACCTGTTCCATGATCTTGAGCAACAAAAACTCGTAAATGTAAGCAGAATTAACGGACGAATGACTTTTACGAGCACGATCAGGAATTTCTGGCTTTCCTTCGAACAAAAGGCAAGGATTTCCGCGAAAATGCTTTTGTCTCCGCGCGATTCGCACCGAAAATAACGATACGCGATGCAACAGAGTCGAGATCAAAGCCCTCTGTGTCCCTCCTTTCTCTCCCCCTCTCCACGCACAACTTCTCTTCGGAGAGGAAAGAGAGAAAAAAAAAAGAAGGAATTCCTCCCACGATTCTCTCAGCGAGTCGGCCTCGGACATACGCTCTTGTTTACGTGTCGCAGGCTCGCTGTCTGAACGCTCTCGAGACTCTCTCGAATCCTCGTTCCCATCCTCCTTCTCTCCGCTTGTGTCCTGATTTTAGTGAAGTGTTGCGATCGGCATCCGGCGTGTTCGTTTTTTGTCCTCCTTACTCCCGCGCTCGCGTTTGCTGTCTCTTTGTCACTCGCCTTAAAGGTGCGTTTAGACCGGTTCAACGGCGCGATACTTTACTCTGATAGGCTACTTCTATGCGCTCTTGACGGCCGAACTTTCAATAGACGCGTTCAAGATATACTAATAAATATCGATGTCAGTTACTTGTAATTATATCTCTAATATTTTATTAGATAGAGATTTTTATGTTCAACGATTGGCCAGGCGGGAAAAGTTGGATAGTTTAAACGGTTATTTAGGAATTTTTTTTTTTTTTATTATTTAGGAATTAATTAGGAATAATTTTCAGTTGTTAGTTATGAGAGTGTAAGGTTGAAATTTTGTCTTGTAACGGTTTAACTCTTTGAAGCTTGGTGGGATTAAAAGTGTCCCACCTTTTTAATACCTAAATATGTATAGTAGGACATAGATAGTCCTTAACTGTATTAAATACGCGAGTTAATGTAAACCACTGTGCTGCGGATAATTTTTAATTTTTAAGATAGTATAGAAAATATCGCTGTACGCATATTTAGTTAATAAGGTGGGACGCTTAAAATCCTACCGTGCTTCAAAGAGTTAAAGAAATAAATTCGTAATAGACGTATCTTTCTTTAGGATTACAAAGTTTCTAGTTTCCTTACTGTTAGATATGAATTAGTTTTTAAATTCGCTCGTTCATCAGTTATTTTACTGGCATCGTCGTGTAATTATAAATAAAGATTGTGAAGAGTGATGATCGAAACTGGATTCGTTAAGGCGAGGTTCAAATACGAGTTCACCGATGTACCAAGCGAGGAGAACGCGGCTATTATATGTCGACGCACGACGACCGTGAGAGGTCCATTTTATCTCGTACAAGGATTCCTCGCTCGATATTATTCGCCTCCACCTCGACACGCATCGCCAGCATTAGTCGCCTCCTCCGTTTCTGTATATGGGGAAACAGCCTTTAGGCTAGTACCCATGAATATGTGAACGGTTTCGAAACGATAGTGATTTTACACAAGGAAATAGCATAAAAAAATGATTTAAAAATGTAAAACGGATGTAAAATGTAAAATGTACAGGATGTTAAATTCGTAATACAACAAGGTATGAATTCTCCGATTTTATGCATAATTGATTCATATTTTAAATCATAGTATTATGCAAAATTTTAACGATCAGATACTCGAATCGCTATTTAAAATCGTTCTCAATGAATTTCAATTGAATTCTAATATAATTAAAAGAAAATGAAATACTTCAATTATTTTTAGTTTCGAAAACTGAATTATTCGTTAATTGTTCTTATATCTTCTTTTACCGTGTATCTTCGAGTCCGCTTCTGTATGTCTGAAAGCGGCATTGACCCACTTACTGGTACATTTTTTTTAAACTACGTTATATTAAGGACACCGGTATTACCACCCAGTGCTAGTGTTTTTATATTTCCAAGGACCTTGGAAAAGTACCGTTACACGTCATTTCCCCTAAAAATATAATAATAAATGACATTAAAAAAAAGAAAAACATTTCCAAGAACCATCCTAAGGAAACATTAAACAAAAAACAAAACTGATATAACAGTTACTGAAACATTTGTCAGGCGGGAATTTCGAATTCCTCGGTGCAGGGCGTCCCAATGTAAAGGCAATTTACATAATGCGCTTCGTATTCGATTTCCTTCGACGCTAGGCGTCGCATTCGCAGCCCTGTCGACTCCTCGTTCTCGCCGTGCTGCATCCTCTTCTAAACACGCCATCCAACGAATCACGGACGCTCCGACGGGTCTTTCTTCCTTTCTTCTCTCACGCCAGCCGCGCAAGCTGTGTGTAAAAGGGGCTTTTGTTGCGTGCCGAGTGGGCTCTAGTTGACGAAATATTGACATCCGAGAATAGAAACCCGTTGCGGGCTTTACAGAGGGGGCCCACCCCGCCCCCGGTTGCCGTTCACTGGGGAAGACAGAAGGGGAGAAGGAATATATACGGTCAGGATGAGGGAGAACAGAGAGAGAGAGCGTTGAAGGGAAAAAGGCATAGGTTCGATGGGTCTCTCGTCCTCCGTCTTTTTCTCGCCTACCCTTTTAACGTCTCTCCTTCTTTTTCTCTCAGAGTTGCATTCAGCAGAAATTTAAAGGGGGTGGGACTTGGATGACGTCAACCTTCGAAATGCTCCCTGTACGTGCTATATCTGGACATAAGTACGTTACGTGTATACATATGTATAGGGTGTGACAGAAATCCAACGTGAAACAATAACCGCGAATGAATAAAGAACGAAGACGGAGAATTGTATAACGATTGTGCAATAAACGGTACCTTGTTCGTCGTCGTGTTCGAAGATGTTCTTTTTAAGGAATTCCCTAGGCTGGTCACGTGGTATCGATTCCGGCGACGACGTTAATTATAATCGACTACGTTGCGCGCCATTTATTTGCACTGGTGTATTGAACCACGCTCAATAACAGAATGGCTGCAACGCGTGGAAAGATTTGGACCTGGTGAAACGAGATGAATGGAATTTTTAGCTCCGAAACGGTACAGACGTCACTGTCGCGATATTCTTAATTTACGCGTGTTACTTTTTGCGATCCGAGATGTAACGGAAAAAAGGAAATCAATGAATGGAAGATTCTTATAGGTTTTTTGCAGAATCTTAAATATGAGAAGTTTAAATACGGATCTATTTTTTTTACGGTGTTCTTAACGCGTTAAACGCCACGCCGATTCTGATCGACTTTTCTGTAGACTGTGCGCTGTGATGATAATTAAGTTTGGTCGGAAAAGAGTTAAGAATTTAAGAAGAAAATTGTAAAGACCTGCGAAGGAAGATGGTAACTTTGTCTAATGCGATTTAATATAACTGGTTGATGAATTATAAGGTATTATTTTTTGAAATTGATCCTGTCGGTTTTCGGAAATCAACGACAGGGACCGACGCGGCGCTTGACGTGTTAACGCATCGACGACGGGACCTTGTTTCTGTAAAACTTACCAGGGAATAAAGTTACGATCGAATAAATTCTTGGTTATATACTTTCGAGAATAAATTGTATTCGAAACATAGCTCTTAATTTCAAATTTCAACCGAACGAATAACTTTTTTAAAGCAACCTTTCATACATCCTCGTTTCCTATTCTCACCTTTTCAAGATCTGAAATACAAAACACGAGAAATCTCGTCACCCGTCCTCAATGTGTTAATAGTGAAACGGTTAATAAAAAAAATTTATTACCGTTAAAATTAGTGCGTCTATTCGTACCAAAAAAAAAAAAAATCCGCAATAGATAATTGAAAATACATAACTCGAGAGAAACAAATTCTTAATCGTATATATAATATTAAAAGAAAATAAAAAGAATGGAAAATATTGAAAAATGCGCCGTTAAAAGTGTGTACAATTTTTCCGAACAGTTACGAACCGGTTACTTGAACGCTTTGGTACTTTTAGTGTCAGGATGATAATATTTTGATTACCCGATGTAATTGCTTCGCGTAGTATGTTAAAAGACTACCCAATAACGGTCCCGACAATGTCCTCTCCTATGTGTCCGTTTATGAACACCCTATATGCAAACACATATGTATAATGTATGTACATATAAACGACAGTATGAGTGGACGGTGTGTTCCTCTACCGTCGGCATATTGAATTCGACCCGAGAGGCTATTATTCGAAATTTGTTTTTGTTCGATGCGCCATAATCGCGTCTCGAGGACACCGCGTGCGGGGAGAAGGCTCTCTTTCGTTTTAGCGACGAGAGGAAGCGCCCCTCTTCCGTTGACTTTGAAAACCGCTAGGGTCAAGTGAGTGAGAAAAAAAATTATTTAGCAAATGATTAACGAGGTCTTTGTAACTTTTTCTTTTTTTATTCTAGTTCTAACAGTCGTGGACGTTCGTCTGTCGATTGTAACGGTTTTATTCCAGAGACAATGGCTGGATACTGGTGACAATATAAACCACGTCGTGCTGAACAGTCGTGTATTACAGTTTTATTAATCTGTTCTTTCCTTCTTTTATTTTTACTGATTTTTAAAACTTTGTTTTCAAATTTATACACGCGAGGCTGGTTTTATCAGTGCAAACGTATTTAAATGAGCCTTAAAAGTAAAAAAAAAAAAAAAAAAGCTTAAGGTCGTTTCCATGAAGCGCTAGTTGTTTTATTGCAACAATTTAAAGAAACAAATAACGGATATTATTCTTTCGATTGCCAATTATTAATTCACCACCGTTCTTATACGCTGTAAGGTGAAATCGTTATCTTGTGACTCGGAGTAAAAAGCAAATGTCCATAAATTGGTATCTTATCAAATCGACCGATTGCTCGCTCTATAAGCGAGACTATCGAGGTTAAATTCAAGGTCTGCAATAAATAAACGTTGCTTGTGCTACCGGAACACAGATTTTAACCGAAATGTAAGGAACGTTTTATTTTTGCATGAAAAGAAAAAAAATACCAATTAATTTTACAGGTTGCAAAGGTTAATTGGTGAGACGGTTACTAAAATAACTAAATTTGTAACAATGTACACATTGCCATAGTTATTTCACGCATATTTGTTGGAAACTTTGCGCGTTACAATTTTCAAATTAAATAAAAGTTGTGAAAATAGCCTCACAGATGGCGCCACCTGCGTTCAAAAGCGCGCGGGAAGTGTCTACGCGTTCAAGTTCGTACTCGATCGAACGAACTCAAACTTCGTAAACGATAAAGTTATACAGAGCATTGCTTTGCTTTTGCGCAGAAATTCCAGTCGTTTTACAGAATTTCCACGAGCACGCGCGAGAGTCAGCAGCGTGCACGTGGTAACGCGATATTGCGAAGGATACGCTACGATACACACGGTGCACTCTTTCACGTGATTCTCCAAGTTTCGAACATTATGCAGAACAATGGTCATCATATACCCTTATTCACGACTTGTTTCACGTCTCTAAGTAATTTTCCCTCGAGTATAGTTGCTGTTCCAAGTTAAATTTCTTTACAACACCACGATCTACTAAATAGCGTACAACTTCCTCGGCTTTGTAGCGCAACTTGAAACTGCATAGGCGTTTTATTTAGAACTCTTACTAACCTTCTGATAAACATCGATTACTTCGAGGAGCTAATGTCATAGGTCCACGAAGAGTAAAATAGTTATCTAGATTATTATAAAACCTGGTCAATTAAAAAAAGAAAAGAAACAAAGAACTGGGAAGATTTATTATTAATTAAAACTGAAAATATCTGCTATAAATTTATATTTTATAAATAAATATGAACATTCGTATATAGTTAACAGATCCGGAAGTACAAAATTATCTGTATATCTTAAAATTTTGCATTTCTGAACCTTTTTAAGTTTCACAGGATTATTGTGAAAACCTAGTGTTAAAATAATTACAAATGTTTATGATTTTTGCTTTGTGTTAAAATAAAAGAAAAAAATGTTAATTGATGAAAATACAAAATTTAACTTACAAAGTTAAAAAAAAAATGACGCATGTTCACAGTTAATTTATTAATAAATCTAAACCTTTTTAAGTTTCACAGGATTATTGTGAAAACCTAGTATTAAAATAATTACAAATGTTTACCATTTTTGCTTTGTGTTAAAATTAAAAAAAAAATTGAATTGATAAAAATACAAAATTTAACTTAAAAAGTTTCGCAATAAATTACGCATGTTCACGGTTAATTTATTAATAAATATTATACGTTGTTAAGAAAGAAATTACCAAATAATAACCGTGAAAAAGATAGCCGTATCAGGTAACATTTCATCGGGAAACGAAAATAAGCTTACAGGCTTGTTGATTCCTCCACTTGAACCTTAATATTTCCATTTGCAGAGAGGGTCCGAAGATCCGCGGTCCCGTCGAGATTTTTCACGTTGAGGTATCGAACAAGTCGAAAATGATCGTGCAAAGCGCGTCGGTTCCCTGGTTGCCACGATTGCACCGACAAGCGGTGTTTGTAACAGAACGGTATTATAAGCGCAGAGAGCAGCAGTGTGTGAATAGCGAGCACGTGCATTTCCCACAGAAAACCAATAGGGGCCTTGGCCAGCTGGGAATATGAACGGTGCGCACAGGGTTCGGTCTGTCTTTCGATCTTTTGGGGTATGCGCGCCTCGGAACGGGGACAGAAACGAGAACGAAGGCTACTCGAAAGAACGAACAATGTTCGAGGCCTGGAACGTATCGATAGAAGGGCACGACAAAGCGTCCAACTTCCTTTCCTATATCTTAAATGTAATTCTGTACATCTATGATGAGAAAAGGTTGCGACGAAGCGGTCCAGGTAAATTGATTTTAAAAGAGAAAAGTAGAATGCGTTAAATTTGATTTTTGTTTGATTTTTAATTTTTTTTTTACGGTTTTTTATTACAAAATCGATGACAAAATAATTCGTAATTTTTTTTACAGAAGTTTTATAAATCCGCGAGACATTTTTAGGGATGTTCGTCCCGCGTTGTGTATTTTTTTTATATTTATTTCGTTTCTTTGTTTCTTCGGTGCAAATAAATATATTTTAATCGCTGGTAGTTGTAGCGTTCATGCGAGGTGAATTATTTAAGATAGTATGGAATCAATGTACTATTCTTGGTTTTTTTATTTGTTTTTTTTTATAGCGGCTTTATCAGGAACTGTAACTCAGTACTAAACGTACTTCTGTGTATTTCCATTTTGAAGTTCTTTGAAATACTTGAGAAGTTTCTGGAATTTCTTGAATTTTAATTAAGTAGATTAATTGTTGACTAATTTCGGTGATCAAGTATTGGTTAGTTAATGTTGAAAATTGTCGATAACAGCGTGGCTGTTGTAGTGGCCACGCGATTTAAATTGACGACCTTCTCAAATAATTCATCGATCATGAATAACTGACATATATTATTGCTGCGCCGCGGAAAATAGAGAACGTTGCGATACAATCGATTACTCGTAGGAAACAGTTTGAACACGAATCTGACCTACAAAGAGATATCTATATTACGTTCGTATGGACGATTTATTCGTTAACCAACCTCGTTTGTTAATAATATACTTTTATCATTAACAATTTCGTATAAATTCTCGTACAGAGACAAATACGATAAACTTTAATCGTACAATGTTCAACAGATCTTTTATGTCCAGAGAATAAGTTGGGGGGGAAGTGATGGCCAAAATTTTTTTAAGAGAATCAGTACATTGCAAATTTAAGTAACATCAAAAGTAAAAAAATATATTTGTCAAAGTAAAAAATATATGGATTTATAATATTCACTGTATTACTAAAAACAGTTGAACACAAAAGTATTCTATCACCTTAAATATTCAACGAATTTTCTGTACAATTATAAGTTTGCAAATAAAAAACTGAATCAAAATATTTTTTTTTTACAAACATTTAGCAGTTTATTTTAAAATAACGTATAACACTTTTTACATAAAGCTTAATATACGAAGGAAAATATATTTTAAAGGTAACGTTGATGCTTACGGTGACCTGATACTTTTGTGACCAACTGTATCTTAATTAAAAGAACAATTCTAAAAACCAGCATTAAAAAGTCTTCCATCAAATAACATTTCGTTTCGTCTTTTTACAGCCCCCCGATTTTTGTTGAATCGCAAATATCACGCGGTCCGCGTTCGTGGTTTTCATTGGAACTAGCTTCAAGAACACCATCAACAACGGCGGCGATCGGCGTTGGGGTACAGCCCGTGTTATCATCCGGCTATCATAGCACGGTGCCACCCCAGAACGGGGGTGGTGGTTCGACATTTAGTGCCGCGGCGATGGTGGCAGCTGCCACCGCTACGGCCACCGCCACTGCCAGCGTGGTGGCCATGCAGGACCGCCAAGACATCCCCTCGCAATTCAATCAGGTACCGTATCCCTTTTTCCGTTTATCTTCCTGCAACAACAAACAGTTTCTTATCTTCACGTTCGAGTTTATTTTAAGAGAACAACCGTTTAAATACCTTTTCATTTGTTGATCATAGATGCAGAGCCAACATGGAATACCCCACCAAACGTACAACGCAGGGTACGCCCAAAGAGGACCAATGGCCGGAATGGGGCCAGTCGGGATGAGCAACTTCAATAGCATGGGCACGATGAGCCCAATGCACTCTATGAATTCCATGAATTCGATGAACAGTATGAATGGGATGAATTCGATGAATCCTATGTCGATGGGAGGTATGAACGGTATGAGTGGTATGAACGGGATGACCCCCATGAGCTCCATGAGTAACATGGGTAATATGGGCATGAACAATATGATGGGACCTAATAACATGCAGATGAACAAGATGAGCATGCAGGTATGTAAAGTATCAAATTCATATTGCAACTCTTACCCTAATGTATCGAGTTCATAACATGATAGATATTGTCTTGAAAATAGTAGAGCGCCTTAAAGACTGTCTAATATTTTACATATCATAATACTTACTTCTCCCATGCAACACAATAGACAGCGCCAATATTTACATGGTTAAAGGAGAAGACAAAGATCAAGTATCCCCTTCAGTCGTCTAGAAACAGATTGGATTATTTAAATAAATTTTTCAGGCTCAACCTCACCAAGGCTATCCAAGGAGATTAGCGCCTTACCCAAACCCTGCGATGCACATGGCGCAAAAGAGGCAGCAGAGCCCATACGCGGGACCCAACCCAGCTGCGATGCAGCCAGCCTTCAACGGCATGTCGTCGTCGCAGTATCCGACCAATTATCCTGCAGCAGCAAGGCCGAACTTCCAACCTCAGTATCAGCCGATGCAGACTATGAATCCATCGGCTGCTGGCTTTGGGCCTAACTCCATGATACGGAGCAATAACATGAGGCAAACTGCACCCTCGTACAACACCGCTAATCAAGCGGCGAGTAACCAATATTATGGTAGCAACGGTATACCAGTTAGTATGGGACCTACGACGGTTGGGAACCAGTTCGTCGGCCATCAACCGAACTCAGGGTACGCTGGTGCCGCGTCTTCGTATGGTGCGACCGGTGCTACGACCAGCCAGTACCAACAGGATGTCACGTCGATGAGAACGACGGGCGCGGGGAGTTTGAATTACCAGCACAGTCCTATCCCCGGTAATCCGACTCCACCGTTGACCCCAGCGACCAGCATGCCTCCTTACATTAGCCCGAATCCGGATATCAAGCCTAATTTCAACGAGATGAAGTCGCCGGTTAACATTCAGAGTAAGTTGAATCAATGGAGTTGCATGTTTAACGCGTTGACCGCCATGGGGGTCACCGGTGACCGGCACTCGACTTGGCTACACCGCCATGGGGGCCACCGGTGACCGGCGACGCGACTAATGGTAAAATACATAATTGGAGTAAATATCGATACCGATAAATTTTCAAACGATGCCACTTTTACTATAATGGTTTGAAGAAATTAATGCCATAAAGAACGTGCAAAAATAATTTTATTCGTACAAGGAAAATATACATATTTGTTTTCATCATAATACACATCGCGTAATAAGAAATTCGTGTTGGCGCCATTGGCAAACCAAGTAAAATGCGCGCGGCAGTCAACGTGTTAAAATACTCGTTGCGTTTTAAATTAGAAGTAAACTCTAAGGAAATATGTTAAATAGAATAATAACCATTTTTTATTTTTTTGTGTTATTCACAGAGGACGATGAGTTAAGATTAACATTCCCTGTGAGGGATGGCATCATTCTTCCACCCTTCCGCTTAGAACATAATCTGGCTGTAAGCAACCATGTATTCCAATTGAAGTCCACGGTGCATCAAACGTTGATGTGGCGGTCCGACTTAGAACTACAACTCAAGTGTTTCCACCATGAGGATAGGCAAATGAACACAAACTGGCCGGCGAGCGTGCAAGTCTCCGTTAACGCTACGCCGTTGGTTATCGATCGTGGTGAGAACAAAACGTCTCACAAGCCCTTGTATCTGAAGGACGTTTGTCAACCAGGAAGGAATACGATACAAATCACTGTATCGGCATGTTGTTGTGTAAGTTTATATTAAAATTATTCACTTTCAATATCGATGCACTATTTTTAATTTTTTAATTATTTTTTTTCTTTTTCATTTACAGTCGCATTTGTTCGTGCTTCAATTAGTTCACCGACCAAGCGTGAGAAGCGTGCTTCACGGGTTATTGCGCAAAAGACTACTTACGGCGGAACATTGTATTACTAAAATTAAACGAAATTTTAATAATACTATTTCAAATAACGGTATACAATCGGAGAAAGATGTCGTAGAACAAACAGCACTTAAGGTAAATATTCGATTCTTCGGTTCGTGTTTAGAAATATTACATTCATGTTTCTCTGGCCCATTCTTTACTGTATACAATTTCTTTTACAGGTATCCTTAAAATGTCCTATTACTTTTAAACGTATTACACTGCCAGCTAGGGGACACGATTGTAAGCACATTCAGTGTTTCGATTTGGAGTCATACCTACAACTAAATTGTGAACGAGGATCTTGGAGATGTCCTGTATGCACGTGAGTAACTTCCTGACAAGTTTTTGATGCTTATAGATCTATGTATTTTTCTAAATCTTAAACTAATTCTTTGATATATTGTTTCCAGGAAACCTGCACAACTGGAGGGTCTAGAGGTTGATCAATACATGTGGGGCATTTTGAACACTCTAAACACTGCAGAAGTGGAGGAAGTCACGATAGACTCCATGGCGAACTGGAAACCAGCGAAGAATTTAACAGGTATCAAGTCTGAGGAAGAAAGCGATTGCAAGAGGATGACAAAAGCAATGTCACCTGGCAGTATGAATATGCCTACTATGAATAACTGGGATATGAATCAGGCGATGAGCCCGTACATACCGCCCGACATGAGTAGCATTGTAAGTGGCTCTATGATGAACAATACACCAACCACGTACGGAAACAACAATATCAATCATCGGAATTCATCGGGAGGATCTTTCGATATTAATTCTGGAACGAACACGAATACCAATAATGATTACACTAATGGCGCAGGTCCTCTTTCACACTTGAACGAATCAGTGAATTCTTTAGATCCTCTTAATGCTATGGAGAAATCGCTTAACGATCAGGTACGTTATAAACTTTGAATTATTCAACTTCATAATTCTGTGTAATACCTGGTATAACGATGATTAAATGTTTTGTTATTAATGTGTTGCAGATGCCCCATACACCGCATACACCTCACACTCCTCATACACCACACACACCAGGTGGTGGAAACAGTGGTCCACCAAGTGTTCCTCCTGCATCTCAGGAGTCCACTGGAAACCACAACACATCTGGTAATACGAATACAAACATCAATAACGATACTGCAGACATACCTTCGGATTTAAATTTCGATCCGGCTGCAGTGATAGATGGCGAGGGTACAGGTCAAGAAACATTGAATGTGAGTAATAGTTTAATTTTTTTTTTTTTTTTCAACACATTGACAGTCGGTTCCGTGAAAACGCGGGTTTCCGAGTCTGTCACTTGAGCGCCGACCACGCGAAAACGCGGATTTCTGAGATCCACCATGAAATGAGAAACTGTATTTTTTTTTCCATAATTATAAATTAAAAATTTCGATTCTGTTTCTATTTTTAATTACCGTTAAATTGTATATGACCAATATGCAAATCAAATGTTCTATTTTACGAAGATATATAATGTTTAAAATTTTTTTTTTTTTTGCCTATCCAGTGATCAGAAACAACCGAATAAGGCCGGCGTTTGAGATTTAACACCNAAAATTTTTTTTTTTTTTGCCTATTCAGTGATCAGAAACAACCGAATAAGGCCGGCGTTTGAGATTTAACACCAGAACCACCAAAGTGGTCAGAATGACTCATTCGTAATTGTTTACAGAAATTTTATAAATTGCCTATGGCATCTCTCAGCCAATTTTACGTGATCTTCTGTTAAAAATGTAGACAAAGCTTTGTTTCCCTTGCAAACGCGTATTTTTTTATATACCTTTCATTATGATTTTTTCGATAGAAACAAGTATGCTTCAATCGTCGGTAGTTCTAGCTCAGGCTTTAAATGTCTCTTAGGTCACCGGCTGTCAATGTGTTAATATTTAGAATGCTGTGAAATATTTGTATAATAATTTTTGTTGCATTATGTTACAGCTCTTGCCAGATAACGTTGTGGATCCAATGGAATTACTTTCATACTTAGATCCACCAGATCTGAATACCCCTCCCAGCAGCGGCGCTAGCAGTGGTAACCCCTCATCGAGCGATGACATACTAGCACTTTTTGAATAAAAGAGATGATCGGTCATCTCGTAAGAGAAATAATCAAATTGCGACCCTGACGTTAAGAAAGAAAACGATATCGGCAGGTTTGCATCTTACTACAAATATATTTCTCATTGAACGAAAATACTTGTAGTGAGCGATTTCAAGAAACGTATTGGGGTCACTGTTGGGTGCTTTCACCTAATTCAATGGTACAAAAAATCTTAGCTCTAATTATAATATTCCTATTGACGAAGTTAGGGCATATTATTAGATTTAAAGATGATGACTTTTAATTAATAGGCAAAAAACAAAGCACCAGTAGTAGTGCTTGTTTGTAAAGATGTTATTGCACGGATTATGTTTAGCCCTTTGATATTGGGAATTTTAATTTCCAATAGAAACGCGTTATATAACATTGTGCCGGGCATATGTTCCAGAACTGATCACCGCGAATATACCACAATTATATTAATTGTGTTCAAAAACAATGGTAATCCAATTTTTTAATACCGAACGTAGAGTAATATTTTCCACGAAAGATTTTACATATAGATTAATACTACTTAAAAAAAAATGTTTCTTTGATACGATAAATGTGCAATACGATGAAGAAATTTGCATACATTTTATACACGTTGCCATTTATCCATTTTTTTCATTTCGAAATATGTTTTTACACGGACAATATTTGAAGAACGTGCCGTAGGGGGATAGGGTTACTAATAATTATGTTTTGTGTAATAAATCGATAAATTTTCATTGATAAATTTTACATAAATCGTATAGCACATTTATAGAATTTTATATTGAAAATATGGGCTTTTGTGGCCGATATAAGCACAACATTGGAATGATTTTAGAAACCTATCCATATTAGTGTAACAATGAAATATAAAACATTCTTAACGAATTTATGATTTTGGAATATTTGCTTGACAAAATGTGCTGTGCTGTTTCAAAGACTTCACTTTGAAGTTCTCCCTGCAATACAATCTTTACCTCAGAACCGGTCTACTCGCATTCAAGGCTATGATGGACCTACATCACAACAGAACTATGATTGTACAGTAACTTTTGTAAATAAGTTTTAATCGAAAAAAAAAAAAAAAAAAAATAGATAAGACGTTCATCTGTTGTGAATTACCCTGCTTATTGATGGATATAGCGCATATAGTGTTCCTTTCCTTTAGATGATTAGTGACAACAGATGAAAAGAATCGAGGGCATATCGGGCTTCACACTGGAAACTATATCTTAACACGGTGTATCTCTTGAGCTTTTGAAAAAAAAAAAAAAAAAATATATATATAATCAGAAATATTTAAGTTATGTTTTACGGAGTATGTTTTTTTTTTTTATTTATAGGTAATTTTTATTTATTCTTTACGTTTATTCCAAAAATTTATTGATTATAAAAGTTGTTCTCATCGTTGTATTATTAATATTATTTTTTTTATATTATATATAAAATTTTCAAGAAAGTCACAAGAATCTAGATAATCTTTTTCTCAATAACAAAAGATTTATCTCTTTTAATAATTCACCGAAATGTTAAATTTATAATTAATGAGAATAACAAGATACCTTTTGTTAATACGGAAAACCTCTGAAGATACATCAAAACTATTTCCATATGTAGGGTTTATTTTCACATTTTGATGTAGATGATTTATATTAATCGTTATATTTGTAAAACAAACTTATCACCTTTAGTTCTCGTTTTTATTCAAAACGAATGGCTCTTCGTAATATTAAAACAATTAGATTAACTGACCTACGTTGATAAATAAGAAACACGAACGACAAAACGATATTTCAAATGCATAGAGGAAATTAATTTTTATCGCGTGATCTAGTATGAGAAAATAAATTCTATATAACAAGACAGCACAAATTATCAAGAAACTGATTTCTCGTTTAATGAAAATTCAAATTTAGAATTATTTGTATGATACTACTGCCAGAGTGAAACCGCCCATGGCCCCCAGCTTGCGTAGTGGTAATTACATTTATATCTTTTGTGATTAAAAGAGAAGATATACTTAAAGTGATTCATGTAGATTATACAAATTTTATATAAAAGTGTATTTATATTCCAGTGTGCAACAATAGCGCACATTGACGGATTAGATGCGGTCAAGTTTCTATTCATATAACTATTATAATATTAATGAAAATAGGATAATAATATTACTTATATTAAGCAAGATTATTGTATATTACCTGTATATATGATAAATAGATTAATAATATAAGAAAAGTGGCAGATACTTATTGGCCAGTTATAATAGTAAAATAATTATCTTAATTATTTCTCAGAACCAAAACATACAAGCGTTGTATGAGAATACTTTAAAAACTAGAAAATGTAATATGTAAATGGATACAGGATAATAACAGTTCAAATACTGTACTGTTATTTCTAATAGAATTATTACTTACCTATTAAAGACATAATTATCGAAAAAAAAAGTTTATTCAAATTGTAAGCTTTACTTAGAATTGCCAGAAAGTAGGCATATGCAACGTTGTTGCAATTGTACATAGGCAATGTCTACCTATACCTACTTAATAATATCCTAAAATACATGATACACGGTCTTGGTTCACAAGTTGTAGAGCTTTATAAATATCTGATCAAATCTCGAAAAATGATTCATTTTTGTGGAAAACGTACATATACGAATTATTAAAAAGCGAAATTTTTGTCAAGAAGAGGATATTGTATATATATATAATCTACTGTGTTATTAATTATTAAATGATATAAAATATTTCACAATGAATTGTGCTGATTTAAACATACAAAATTTTATACCGTAAAGATGATAATAAAATTAAGTTTTTACAAAGAAACATTATTGGTGAACAATGTGAATCATGTGGTAAATATTTAACAATGAACGTTAAATTGTCTATTTGTAGGAATTGTGTTTTAAAATCAATTTCAATGTTAATTCAGTAATATATCAGATTATTATGAATCTCTACAACTTCATAATTATATACCTATTTATCTATCGTTAGGAGGCCTATGATTTGATCCTACAGTGCGCCACTGAAGACTTAAATGATCAAATGTCATGTGTGTTGTCTTGTCCAAGGCCTGAAAAGCTTCACTAAGAAAATAAAATATTTTCATGTAATATAACACAGCTGTACCTACTTATGGCACATTGGACATATTCAATGGATCCAACAATGCTTAAAGCTTGTTGAATAAGCATTTACAGATAATAATTTCATTTTCTTATTAAGTCAATACATATTGTTTTAAATTAATTAAAAATTTAACGTAGCTTAGATCATCAGTTTTAAACACTGTATACATTATGAATATTCATAACTTTTAATTATCTACGAAAACTGGATATGGACCAAATTTTGATTATGCGTGGGATTTATAGAAATCGATTAAATTTCGGAAATAACGTGTTCGTATATTTGGAGTATCTAAATGATTAAAAAGCTGTGCAGATTGCTTTAACATAGTCTCGTAAATTTTAAAATAAGACGAATGTTTCAAGCATCGCCAGAGAACAGAAATTGAAATTATAGAATAACCGAACAAGCTTTATTTACAACCACGATCATTATTTAGGCAGAATAAGAAACGACCACAATTTTTACTGGTCCGGAATTAAAATTAAAAACTTTTCGTCTTTTAACACGTTAACCGTCACGCCGAAATTTTCGTTTAGGCGTCGTTGGTTTCCGGAGACTGACACTATCAATTTCAAAAAGTAACACCTTATAATTCATTAACGAGTTCTATTAAATCATATTAAACAAAGTTACCGTTTTCCTTTGCAGACCTTTACAATTTTCTTCTTAAATTCTTAACTATTTTGCGAGCAAATATTTTTTAATTACTATCACGGCAAATAGTCGAAAGGAAAGTCGGCCGAAGCGGCGTTTAACGTGTTAATAATTATTCTATCCAATTATAATAGACGTTCAAATTACAGTAAGGTGAGTTGAAAGATAAATTTAAGAAAGAAAAGAGAAACGGGAATTGATTAGTTAGAATATTTATCAGGCAATGAAAAGATTTTAAGTTGTTCTTTCGTGTCAGTATATTGTGTGGTCCGATTTTTTTTTCTACCTATAAGAATGTTTTTATACTAATAAGGTTTTTATAAATCTACTTATGATTACCACCCACAATTTTTCATAGATCACTTGAAAATTTCATGGATAAGTGATGTTTCATTGATCGATACATGAAATATACGTATTTATCACGGTCGCCATAAGTGATTGGTACAGACTTGTGTAAAAAAAAAAAAAATAATACAAAAAGTGCACGTTACGAAAGAAAACGCTAATATCATTGGTTACATTCGTGTAAAAAATTTTAATACACAAAGACCAGTTTATAATATGTATGACAGACACCACATTGTTTCTCGATAACAGTTAGAAACATTCAATAAAAAAGTCATAAAATATTGAACACTCGTACCATCCTTGGATCATCTTTCCTATAGTTCAATCTATCGAGAGAAATATATTTTGGAAATAAAATTGTCCCAACAAAATACGAATAAAATCCTTGTGGAACAATCAAAAGTCATTGTTGTATTTATACAACGTATTCGATAAATTTAATTGCATCGATCTTGCGTTAAATAATTGATACAGATTATTGTATTTTAATACGTTTTGTTTAAGTTTGAATTTCAAATTATTTTATAGATTTGAAAACATATATTTAAGCAAATTATATTTAAAACCTACTACAGAGTAGAATTCATTTATTGCTAAATATAAAATTGAATATTTATTTTCAAAGTAAGATTATTTTGATAAATTTTATATATCCGTTTCATTGTTATACTCTCGTTAGAACGAATGGCTATCAAAGCTTGTAAAATAAACAAAAAGAATGATGCAAACAATTAATGAATTCTTTGTTTAATTGTTATTAATACATGTTAATTTCTGAAACGCATAGTTTGCTATCAAAACTTGTAAAATAAACAAAAACAGTAATGCAAACAATTAATTAATTCTTTGTTTAATTGTTATTAATACATGTTAATTTCTAAAACGCATAGTTTGCTACATACGTACTTTAATACGTTCGTTTCAATATATTGCAATATTTATTTACTACTACAAGACAACATCTTTCTATAAAAGATATAAGAACAAATGCACAATAAGTACTGATCAATTTTTACATTATTGATATAAAATCTTGATCGTTATTTTTGCGTTCAATACTTATTCTTTTAGCAATAAAAAAGCATAACTTTTAAAGGTTATACCACAAACAAGATATTGTATAGAACCATCATGGAATGGCCACTCTTGATACCTTTCTGGTATCACATGCGACATTATCGATTCAGAAGAGAATAAGCTCGGAATAAGATAACAACGCTACCGATAAAGTAGGAATTATGATCACCGGCGAAATGTTCTGAAATACCGACCGTGTAAAAAATCAGACGTTTCTTTATGTCCTCTACGATTTAAAACCGTGAATTTAAACCTCGCCTGTAAATCTATCCTGTATCTCGTCTGTGGCCTCAGGAATTCGGGCTAGAAAATTGGTAGTATATTTTCGACTTTTAATTAATACTGGCAATTTATTAATTTATTAAGATTGTTATCTGTATATGTTTAACTGGATTGAATATATGATTTTTAAACTCATTGCTTTAAATTATAGGTGGCATAAAGAATTTTTTTCGCACGATCGATATTTCAGTACAGTACGACTCGAAATCTCATAAGATGATAAGTCTGTTCGGTATCTCGTCTGCGGTTATACTTAACTACTGTGATGGCGTTAGTGATACCACACAGGATCTGAAATATTTTTAAATTGGTTTGTATTGGTGTATAGCAACCAAAGGTACTTATATGAGTCAGACGCGTGGCTGTAGTGCGTATCATAATCACGTTTCGTTTCAGCAGTAAACACTGATCAGTGGTATCCAACAAAGCTGTTTCCCTTAGAAAATTTGTCTCAAAGTGCAACAATGTGTTCTACGAAAAGTGATATTATGAATGACGGCACCAACCACAGTTTTGACGATGGAGACGCGTTTGGATGTTCTAGGTAAAGTTTAATGTATCAGCATGGATACAAGTACAATGTATTTCAACAATGCCATTACTATGATATGTTCTTGTTGTTTTCCATATTGTACACTGATAGATGTTACCTACTTGCATGTAACTCCGAATATGCAAGAACATGTTTATGTTTAAAATGAAACAAACATTTTTGTTTTCGTTATTGGTCCAACCATTTTTTTTTTATTTATACTGCAATACCTTAGATAACATGAAGTTTGA
>SMSQ01026046.1:47211-89499 GCA_019453375.1 Ctenoplectra terminalis
ACTGTGTAGTTCTTCACTATTATATCCAGCAACCACCTACATAATTTATTTTCATTAAATGAAAAATAAAAATAACTTTATAATTAACGTAGAATAAGAAGTTAGTTACATACTTATATCCATTTTTAATGCCTATACTATTATCTTTTGATTGATCTCCTTTACAAATACATGAACATATCTCCACTCTTGTGGGACATTTCATAGTATTAGCAGCACATTCTACATCCAAGTTTTCAACAAGGTCTAATTCATCAATAGCTCCATTTATATCCTGTTTGTTAGCAAGCCTATTATAAAATATTATAATGAAATGTATATCGTCACTTTAGTAAAATTATTATACATTATATACATGTAATATGTTTTATGGAAACTTAAGTGGTGCATATTATATTTACAATGTTCTGTGCATGAACAACAATATGCAAGCATAAGAAATACATTCAATTTTCTTACAACAATAATGGTTTTCCTGAAATATACTCATGTGAAATTAATTCACCAAACACAACTTTATTTTCTGTAAGACGGGAAATATCACTAGCATCCACCACATATATAAGACCATGTATCTAAAAGATGCAAAATGAAGAAAGAGGAATTTCAAACAGATATGTTATTCGGGGTAAATATGAAAAATGACGTACTACATTTATGTTAGATATAATCCTAATCTATAAAACATTAGTACACTTATCAATTGCTTACACCATTGTAATATTTTGGCCATAAGGATCTGATTTGAGAACTACCGCCGACGTCATAAATTTTTACAGTGTATGATTTGTACTTTAAAGACACTGTACGGAACCCCATTGTAGGTAATACGGTTTCATCTGAATCTAAAAGAATATAATTTATTTATTACTCGATACATTCAAAAACCACGAATACATATCTATATAATCTATTAAATACAATTAAAATTGCAGGCCTCTAAAATATTATTTATATTAATAAATAATGGAGATAAAACATTTTTATATTAAAATATATATACCTCCACTTATACGGTTCAAAACTGTTGTTTTTCCCGCATTATCAAGACCCACGATAAGTAAAATAATAGTCCTAAAAAAATATATTATTATTAAGTATATATTTTTAGCCAGTATCATTTTTTTTTTTTTTCTTTCAACAAACAAATTAATTCATTACTTTTCAGAACATTTCTTCTTTTGTAACCTTCTTAGTATGCTTCGCATACAATTACCCATTATAGTAAATGTGTTGTATATTATATTTTTAAATCAATTCAATCAAACCTATTATTGTTCATGTCATGTCGTATTATATATTTTGTATTTAAGAAATCCATTTAAATACAACAAAGTGAACCAATTAGTAGTCATCGGTAATTGCACATAAAATTCATCAATTAACTATAGTTCGGTCAATGTCACGAACATAATTTCTTATCTAACGACAGATAAAATAAGAACTGCTGTAAAACATTAACAAGTAATTTATTTTTTCAATTTACATAGTATGTATATGTACAATACTGTTAAATCATAAAACATACCATAAAGCAGTACTGTCACATCGCATAAAAAATTATATAAAATGATATAAAATTGGGCATAAATTAAATTGTAAAACGTAATTGAATTGTAAAATTTTCTAATCAAGGCAAGACATTTTAAACCGTGTACTTCCACGTGAAAAGATAGCTGATTAATGATATCTGATCAATTTTTTTCCTAAGCCTCTTTCTATGTTCTTCTCATACTTCATGATTTTCCAAAACTTATATCTGACCGCCTGCTTAAAAATGTTGCAAAAAAAGTTTTGAGACAATATAAAAAATTAATTCAGTATTAAATATCAAATAGAAAGTATTGAACAACGGAGATTGAAAGAAGCTTACTATTCAATCTATAATTTAGTTAATATTATCACACTCATCAAATGTCAATCGGAGTACTTTGAAAAAAAATACAAATATAGTATACCGTACTGTACAGTTTAAAAAGAATACATATCAGATATTTAATTATAAACAATACATATTGTTTGCATTTACATTAATTATTAAATATATTGAATAAATAATTATATATAAATCAATAAATATATTGAACAAATATATTTAATAAATATGGATAAATGTGTCTTATTGTCAACCAAAGTTGGTTTTATCGGTGGTGGAAATATGGCAAGTGCTATCGGTGCTGGTTTAATTCATAAAGGTAATAAAGTTCTGTAACAAAAAAGATACAAGGTTAACAATTAATTATAATTATTCTGAAATAATGAAATCTTTGTTGTAGGTATTCTGAATCCGAACAATGTATGGGTTTCTGCCCGTACGAATAGAACTCTTGGTTTTTGGAGCGATCTGGGTGCCCATGCTACATTGAAAAATGGAGAAGTAGTAGATAATTGTAACCTCATATTTTTAGCAATGAAACCTCACATGCTTGATGATGCACTTGAGGGTATTGTGGAAACAATGACAAAGAAAGCTTCGGATATACTTTTTGTCTCAGTTCTTGTAGGAGTTACATTAGATACTTTAGCTAACGTAAGAATCATTGTTATTAAAAATATAAGCAAATTATGTTTATTGGAAATACTTATTATTTATTGTAATGGTTTCAGAAACTCAAACCTATAGTTACACATCCCAGAATAATTAGATGTATGCCTAACACTCCAATGATGGTTGGAGAAGGAGTAACAGGTAAAAGAGAGCTTTAACATGAATATAATAAGTTTTTTATATTTAATATTTTTATGTTATCCAGTATATTGTTCTATGAGTACAACGGATCTAGATGAAACCATGATAGAAACATTATTTTCATATATTGGTATAACAGAAAGTGTTCCTGAATCTCTTATGAATGCCATAGGTGGTCTTTCAGGATCTGGTCCTGCTTATGTAAGTTTAACCACTGTTGTACACTTACCTGTTTATCAGAAACAAGTATTAAGATTGAATAAAATTTTTAGGCGTATCTTGTTATAGAAGCATTAGCAGATGGTGCTGTAAAGATGGGTGTTCCAAGACCCATGGCGACAAAATTTGCAGCTCAAGTATTAGTTGGGGCTGGTAAAATGGTATTAGAAACAGGTAGACATCCTGGTCAATTGAAGGATGAAGTATGCTCCCCAGGAGGTACAACTATTACAGGAGTTCATGCTATGGAATGTGGACAAGTCAGGTAAAAGATGCAAGAAATTATTATGTATATTATAATACTGTATAGTATAACAAATATATTTGTAGAGCATCAATGATGAATGCAGTTGAAGCTGCAGTAAAGAAGTCAAATGAACTAGCTTCTAAGATAAAGTAAGGTTTATAAAAGATTTGTAAAGTATCAAAGAAAAATGATGACAGAATGGTATCATTTTTTAAATATTTTTATAAAAAAAAAGGAAAACATTTTAATTTTTAGAGATTTTAAGTATTTTTCAATGTTTGTTAAGATTTTCGAATATATAAAAATGGCAACAGTACAAGTAAATTATTAGTAGTATCCAAATGAAGACGGATATTCAAATAGAGATGAATTAAGTTTTTATTATAAATACATCCAGTTTTAGTCTTTTATGTACAGTATAGCTATACATAGTCGTAGTAAAAAAAAATGAAATATTACATTAATAATATACAATGTTAAATATTTTACATCTTAAAACGTATGATTTATCCTTGTACTATATGCAAAAAATATTATGTTTTTGAATACTCTACACAACGAGACGGATCTGTAGGATAATACTCTTGACACTTGGTCATTAGCCTTTTTAATGCTTGAATGTATTTCCTTTGAGTTTCATCGTTCATTACGTGTGCCACGTTCTTCGAAAAAATTTTTTCTCTTCCGGTACGCGCGTGAATACCGACCATAGTTACTCCAATAGGCCACGGGGAATTTCCAATTGCCATTTGCAAATATGCATCACTCGCCTGTAATAAATTATTTTTAATAAATATGTTATACTAAAATTGTATGAGTTTATTAACCAACATATTTACCAGTATGTAATTACGTTCAAGTAAATGTTTTACAATATCAGTCAAACTATCAGTGATATCTTCCGGCAAGGATTTATTTTTTAATTTTCTAAGCAATGGTTTTAAATATTCCCTTGTTTGAGCATAAGTAGCACTAGCCATTTTTCCTCTGGTACTCATTTTTTCAGCAGTGCTTCTGCTATTCAATTGATTACCCCACATTTGTACCAAGAATTGTGTAAATTGTGTAATAACATTCAAATCAAAGTCTCTGTCACCCTTGTTTAACTTGACAGACATTTTTTGCAAATCTTCATAAGTAACTCCTTCATCTGGTACATTCACGTCTCCTTTCCCATCGCGATCTTGCGGTTTCGAGGAAGCTAATATCTCATTCAAGTACGCTTGATCTACTTGTTCCATAGCTTCTTGAAAATCATTTCTAAAACCCTTTAATTTGAAACAGATTATGCATACAATAAGCATGTAAATTGTCTCAAAACAATTTTTAATCTATCATATACGTAAACACCTACCTTGTTTACTTCAGGCTCAAGAATTTCACATTTCCTTAATCGTTTAAAAGCTTCTACTTCCGATTCTCCGAACAACATTATAGGTTCGCTTCTTTCGCGTAATCTTTTAATTACTTCGTGTCTAGGTAGTGTTAAATGTTCGGAGCTTCCATCAGCTACAGAGTCTTCTTGTTGTTGAGTTGTGTTAAGTTTAACGTCTCTATCATTACTCTCTTGTACTTCTTTCACTTCTTGATCCTTCGCTATCAATTCGCCTCTTCTAAAATATTTTCTGTTATTTTGCTACAATATTAACATAGTTTAGTAAATGAAATAAAATAAAATAAAATAATAAAACAATTTAAAAAGGATGCCAGAAAAATGATAGGAATTACCAAAACGTTGCTTTCCTCCAACTGTTTTCTTTTCTTCATTATTTCTGCTTTTAAAATATCCATTTTTTTTAATTCTGCAAAAGCTAAACGATAAAGTATTTTAGATATTATTCATATATACATGAATGTTTAATAGTTATTATTTTTGTTAACACATTTTTTTTTTTTCTTTCAGGTTACTTGTGTACTGTTATGACAATACTGAGATGAAGGGAATGTGGACTCCACATTTACTCAGTCCTCGCGCTAAAAAGAGAGTTTCTAATAAATGTGAATTGGACTTCATTTCTCAACCGATAAAGTAGGAAATACAGTTACCCCTTTATTCAACTTCATACCTTCTGCGCAAGTGATGCATTTCATAAATGTTTCGCGGGTAAAATGGCGTTGTGGAACAAAGTGGTATCAGGATTTGATAGAGAAGAAGAAACAATAAATTTTGGAACTAGAACAATAGCAGAAAATAATGGTTCATTATATGAAACTTCTACTATTGCCACGATACAATCTGATGGAAAGGTATTTGATATTAATTTTATCTTTCTCATATCAAACTTTGATCCGTACGTTGGAATTTAACGGTTGTCATTTGTTTTCAAATGTTTTCAATTATAACTATTGTAATTTATGTTCATTTTAAAGTATATAATATTTTATCATGATTTATGGATAGTTTACTAAATTAACATCTTTGTTTTATTATTTAGTGTATCATAAAGTACAAATATTTTCAATGTATTACCTTTGATACGAGATAAAAATATAAGCTGTATTTAAGTTTAAATTAAATATATATAAATTATTTGTTCATACTTACAGGTAACAAAAGAGCCAAATATTTTGGCATCCGTGCAATATTCAAGGGTTTATGTAGCAATTGATAAATCAATTACTATATTTGAAAATGAAACATGTGAAGAAATATTGTTAAGTGTCAGCTTTGGATTGTTAATAACATGTTACTGTGTTTCTCGCGATGGTTTATTTTTGTTCGTTGTATTATCAAATGGAATATTATATTGCCTTCACTTATTAAACAAAGGACAAGTAATTTTCACAAAGTAATTATAAAGTTTTATATTGTGATATTAAACAGGTATACTTTGAAATTTTTTATTGTTTATAAAATTCTTTATTTCTGATCTGTAGAAATATTACAAAGAATGATGATAAAGTAATAACAATATTTTTACAAGATGAATCTGATGAATGTATTAGCATATATTTGGTCACAAAACATGGAGCTATTTATAGGTAATTATATGAAATAATAATGAAAGATAATTATCATAAATTAAAAATTTTAATTAGGATTCATATTTCAGAATATCACAGTTTAACACTACACTTATTCAGTCTGCTATTTTAAATGAAATTGATGACAATGATACATTAAAAAAACTAACAGCACATATTGAATGTATTCAATTATTTAAAGGATTTTCCTATGATGAGGTGAGTTAAATCTGTTCTTCAATGCTTTTATATATATCAAAAATGTTTTAATAGTTTTATCTTTTATTTTTTTGTAATGGTTTTTAATCAGTTACCAATTATAACATGAATTTTGTAGGTAATGTATGCCACTACAGGTATGATAAGTAAAGAGATATCAGTAGTTATGTTATGTTCAAGTATGTTATTTATGTGGCCCAGTGAACAATGTATTAATTTTGATACATTGCATTATAATTATACCAAAGTAAAATTTTTTAGAAATCATATGTAAGTGTTTATAAATTTTTAAACAACAAAGCGATTGATTTTATTCTTTCAAATATAGAAATTGCTAATGATATGAATATTGACTTTGATAATTTTAGTGCAATGCTATGCTTACGTACAGATTATACATTATGCTTGGTATGCCCTCAAACTTTACTTGGAATAAAAGTGCATTCTAAATCTGTATCGGATTTTATGATTATTGAAAATAACGATAATAGTTCGTGTCAAATTCTTGTGTTAACACCTGATACTGATTGCACTACACGGACTTTACACGTACTTTCATTTCCAGGTATAAAGCATACAACTTTTATATATATAATTTTTGTACATTTTTTCATCTGTATTTAATTATTTTATTTTATTCAGACTTCCAAGAAAAGTTTCAAATAAATGTACCAATTGCAACATATCTTGTTGAAATTATGGACCCCTGTGATGAAATAATTTTATATCTTGAAGGAGTTAATGGCTTAAACAATAGTACCGAATATATAGATACAGTTAGAGTGAAAACGGTATCAGAAAGCATTCCTGAATATCAATTGCAACGTTTATTAAGAAGAAAACAGTTTGATGCAGCTGAAGCTTTTGCAAAGCAATTTAATTTAACCGCAGAACCTATTTATTGTACAAAAGTAGCATTGATTTTATCACAACTTGGACCTTGGGCAAAGAAAAGCTCTGATTCTACTCAGTTAGATATGATTCTTAATATATTTGATAAAATAGAAAATGTGCAATATATAGTAGAATGTTGTAGCAAAGCACTTATACCTGACTATAAACAAATGCGAAAAATTTATTTATATGCGCGTTCAAGAATAGTAGAAAACACTGCTGTAAGTAATTTTTAAGTAACAATGTTTATATTAATTTTTCTATGCTTTATATCAATCATATTTACATTGTTGTTTTTAGGAAGATAATAAATATTTGCATCTTCGTTCTTTGATTAATGATATATTACACAAGTTAGATACTTTTCATATGATTTGGGGATATCAAAAGAATTTAGAATACTACGATGATGATACTATAAAAGAATGGATTAGATTTTCACGTGCAAATTTTATGGAAGAATACAAAACACATTTGAGTTTGGTAAAGTCCAGTAAACTTCAAATTAATTTAATCATAAATTCTTAACTAAACTTATCAAATTTTATTAATTTGCATTACAGGGAGAAATGGAAGCAGCTACTTTGATTTGGACCAGACATTTTCCAGATATAATGAAACACATATCCATAGAAACCGTAAAGGATATATTTGCAATTATTCCAGAGAAAATATCTCCATTAGTCCTTTGGCCATGGTTATCTCATTTTATCCCTTCATTACTGTCATTTATTCCTAGTGCAATGTGTGAGATTATTGTATGGGGCTGTAAAAAAGTAAAATCATTTGAACAATTTCATCGTTTAGAGTGGCCCCAAATTGGAATTGATTTTATAAAAAAGTTTATAAAATTATTGAAATTCGATGAAAGTCATCAATCCTTATATTTTCAGCAAGAATGTTTAAACAAAAATTCCAATTTGAAACAACTTATTTTTTTAGTACAGGCAATGTCTGATATTCAAAAGTTGAAAACTAATTATAGGTAATCTTACAATTTTTTTTAACTTTTTATAATTAAAAAAAGAAAACATCTATCAAAATAACAAAAAATCAAAATTCTAGATTAACAGTATCTCTTGATTCGTACAGTGGAGATCCTATAGAAGTATCGTATATATTACTGGATAAAATACATGTCGATATAATTCCAGAATTTGTAAATACGTTTTTAAAGCAATATATGTTGAACAATTCTTTGCAAAATGATCATGTTTTATCTTCGTACATACAGGTATGCTTGAATTATAATAAATCTGGAATTTATTAAACATTGATTAAAATTATATGTTCGTAGAAAACTTTAAGAAATTGTAAAAGCTGGTGGTCCGGTGAAGAAGCTCCATGGGAGAAAAAAATTGTTGTTATTGTTAATTTAATTCAGAATACAGAGGTACATTTATAAAACTAAAAGAGGTTTGTATGTTACATTGTAATATGATATAATTTAAATAAACTTATTTATAATTACAGACTAAATTAAAGCAGATATTAGAAGTATTGAAAACTGCTTCGGTTCCCTGGAGTTCAAGTATTGTAACTCTAGCAGAAACAAGTAACAATTTCGATCATATTTTAACGTATCAAATTAGGATCGAATATAATTGTGTTCCAATTAAACTTATTTTAAAGAAATATGGATATGGACGTATTGGTATAAATAATGTCAGTAATCTTCAGTGATCTCATTTATAAGAAACATTGTGTGATATAACTAATTTATAAATATTTATTGATTTTTTTACAGAAATTAATACACCGTATAATAAAAGAAAATCATGATAGCATGATTTTAGATATTCAACAAATAACTAAAAATAATTTATTATTAAGGAAAAAAGCATTTTCCTCTTGTATAAATTATTATTTAACTCGGGGGTAAAGTAATTTGAATAAAAATTTGTAAATATATAAATTATAGTGATTCTTTGAATTTAATTAATACAAAAAAAAAATAATTTTGTAGGAATTTCGAAAACGTAACGAAGATATTCAATACTTTAGAAAATGATGTTTTATCGTACTGTTGTGTACAAATTGTTAATTATATAGCAGCTAGTTTAACGTTAAAGGTATTTTAAAATCTTCTAACTTTTATGAAAAAAAACTTTTATCTTATTCGTAATTGCAAACATGATATTTATATTTGTTAATTAGACTATACCTGAGTCCCTTGCGTATTACATTGAGATGTTGAGTTGGATAAAATTACAGCTAGAAACACTTTCAAGAAAGTGTAAAACCCAATCACATTATTGCAACGATGTTATTAACAGTATAGATGAAACAAAATCAATGTATTTTTTAAAGAAAGAATTTCAAATTAATGTTACATGTGGAGAGTATCAAATTGAAAAGAAGAAAATATTAGAAAATTATATTGAAAGATTGATTAACGGTATGAAATAATTCTTTATTGTGTATACACTTAATTAATTATTTATAATCCCAATTTTTATATAATATTTTAGAGGACTTGGTGAAAGATGAAAGCCTATTTATTGTGTACAAAAAAGTTATTAAAGTTGCAGATTTACTCAAATTACAAAGAATTGATGCTATATCTTCATTATTAGCATGGACCAAAAATGTAGATATACTAAATTATTTCATCGGGTGAGCAAATTTTATGTATACAAAATACGAAAGAATATAAAATAATTTTTTCTAAAATATTAAAATTTAGGTGTGCAGAAGGGCAATTAAATATAATGGCAAATGAATGTCAATGTGTGTATAAAATATGCTTATTAGTAATGCAGCATGCTAGAATAGATGCAAATATTGCAGTTACAATTCAGAATTTAAGTTCTGCAGCATTATGCGTTTGTTTAGATGGTATGTATATTGTTCAAATGCTAATAGATTTTATATATACTTAATAACTTTTATATAAACTTTTTAGATGATTTACCGTCTGTTTTATTATTATGCACTTGGGCAAATTTGTATCAAACATGTTCTAATAAAAACCTTAGACATAGTACAAATTCAGAGGATACAAAGCATGAAGAAATACCAAGAATGGGTTGGAAATTATACACAATATACAAAGATTTAGCGACTACAGCAGAAAAATTTTTACTACCATTATTTAGAGACATAATTTCTGTACAAATATATTATACAACAAGATCAGAACATGGTAAATTATAGTTCATTACATTCATAAGTAATATTAAGTATGGATATATAAATAATTTTTTATTTGTAATATAGATATCGAATGCGTAACAACTGATGAGACTGCTCGAAATTTCGATTCGGTAATTAATACATATTTGTTTAACATGTAACATAGTTATTTATGTTTTATTTATTAGTATGTAATAAATAATTGTGTAATATTTTAGTCAAATGCAGAAGAACCTTTGAAGAAAGTGCTTGATAAGATAAAAAAATTAAGAGTGGAACATAACAATTATTGTTTAATGCAAATCATTAAAACTTTGTATTTCAATTTTTGCGTTGTACTAGATACAAACGATACTTTATTAATAGAAATTAAATCAGTGTATTTTCATCTTTTAACAATACTATTAAAAAAAGTAATCAGTACTCGAATGTTTGATCTTCAACTTGGTTTGTCTTGCTTGTTTATGATATCTGATTCAGAAGCGTCTACCTGGATTTCTACTACTTGCAGGTCGTAAGTATTTTAAATTATATATATATATATACACAATTAATACAATTAGTACAAAAACATTTTTTCAGATCTCAACCAGATTGTACCCGACATTTAAGAATAACAATGCTTGGATGTGAATACTTTCATTTAACAAAAAATCAAACGTTTCTACAAACATTTCAAAATAATAAAATATTTCATTGCTGGGCACAAAAGTTATCTGGATATTCAGTTTCATATAAAGGTTTAAACTAATTTATTACATTAATTGCTTTTTTATTCATACCTATGTCAAACATTTAAAATATGTATGCGTGAAAATAATATTTGTAGAGATTTTAACGAGCGATGCTACAACTAAAAGAGAGATATTGCAACGTATCATGAGTTATAATGATAACATAGTTCCCTTGCTTCAAGATTTTTGCTCCGACTTTGGTTTTGATATTCAAGATTGTTTATTGCTTTATTTACAAACTGTAATCAAATCATGGAATCCGACATTAAATATAAGCAATCTTAATGGGAAAAAAGGTAAGAAGTATTGAGAAAATGAAGCTTTTTGATATACATATACATATATATATGTTTAATATCTATTATTACTGTGTTGTTAGAATTATATATTGATGAAGATGAAGTAAATGAATTAAGGAGAAAGTGCAGTCTTATCATAGCTGATATCCCGGATAAAGTTGCCTTAAGAAACTGCATTACAACTATTTTCTCACAAGTAAAAAAGTAGTATAATAAAATTGTATTAGATAACATTATAAATCTAATATATTCAGCACTACATGTTCATTGTTTCAGATAAATTTTTATCACTATGAAGTATTTACAATTCTAATGGATCTTATAGAAGACAAGAATGTTGAACATATAAATTATTTTTGTTTCTTACAAAATTATACGCGCACTGGGCAAGTGTATTCTTAATATGTTTTAATTAAATATATTTGTTAAAACTATGGCACAGACTTATTTAATTAGTATACACGTTGTATATTTTTTTAGCCCACCTACACAAATAGAATGCGATAAGTGGATGCATCTCAATCCAGGATATACATCTTTACCACCTATAGCAGAATGGCGATTGCCTTTTTTACCCGAAGTTGAATTATGGAAACTTATAAGTAAAATTTGTTCTTTTTTTATTTATGATGTTTTAGTGAAAAGCTAAATTTAACAACGCAACACTATTAAATATTAGTATTAAATATAGTTATTTAAATATTGATTTATTTTCAGCTCCTGAATTAAATTTAAAAACCTACGAAAAATGGCTAGATATCGCTCCTATTCTTAAATTGCAGCCTCATATCGTATGCACTTTAGCCATAAAGGGAGAAGTGATGCATACTTGGGGAAATAAACACAAAATGAATAAATGGTCACTCTGTTCAAAAAACAGCAGTTTGCTAAATGATATACAGAAATGTATAGAAAGAATGACTGGTCCGGATGCATTATATTATGGAACGGCAGCATTATATTATGTTGTGAATCATACACCACCAGGTAAATTATATTTTATTGCAAAAGTGTATTGAAAAATAAAATAATCATTTTTATCAGGAGCCGACCAAGTGGCAGCAGTCGAAGCATGTTACAAATACGCTCAGCTATCGGCTCAGAAATCTACGAAATTTGAGGACGGAATGCTAGAGGTATAGTTTTTGTTGTCCTTTATAATTTTCAGAACATGATAATTTAATTTTCGTGGATGACTTTGTTGCAGAAAATAAAATTGAAATATTTACGCTTTACGGCAGAACACATTTTACATACACATGGCCTAGGAAATAAAAAGTACTTATCATTAATTGGAAATCCGCATAAATTAGTCCGTGAATTGTATACAGATGAAAGTATACCTCAAAGATATCAATGTATTATTGATCACAGACCTGATATCAATTTTGCAGTTAGTTCTCTTAGTCAGTTATTCTCTATTAATATTGTAAAACTACGGATAGAATTGTTACAAGAATGGTTACAATCAGATGTTAAATGTATGAAATTCAATCAAAGTATAACTGAAACATTTTCAGTAATGACAAATTCTGAATCAAACTTAAATTGTGATAATAATTTATTAAGGTACATCAACTTATTTAGGACAATCTTTTTGTATTTATATTATATAAAATATCTAAATATTAGTAATATGTTTCTAGAGCATGTTATATTTTGGAACATGGAGATCTCGAATTGTCAGCCAACTTTCTTATAAACATAGGTTTTGGCGATACAAATGAAGATTATAGTCCTGAAGCACGATACAGAGCTCTTTGCGTATTACAAACTATAGTTGATACTGCTAAATTAGAAAATTTAACTAAACGTGATCATCGAACAATTAGGTAAATGTTATAATTATTTTGTTTTATTTTTTTAATCTCTGTATTTATTGTATTTAATACATTTGAATAATTTTATTTCAGAGATTATATGAAATCTTTGAAATACATAGGCAAACTGGAATTGTTAGGAATAGGTTACAGTATAAATACATTTGAAACGTGTTCTAAACACGAACTTGTACAAATTTTATGGAAAACGCAAAGTTATTCGCCGCAAGCACTTGTTGTCATTGCACAACTTTGCTTAGATTTTGAGATATATGAATATTCCCTATGGGATAAAATTTTAACCAAATTAGCTAAACTGTTAATGGTAAATAACTTATACCTTTAAAACGTATGAAACTCTTATGTCATATATTCTTATTACACTTTCAGATAAATGAATTACAAAAAATTTTATTACAAGTAAGAAATATAGGTACCATTGTAGATTCTAATGGATATCTATTCGGGTGGGAAGTAATAATTTTAGAACCATTTAGAAAAATGGACATCAACCCAACTTCTGAACAACTTGAAAATTGTATTGCAGCTTTGCAACTTTTATATTCATGTCCAGTTATACATATGTTGAGTTTCACTGACATTGTGAAGTATTGTTTTCAGTGTCAGCAGTCACATTTGGCACTTGCACTTTTACCATTTTTAAATGATGATGATACAAAATTTGTCTTGGAAGTAAGTATTTTATATTTTATTTGATTGGAAATTCAATATTAAATTGTATATTATTTATTTTACCACTTCATAGAAAATCAAGTGTGCCTCCAATATTACAAAGGTATTAGAAGATTTGAATAATTTATGCTCAAATGGAATACTTTGTGTAGATTATGTAAGTATATGTTACACTTAATTTTATTTTAGTTACATGTAAAATGTATAATGCATGTTTCCTTTGAAATATAATTTTAAACTAAGTATACATTTTTTTCAGTGTAATAAAATTATAAAAAATATATCAGTAAAAATAAACATCTAATAAGACACGAATAGGATTTATTATTTTATACAAAACTATTTAATAAATATCTATAATAATATCTTTTTGTATTTAATTGTCGTATTAAAAATAATTTTTGAAACTTATATTAAGTAGAAGTTTATGTATTTTATTTGCAAAAAAATTTATTATTTACATATCAATTATGTTTAAATAAATTATACATAGTTATTGCTTATACAATTTTATGTACCATTACATCATTCATCACTATAGTTTTCAATTAATAAAGACTTATTTTGAACTACTTTTATATTAATACCTACTTCGTCTTCTACATCAACTGATACTAGTACGCATCGATTTATTATGAGGTAGTTAGGATTTGTAGGACTTCTACGCAGAACATGATCTATTTCATCTCCAATGTGAACCTACATAATTAAAATTTAATGTTTCTCTAATCTAGTATGTAATATTGTTTCATTTTATTATAAAAATTCATACCGTTGTTCCTTTTTTTAAACACTTTTGTCCATTTACACGTATATTACTGTTGTAAAATTCTCTATCCAGTTTACTGGAAAGAAAAATGATTCGCATACATTAAAATGTTGTTCCATATCAACTTAACATAACGTTAAAACTTAATTTTTAGTTTTATGTCAAAACAATTATAAATTCTACCAGTTTAATCATGTTTCTACATTTGACATTTCTTTATAACGAAATTTATGTAATATTTTAATACACAATGATATTAACGTACGCCCGTGATATTTCAAATCCAGCTTTAGCGACAGCATCCAATCGAAGGGAAGGTACTCTAAGTACAATTACTTTCGACTTATGTGTGTTTAAATAATCATCAACCTCTATCTCATACGTATCATCCTCGTCCTCTTCATCTTCGCTCTATATACATAAATATAATAAATTAATAATTCAAACAAGTCTTTTTGTGTGAAATATTAAAATGTAATAAAATTGTCTCACTTGTTTTGAAGTTTTTCCTTTGCTTTTGAATCTTTTGAGTATCATAAAATTAAGATTTTGTTGCAAACAGAAATCATTTTCACGTACACTATTTCGTTTCAAATTAAATTTTGATGTATTCTTTAAGGCACAAAATATTCGTGTATTCGTACATATCGTTCTTCGTGCAATATTAAACGCTGTCCTGTATAACATTGTTGACAATTGTACGTTTTAATGATTAAAGGTTACGTACGCTTATACCGACGTATTGATAGTAATAACAAATATTTAATGGACCGTATCCATTTAATGTTATTTCTTAGAATTTTTTTTCTAAATAACCTGTTTTTATAATAAAATAAAAATTATATTTCTGTCATGCATTAAATACACATCTTTGATATTGAAAACATGATTTCGTACTGGTACAAAATAAAAAATTGTTTTTATTAAAAATCAACTATATCTGCAAAATTACTTATCCATTGATATTGTACGCAAAGTAAATGAATTTTAAACGTTCTAAAATTGATCAGTTTCGAAAAATATATTTTTATCCTATCAAATGTTTATATATTATTAATGTAATTAAATAAAAATCTATAAATCCTTTTGTTATTATTAAAGGAACATGTTTTAAGCATTATTAGAGATAAATTAATCGACATGTTTTAGATAAGTCAATTTTAATATTTTCCGCTATTTCATGTTCTTTTAATATAAACTTTTACTCTTTATTTAAAAATACATAAAGAAAAAGTTAAATTTATATTTTTTTCCAATACCTTATAAATTTTACGAGTTGCAGTTATCGTTACGCTCATTAAATTACATTTTCATTCGAATTACTTAAATTGATGGAGAACAATCAAAAGAGAGATTATTAATATTTCTATTTATTTATATTTATTTATATTATATTTGAATTCGGTGAATTGCATTTCTATAAGTTTCTTAGACATTTATAATCATGTTATTTTCAATACTTAGATTAGTGATAAGGATCATAATTAAAAATTAAATATTTCCCATTGTGTACTTTATTTTAAGAAGTTTTTTTTAAAATACACAAATAAAAATAAATGCTTCCCAGTGGTATGTAGAACATGCATTTACTTTGTAGTTACATCTTGATCATTATTCAACATTGTAATTTCAATTTTCCATAAGAAAATATGATAGTTAAAATTAATTTAAAAATTGTTATCTTTGTATTCACTTCTTCGTGGACAGCAAAAGAGTTCATTCATGAGAATACAATAAACAATATTATCTATCAGCGTAAAATAAAAAGAAAAGATTATTTGTATTGACATAATGTTCTCTTGTGCTGTTTTATTAGTACAGAAATTAGTGATTTTACAGAAATTTTAAGAAAATAGATAACCGTTATGTTTATAAATTACTGACGATTAATTTACTTCGTACATTTACATACACTTGTATACTAATGCTTTCCTATCTTCCTTGTTTGGTTTATTCTGCTCTACTTAAATTAGATCAATACTTTCATGTCCTTCATTTTATCATTTCGGTTTGATTGTTTCTTTCTTCAATAAAAATGTTTATTCGTTAGACGTGATTTGAATATAAATTTCAATAAAACATTTCGCATACAAATAAAATCAGAATCTTGGTGACTAGAATATTTTTACACTTCATACATCCATTCTTTGTATACTTATATGCAATAATATGTAATAAAGATTATAAGCAGTACATTAAAAGTAACATTCAACTTTGGTTTATAGCATCCATTACTGTTACTTTTTTTATTTAAAAAAGGGAAAAAGTCAATATTAAACACTTTTCATTAAATGCACAAGTTGTAAGTAGTGTAATTCATCTTACCAACATGCATGGATTTTGCAGTTGTGTTATTAATACAAATATTTATTAACTTTGATCCTATTTACTAAAAGAGAAACATCATATATACATATTAAAAAACACTTGCACATTTTATATTAGCTGCCTGAATTCAACTTTTTCATTCCACTTAAAATAAAACTACAGTTAATTATTATTACAGTAACTTGCAGGTATATATCAGTTTAAATGTAGTATAAAAGAAAAATTTCAGGTATAAATAGTAAATTTTCGAGTAATAGAATAAAATTTTTATTTACATTGTAATACTGCAAAAAATTTCTTCGTATTAATCTTAAAAATTAAATATCATTTAAATATTATTTAAAAGATTGTGCTTTGTTTTTGCCCTTACTCTCAATTAATTTGTGTTTGATAACTTTATCTTCAATAATAATTGTAAAATAAATGCACTACTTACAATAAATGCAACCTTTACGTACAATTATTATATAACACACTGCTGATACCTGATTATTTTATATAAATGTATCTCTTATGTACGTATGTACATAATATAAAAAATTCCTAGGCTTAAATCTGTTTTAGAATAATGATGTCTTGGATTGTGCTTTTAAAAATATCAAAGAAACAATTGTTTTACACAGGAGCTACAAATGTATTGTATTGTTCTTAACTAAAACACGAATTTATAAAATATTTTGCAACAAAAAATACCAAAATAAATTTGTCATCGAAGACCATAGCAAGTATAATAAAGTGTAAAAAGCTTACTGCAAACATTATACGACATACTCTATACTTCAATCACAAGACTAAACTATTTTAATAATTGATTGTGTACATACTGAAATACATCAGAATAAAGAAACAAAAGATATTATAATTTTAAGTTTGTTTTGATTGAAATTTAGAGCATGTTACCACTATGCTACAGTATGTACACTTAGCAAGCATTAATATGCCTCATTTTTAGTTCACGCTCATTTACACTAGGAATTTTTTTTCTCTTTATATATGATGACGTATTTTTAATTCGTTTGAAATTCACATTGAGTACAAATACAAACAAGGTATGATATTCAATATTCGTTTCATAAATTTGAAAGCATATGGCACGCATGTACTATCTTTCTATATTCTAAGCTTTCTTCCAAATATAAAAAAATAGCATGTTCACAAGTAGTGGAATATTTGTTAGTCATCATCACACTATTTATTGAGTCCTTTTATAGAGAGCATGTAATATCTATCAAAATAATGTTTTAATATTATAGATTAATGTAAACAAAGTATGTTACAGTATAACGAGGAAAAAATCCACAATAATAAATTAAATGTAAGTATGGATGTGTAAGTAATTTCACGCATAAAAGCAATAAAAGAATGTTTCTTCTGTACAACGTATTTGTTATTGTAAAACGTGTTACTAATTTTTTTTTTTTTTAATATAAAAATTGATGTAAATGAATTTTATAAAAATAGTAATTGAAGATTAGAATGTCATGGTCACTCTTTAAAATAAATTGTGCTATGTTCTCCGTATTATAGGCATACTTTGCACCATATGTTTGTTACTGGTATTACATTTTCTTATATAATTCAATATATATTTTGATTATTTTTTCCACAATGCACTCCTTCAGTTTTTATGAAAAATAATTTAGAGCCTTTAAGTGTTTAGCAGATTGCACCAGTGCAACAATCTGTAAAATTGTATCTGCCACATGCAACAACAGAAATACAATTTCAGATGTAAAAACTTTTAAAGTGCTTTTGTAATAAATTCTTTTCAGAGTACAATCACTCAGTATGTAGTTAAAATAAATATCAATATACACATAATACACTACAGCATGTTTTGTATTATGTAGTCATAAGAAAAATGTTCAAATTCTAGACAATAAAGTGTGCCATCATACAAAGCTATTAAATTTGTTCTACTCAGAACGTGTATCAATATTTGTTGGCAGTATTCTATACATAATGTATTTTTCTGTTAAAGTGTAAAGAAATATTACAATCGCAATATTTATCAAAAATTTTAAGATAAATACAAAATATTTCTTATTACGAGATTCTTCAATTCCTATACATCCTTTTTTAAATTCTCTAATATGAGATTATAATAAAATACGTACATGTATTGTCTAGAATTGACATAAAAAATGTTCGCGTTACTGATTTGATTTTTTTTTTTTTCTTCGTTGCTATGGCACTGTCTGTTTAAATAATTCTAGAATGCTATTTTACATTTTATAAAAATTGTTAGTATATTGATTGTTATACCTATCATATGTGTATACTAAATGAATGTTTTTTTACTATTATAAGTATAAAAATTTAAAAATCTGGCAGCTCTTATTGATAAAAGTTTTGAGATTCGATATTTAAAATTTTTGCGGTACATTAGTTTTTTTCAACATTAATTAACTTGTTAAAGAGAAAAAGATTCTTATTTTATGAAAATAAAAAATAATGGCAGGCAATAAGATATATTAACCTTTGACTAGTACATTAACGTATAAAATCATGTTGAAACCATTACCTCTGACACGTGTAAATTTGTAATTATTTTTACTTTATTAAATGCTGTAAGTACCGGTCAAAATTATAATAGTACTATACTTTCTTGTTATTTCAAATTCTAATCTTATATTAATTTTATAGCTTGCATTAGAAATCACTAGTTTTAAATTGTACTTTGTTTATAATACAGTAAACTACAGCTGCCAGAGGAGTTCATTGAAATGCATACATTATTACCTTCTTTTCAAAACATTCACATTTTGTTCCTTTTGTTTGTGAAAAAATTAATTTCAGTCTGTCAGTTTATATATGGTTTTACCTACACTGAATCTTGATTATTTACTGTTTATAACATAATGCATCTTCTCTGTCTGCGTTTTTGAGGTTCGGGTCTTAAAACAGCACGAACTGCTTCATCAAACACTTGTTTTAGACCACGTTGTGTGAGTGCTGAACATTCCATATATTTCACTGCACGAATCTATAGATTATATTTGAAATTAGCTATTAATTAAAAGACTTATAACGGTTTACCTTCTTCGATCTAACTCGATGTACTAAATCTTATTCTGACCTTATTTGCCAATTTTTGTCCTTGTTCGCGTTTTATAGCACTAAGACCTTGTTCAGCTAAGGCAGTAAGTGTCTCACGATCATCTCGTAAGTCTATTTTAGTTCCGACAAGTATCATTGGGGCATCTGGGCAATGATGTTTTATTTCTGGGTACCACTTACTGGTAACATTTTCAAAGGATGAGGGACTTGTGACTGAGAAACAAATCAGAAAAACATCAGTCTGTGGATATGAAAGTGGACGAAGCCTATCATAATCTTCTTGACCAGCCGTATCCCAAAGGCCTAGACTAACAGGTATTCCATCCACAACCATAGGTGCTGAATAATTATCAAACCTGTATAAAATGATGAAATTTATATTTAAAAAATTAAATGCTAAATAACATCAAAATTACAAGGCAAATATTCAAAAAGTATTATAATTATATTTATTCTTTGTCTCGAATAACATTTTTAACGTTTAAGCTCTTTAAAAAAGCTATCAAAGATTTGAAAAAAATTTTAGAATTTAAAGGGTGTTGTAAAAATATAATTCAGAATGAATTACTTCCTGTAAGTAGTGGAAGGGTATCCAATACTCCTTTACTATTATTAGCTACCCCTTTTCACTGCTCCAAGAAAAAAATGGATAATAAGAGATCATTATATGGATATTTAATTTAAAAACATTAAAACTGCGAGTATCTTTTTTTCTTATATTTTGTTTTATTCGATTACATATTTCATTTATACTATATTGTAACAAATAACTGAAAGTTCTTTCAATTTATACAAAGATAATACTTACACCGTGGGAACATATTCCCCTGGAAAACTATCTGTTGTATATGATATTAACATACACGTTTTTCCTACTGTTCCATCCCCTACCACCACACATTTGATTGGTCTACCTGAACTCATGTTTCCAATACTGTAGCAATAAATAAATATCATTACTTTTATATTAAAATATCTCCGGTAAGAAACTATACAAGCCTATTGCATTTTTATATTTCATGCTGAAAGAAGATCCAAGAAATCCATTTCTTCTCAATGAAAATATTTTGTCTGAAGATGGTATCGTTAAAATGTTTGAGCGAACAATTTAAAAAAAAAAAAGGGACTGTCTCTGCTTGACAATGATGTAATTGTTAATTATACTGCCATAATTGGTAAGAAAAATGATAGAACGTATTTGAATAAATAAAAAAATTATATATTATTCGTAGTAAATGTTACAGCTAAAATATGGTTTGAATAAATGCAACACGTACTGTTGGAGCACGTAAGTCTAACTCGACACAACAAGAATGTTGCACGTTTTTGAATTTAAAGGTTAGCCAGAAAGGTGAGCAGTACTTGAATCGAAGGGCTTGCCCTTCAATTTCGGTTTATTTGTTCATTATGCAATTGGTAAACAAGGATAATCGGTATCATTTGATCACTCACCAAATATGAACAAACGTTCGAATAGAAAAAAAAAATCACTGTTTCAGCGCGACTTTGATTGCAAATATATTGGACTTTCTTTAAAAAATTATAAAACCGGGTGCCATGACGGTATTGCGGTTTTTGGGACTAAAACGGACGTAGCCTTCGCTTGGTGACAGATGTTCGACAATCCTCTTCCTTCCCCTTCTACCCGAAACAATTATTCAGAAATGATGAACGGCGACATCTATTGAATTAAAATATTTTTCCTGTTTTAACAGTCCGACGTGCTGCACAATATGTAATTATATTTATATTGGCGATAGAGTAACCAGCAAAAATTTCGATCATGCTGTAAATGAATAATTATTTTTCTTTAAGTTAGGAAAAAAAAAAAAAAAAAAAAGAGTGATCGATATCAATCGTATCAAAGAAATTATAAAAAACATTCAACGTGGTGCAAATTTTAATTTCGTACAGAATGTTGCAGTAAAAGCGTTTAAACAGGATTTACAGATTTTCTGCAATATTTTATTGGATAATTTCATATGATAACTGAACAGATTTTTTCTGCTTATTGATCCAAAAAAAGTTCCTAAAAAGTGATCATTGTACGTGGATCAGCATTGAATATTTAGCTTCATTGGTTATTCAAAACAGGAATTTGCAGTAATACAGTATAATAAAATGTAGTTTTTAATGTTATATGTAAAATAGGTACATTTGACTGTAATAGTAAAATATTTGGAAGCATTTGAAAATTTTTGTATCTAAAAAATGATAGATCTAATTTCATCAAGAAATAATGTTTTTGTATGGAGTGCAGAAGGTAATAATCTTATTATTATTATTCTTTTTTTTAAACGCACTGTGAACATGTAAATATATAGTTTATTTTTTAAGCAGATATTATTTTTAACTTTTGCTTCATTTGCAGACTGGTTAAAACTTAGGAAAGAGTATCGGATAATTGGTGAAGTCATAGGTTGCCTTCCAAAGAAGCCCAGACAAGATATACTTTCAGGTCTTCCACTGCTTTTGCAACCGGAAGAAGTATCTCTTTTACTTGAAAAGAATATTGCAAGGCTTATACGATATCCGTGTTTTCAAGAACCACCATCTGAATCTCTGAGACAAGCTTTTGAAGAATATAGGAACATATTATATGAAAAACAAGAAAAATGTTTAAGGAAGGAAAGACAAAAACAGGTTATTGAAGGAGTATATCTTGTACATATATTAATATTGTATTAAAATGTTTTAACTCGATTAAAATAAAGATTATTATAGGTGATTGGAATGATGGACAGAATCATAGAAGGAAAGAAGAGAAAAATACTTGGAATAGATACAAGGAAGAAAAAAGCAAAAAAACCATTAGGTCCAAAAGTGCAAGAAGCACTAAATAATATTGAAATAAATAAACAAGATTTATTAGAAGAAGAAATGGCAAAGTTACCCAAATTAGATAAGAGTGAAGCCCTGATTCAAACTAATACTGGTAAAAAACTTAATTAACTTAATAACTATATACGCTGCAGTTATATCTGAAATAATTGTTTCTATTTCTTAGGTATTTCATAGAAATATGTTTTCAGTATATCCATGGACAGACAAAGCTGACGTGGAAATAGTAAAATGGAAGTACCCTTCCAATTATAAACAACAACTTCGATATAAAACATATAAAGATTTGTGGGAAAAAGGATATTATATTACAAATGGAGAAAAATTTGGAGGAGATTTTTTAGCGTATCCTGGTAATAGAAAATATATATAATTAATATGTCGTTGATAGATTTAGATAAGCATTTTAATTGTTCGTATTTTTTTTTATAGGAGATCCTATCATGTTTCATTCTCAATTTATAATTTTGTGTAAAGACAAAAACGAAGAAATTCCAATAACTGAACTTTCAGCTCAATGTCGAATTGCTTGTCATGTTCGAAAGTCACAGATATATGCTTTCTTTTCTGAAGATCAAGACACCATAAAGTACCAATCGTTTCAATGGGCAGAAAATGCTGCGTTTGAAAATGACTGAAAGTACTTGAACGATATACATGATTAAATTTATTGTCTCATACGTGTGTTTATCTATTATATATTATATTATTTTATAATCAAAACATGAATACAATTACAAGTTTTTACTTAAATGGTATCAACTAATACGAATCTATCATGTTCAGGTTCAGGAATAATATTAAAGTGTTTTTTATATATAACACTGTTTGTTCTGTTTGCATAATTTAATCTAGCCCAAGAATGCGACATATCTGGATCGATCTTTTCACAAGTAACTACTACCTTTCCTTTTTCTAAAGCATATAATGTACCATTTCTGCCAAAACCAACCTGTGAAATAAATAATTAATACATACGTAAATAAAAATGTTTAAACGTGACGTAACGTCATCATATCCGTTTACAAATACGTATTTTAAAAAGTAAAATTAAACTTACATATAATCCTGGATGAAATCTAGGTCTAAGTTGTGTAGCTAATATTGTTTTTTCTTGAACATAATGTCCATCTTGTACTCTCCATCCTCTGTGCTTTGGTCTTGGATGACCAGGTTTATTACGCGTGCTACCGCTATATTTCTTCGATGCATGCCTAACAAATTCTATTAAAATATGATTAATTTAGTATCAGAAGGCGTACACTATTAATGATCAAGTATACGCTAAATATATTGTTCTTTACAAACCTAAATTGGGAGTAGTAACGTTCACAAAAGGTTTAGTGTTCTTTAAAGTACAACCAAATAACTGTGTTAAGAGTGTCATCTCTGAAATCAAATTATTTAATATCATACTATTTGTTACTTAGATAGGTTATAATCTTTCATCATAAATTTTTCGACTCGTGTTTACAAAAAATTATCAAACATGTTAAAAAAAATTATTAAACGTATATAACAAGATATATGAAACATTGTTACTTAAAATAAAAAAAAATATTTTTCACAACATATTTACCTTCCTATTTAGTTTATAGTAATCTCTATCTTTTGTAGTTATAAAAGATTACCAACCTGCAGAAATTGTTACTGCGAAAACGGAATTCAAAATTCAACAACACAGCAGTGGAGACAATTTTTGATAGTGGTAAATCTATTCTATGCGTATATTTTATTATTAATTGCAATTAATATTACAGAAATCTTAAATATTTATATTACACAATTAAATATTTTAATCTATCCCAATGTTTGGTAAGAGAAAAATATTTTACATTATTTGATTATAATACTATGAAATATAATATTACTCTTCCATTTACAGATCATATCAACCACGTGCATTCCTGTTATTTATAATATATATTAAAAATATATGAGCCAAGATTTTTCTAGAAGGTAATGGAAAAAATTCTTTGTCCACAATTTTATAGCCAATGAAGTATTAATACATGATAATTTAACCAATGGAAAATAATATTAAAGTTGCCCCTAAAAGGAAGTAAGAATAGGCGTCGCTGACCATCATCATCGGTAGCAATCACATGCAGATCGCTTTGTGGAAATAATTTTGTCGGCAATCGAAATTACGATCTTCGTTTACTTGTAGTATTATACAAAAGAGTGAAAATATTATTTAAAAATGTCGACAGTAGCTAGTCCCTTGGCTGTTGGTGGTATCCGACAGTCTGGAGCACCTGTAAGAACACAGAATGGTACGTTGCTAGCACATTCTGTGTAAGAATTTGGTTATACTTCAATTTATTCGATATTTATTTAATTATGAATTTTTTTTATAAACGATCCTCGTTTAATTTTTATCATACATGAATACACGATTTTTCAGTTATTTTGTGAATATTAATTATAGATGATTAAGATATATAATTTATTATATTATTATAAACCATCACTAATATTATTGTAAAATATTTTACAATTAAATAGTTTTTAAACCTTTGAGTGCTGCAGTTGTTTCATTCTTATTTCTTTATTTTTCTTGTAGTCATGGCTGCTTGCGCGATTGCTAATATAGTGAAGAGTTCTTTGGGCCCTGTTGGTTTGGATAAAATGCTTGTGGATGACATCGGTGTATGTATACATTTTTATGAAACGAAGATTAATTTTATTCTATGTTGAATATATTTATATTTATACGCTCGGATTAATATTGTAGGATGTCACTGTTACTAACGATGGAGCAACTATTTTACGTTTGCTCGAAGTTGAGCACCCTGCTGCAAGAGTTTTAGTAGAACTAGCACAGTTACAAGATGAAGAAGTTGGAGATGGAACTACGTCAGTTGTAAGTTTATTTATCCAACCTTTTATATTTTGAATATGTTCAAATTTGATTAATAAATGGTGATTGAAATTTGAGAATATTGTAAAGCTATTTAAAAATGTTGAAGAGAGTAATAGAAGTTTATTACAACAGGTAATAGTTGCAGCCGAATTATTGAAAAATGCTGATGAGCTTGTAAAACAAAAGATTCATCCAACATCTGTAATCAGTGGTTACAGACTTGCCTGCAAGTAAGTACAAGTATTGGAAAATTATATTTTTGTTACTGTAAAATATTAAAAAAAAATCAAAAATTAAGATAATTAAAAGTATTTTAAGTATTCATCTATCATTTATATTTCAGGGAAGCTTGTAAATACATTCAAGAGCACTTAACAGTTAGCGTAGACGAGCTTGGAAGAGATTGCTTAGTTAATGTGGCCAAAACTTCTATGTCCAGTAAAATCATTGGAGCGTATCCTTTCTTGCATTTGACTAGACAAATTATAATTAATGTCCTTATTACGACTGTTATCATTATCATTTCCTTAATAAATTAATAGTGATGCTGATTTCTTTGGAAACATGGTTGTTGATGCTGCTAATGCAATAAAAGTCAATGATGGAAAAGGAGGATTTTTGTACCCTGTGAAAGCTGTTAATGTTTTAAAAGCCCATGGAAAAAGTGTTAGGGAGTCAGTAATAGTGCAGGGTTATGCACTGAATTGCACTGTAGCTTCTCAAGCAATGCAGAAAAGAATAGTGAACGCGAAAATTGCGTGCTTAGACTTTTCTTTACAGAAGACAAAAATGAAATTAGGTGTTGAAGTCCTGATTACAGATCCTGAAAAACTGGAAGCAGTTCGGCAACGAGAAGCAGACATTACAAAAGAACGTATTCAAAAAATTCTTGCAGCGGGTACAAACGTCGTTCTTGTATCTGGAGGAATTGACGATCTTTGTTTAAAGGTATATTTAAGTTACGCGAAGACCACTGTATCTCTTTTTATTCAAAAGATTCTTATTCGTATAATTTTTTTTTTTTTTTTTTAAAAAATTTTTTTTCTTGTAAATTTTTTTTTTTTTTTTTTAAAAAATTTTTTTTCTTGTAAATTTTTTTTTTTTTTTTTTAAAAAATTTTTTTTCTTGTAAATTTTTTTTTTTTTTTTTTAAAAAATTTTTTTTCTTGTAAATTTTTTTTTTTTTTTTTTAAAAAATTTTTTTTCTTGTAAATTTTTTTTTTTTTTTTTTAAAAAATTTTTTTTCTTGTAAATTTTTTTTTTTTTTTTTTAAAAAATTTTTTTTCTTGTAAATTTTTTTTTTTTTTTTTTAAAAAATTTTTTTTCTTGTAAATTTTTTTTTTTTTTTTTTAAAAAATTTTTTTTCTTGTAAATTTTTTTTTTTTTTTTTTAAAAAATTTTTTTTCTTGTAAATTTTTTTTTTTTTTTTTTAAAAAATTTTTTTTCTTGTAAATTTTTTTTTTTTTTTTTTAAAAAATTTTTTTTCTTGTAAATTTTTTTTTTTTTTTTTTAAAAAATTTTTTTTCTTGTAAATTTTTTTTTTTTTTTTTTAAAAAATTTTTTTTCTTGTAAATTTTTTTTTTTTTTTTTTAAAAAATTTTTTTTCTTGTAAATTTTTTTTTTTTTTTTTTAAAAAATTTTTTTTCTTGTAAATTTTTTTTTTTTTTTTTTAAAAAATTTTTTTTCTTGTAAATTTTTTTTTTTTTTTTTTAAAAAATTTTTTTTCTTGTAAATTTTTTTTTTTTTTTTTTAAAAAATTTTTTTTCTTGTAAATTTTTTTTTTTTTTTTTTAAAAAATTTTTTTTCTTGTAAATTTTTTTTTTTTTTTTTTAAAAAATTTTTTTTCTTGTAAATTTTTTTTTTTTTTTTTTAAAAAATTTTTTTTCTTGTAAATTTTTTTTTTTTTTTTTTAAAAAATTTTTTTTCTTGTAAATTTTTTTTTTTTTTTTTTAAAAAATTTTTTTTCTTGTAAATTTTTTTTTTTTTTTTTTAAAAAATTTTTTTTCTTGTAAATTTTTTTTTTTTTTTTTTAAAAAATTTTTTTTCTTGTAAATTTTTTTTTTTTTTTTTTAAAAAATTTTTTTTCTTGTAAATTTTTTTTTTTTTTTTTTAAAAAATTTTTTTTCTTGTAAATTTTTTTTTTTTTTTTTTAAAAAATTTTTTTTCTTGTAAATTTTTTTTTTTTTTTTTTATTTTCACCTGTGTAGTATTTCATAGAAGCTAAAGCAATGGCAGTTCGGAGATGTAAGAAGGCAGATTTGAAAAGAATTGCAAAAGCTACAGGCGCACAGTTTCTTACTTCTTTGACTAACATGGAAGGAGAAGAAAGTTTTGATTCTAGTTTCCTTGGAGAAGCTGCTGAAATAGTCCAAGAAATGATATGCGACGATGAACTTATTCTTATTAAAGGGTTCGTTTTTAATTCATTGTTCGAGAAGATAGGTAATTAAAGTAGAATAAAATTTATATTATTTGTAACAGACCGAAAGCAAGGACAGCAAGTTCTCTGATATTACGCGGACCAAATGACTATTACTGTGATGAGATGGAACGATCTGTGCATGACGCATTATGCGCAGTAAAGCGAGTTTTAGAAAGCAAAAGCGTGGTCGCGGGAGGAGGTTGTGTCGAAGCAGCACTTTCAATTTATTTGGAAAATTTTGCGACATCCCTGGTAAATTAATTTTTTCTTCATGTTGCGTATTACTAAATTGCGTTCGTATTCATACATCTATGTTTTACAGAGTTCCCGGGAACAATTAGCTATTGCTGAATTTGCAAGATCGTTACTGGTTATACCGAAAACGTTAGCAGTTAATGCGGCCCAAGATGCAACAGATCTCGTTGCTAAATTACGTGCTTACCACAATTCCAGTCAAACAAAAGCAGATCTTGCAGATCTAAAATGGTAATATTTTTTCATACAATTATGTACTGAAATTTTGTTTACGTATTTTAATGGAAACATAGTACAATATTAATATTGTTTTACAGGGTTGGTCTGGATTTGCTGGAGGGTATTATTAAAGACAACAAAAAAGCTGGTGTATTGGAACCAGCAATTTCAAAAATAAAATCTTTGAAGTTTGCTACAGAAGCAGCGATAACTATTCTTAGAATCGACGATATGATTAAACTGGATCCAGATCGTTCAAAGGATAAATCATACCGCGATGCAATGGAATCTGGCGAATTGGAAGAATGAAATTAAAATGCATTTATTCATCCTTTTTTTTTCATACTGTTCGTTGTGTCAGAAAAATTAAATTATTCTTTATTACGAATACCATTTCACTGTTTAGCGATAAAAGAAACAATACTATTTAACATTAATGTTAATACGTTAAGTTTGTATTACATTTGATTCTTTGTCATAAATGAATATGCTGGTAATAATAAAATAATGCTTTTCCATACAAAAATTTTGAATATACACTTTATATTTCTAACAAGTATACGAGGTAACACATGCTAATAAATCTGAAACGTGTAATAAATTTTGTTATTGGCATAAAATTCAACGTATTTGCGTTTAACGTACGCATTTAAAAAAAAGGGCAGGAATTTGAAAGTATCGAATATATGTTATTCATCGTTCAAAGTGTAATTTTCAAAAGTAACGTACAACGATATCGAAACCTAGTCTTGTCAACTTAAAATAACAATTTTAAATATATTTGATACAAATGAATACACCTGTTATTAAAAAAAATATTTAATGCATAAACATATTTTTATCATGTGTGTGTGTACACGTCGTGGACATAATTAAAAAAGTAAAATGCTTAAAATTAACATTAGTTTTTTTTAATTAATTTAATAAATTTTGATATAATATATGTAACAGTTTATTAATGGAAAATAATGGATTAATATTTTTAAGTATCATGTGATATGTACTTTAGGGTTCAAATTTCAAAGAAAATAGTTGAGAACTCCTTTTTTTTTTTATTTTATAAACAGATGTATATTGATCAGTGAATCATGAAACTATTTACAATCAGGCATTTTAAGTGTATGTTATAGCAGTCGATTTTTTTTATGACACGCCTTTAAGAAGACCGTACGTGCATAATGATACTTTATGTTGTTTACTGTGCATGTGTATTTACAATGTGGTATGATTGTTTCCGGAAATTTTTTCACAATGTTTGATAAAATATCGTATTCTTTTAATATGATTTAACACTTGTATCCCATAAAAAAAACAAGTATACATATATAACAATAAATTATCCAACATTTTTTATGATCGGACTAATTAAATTACCAACCGTAACGCTATTTTCTTTGAGAAAATAGTGAGGTCAAACAATTTTTTTTATCTTTTTACATAGTTAATAAATTTTTTTTCGAAACACGATAAAGAAATTTTATAATAAACAGTTGAAACGTAAAAGCGTGACTATTAAATCAATGCTCTTTGGAATGTTGTTCACAATGTAAATATAAGTTATAGCGGGTCATCAATTTGTAGTGTTTTATACGAAAAAGTAACTATACAGATTATGTCAAGTGTACATAAAAATATAGCAGATAATATTTATATAGATCTGAAAAATAACTTAATCACACTGATATTCCTAAAGTATGACTGCAATACATAAAAGCATTATCCATAAAACATTCACTTGATTCTTCCATTAATAATTGTTTACAATAGCAATTAATGTATAAGTACTCTAATAAACAAAAAATAATTATTGTAACGTGCTCGATCTTTTCAAATTTGAAAAACTTGAGAATAATACATAGATTCAAACCATACATAATCTCGTTTTATGAAACTTTAACACAATTTTTTTTTGTTTTACTAAATTTCATAAATTATCTTATACGATTATTAGTATTTTTTGGACCATCCTGCAGTACAGACTCAAGAAGATGCTTGTAAATAGTAAGATATAAAATACATTTTCGCTACATATTAATATTATGTACAAACCCTGTTCGGATTGATAATAAATTTAATGAAGACGATTGATTTTTTGCCGAGGTAAAACATTATATAATTTTTAATGGTAAATTTGCGTTCCTTTAATTGCATTTTTTTTTTTTTCCTTTTTTATCACAATAAAGATGCAGAAGGTCCAAAATAATTCTGCTTCGGTTTATACAAAACGTATACATTCCTGAATCAGGAGTTTAAAACATGATTTACAAAATTCTTTTGTCTTACGCAGATATTCCAAGTTATTAGCTTTATATATTATTTTACAATTTATCTTTCAAAAGAATTTAGACAAATCGCTTGTTTTCTGTACGGTTAAAAATACCTACAATCCTCTTTCTCCGCATTTTTAATAGTAAGGTAAGAAATATCTAATAGTTTTATAACGCAGGATTCTCGAATTTTGGTCCTTTGCTGACTACGATTTCAACATATGGGTATTCTTGGTTGAGTTCTAATACTTGGAATTTTTTCAGAACTAATAACGTGTAAAATTTTTGTGCAACCTAGGAGAAAGAAAAAATGAATTTAGAAATAATATAAATTACATAATTTTTCATTAACTGTATTCTAAAATACAAACCTGTTTGCGGTTGTTTTTATATGCCATTTCTGATAGGGTTAGTCTATCTTTGGTATCTAGTTTACTTTTAATTACATGATACATGTGTGATGCTCTTTTGTTAAGAACACGTTCTTCGAATTGTTCATAAGTTTCATCTACTTGTTGTTCTTCTTGCTGTAAAAATAAAGCAACTAAATTGTATATTGTCCTCCACAAATATATCACACGTTAATTAACGTAAATTAATTTATACGTACAGGTCCTACAGATGGAGGGAATTCATAATCTTCATGATTCCATGGTGTTGCGGGTCCCCTTTCTGATATGGCGGGTGTGTGAGGTGGTAGAGGATGCTCATCATATCCTATGTAAGGAACTTGAGGTTGCGCCTGTGATTCATATATGTATATACAAATTGGTTAATATCTACATAATGTATTGCATTACATGTGTATGATTAAAAATAAAATTAACCTGATCATAGCCCATATTTTCCATTTGAGGCATTTCAGCGACCGGTGTGGGAGCAACTTCGGGTTCTACGGGCGCAGGTGGAACAACCGGTTCTTCAGGTGCCGCGACAACTTCAGTAGGAGGAATTTCAGGGATTTCTGAAGGAATTAGAGGTGCTTCGGGAGGTGGGGGAATCATTTCCGCTTCTTCGACGGGAGGCACTATTCCACTAATTTCGGATATCGATGGTTCTGCTGGTAAGGATACCTCAGGTGCAGGTACTGGTGATTCTGCAGCAGGAAGACTTGGTGGAGGAATTATACTTGGAACTTCCACTGCTTCAGGGGCAACTTCTACTTGAGGTGTTGGTGCCGGAGGTGCTGGTCTTATCTAAAAATAAGAATGGAATACATTAACAAATTCGAACATCTTTATCGCTAGTGTTTATTAACACGTTAAACGCCACGCCGATTTTGTGTGGTGCGATACTAATTGAAAAAGATTTGGTCGCAAAATCGTTAAAAATTTAAGAAGAAAATTGTAGAGGCCTGCAAAGGAAAGTGGTATCTTTGTTTAATGTGATTTAATAGAATCCATTAATGAATTATAAGGTATTATTTTTTTAAATTGATACTGCCAGTTCTCAGAAACCAACGATGCCTAAACGGAAATTTCAGCGTCGGTCCGCAGGGACCGGCGTGGCGCTTAACGTGTTAAAATATAAATAGTAATTTTTATTTTTTTATAACGTACCTCTTCTTCAGCTGGAGCTTTTCGTTTACGAGCCATACGTTTACTGAGAATAGTTTGTTCAAATGAGTCAGGTTCCGCAGGTTCTCTCATTTGCTCCAAAGGCATGCCCTCTTCTTCGCCGACTAAACGTCCAAAATCTTCGTGATCATAGGACTTGCTGGTCAAATGTCGCTGATAATTCTATTTTGTAAAAAAGTAAAACATTACTTATTACTACAATTCTATTTTTTGAAGGATAGAAAATATATATTGTTAAACATAAAATATTCGACCCACCTTAAATAATACACGTGCTGGTATTGGCCTTCCTGGCAAGGCGAACAGTTTTTCAACTCCACCAGTTTCCTTCCAATGCATTAATCTTTTCGTGGGTGGTGCCAAATCCAACGTCGTAATAATATCACTAGTGTCAGATAATTGTGCTTTCATTTCTTCGCCAGAAATATTTTTTACTTCGTCCACAATAAGCTTACGCTTACGTTTCGCCTTTGTGAAACCTGGTATCATAATTACAATTAAATTGCGGCAATTACTATTACGACCGAAACAAAATATTATTACAACGTATCAAACCTTTTAAAGCGGATGTATCAACTGGTGCGAGGGCAAAACTCTCTTCTTCGTCGTGCAATAACGTAGTTTGGTCTTGTAGAGGTGGAGCTTCTTCAATGGCTTCCATTGGGCGTTCTTCAGGAATGGTTGGTGGAGCAGGAGTGAAACGGCGACTCGCAACACTTATTCTTCCCTCAATCTCTTCACCAGCTACAGCTGGAGAAACGGGCCTAGATTCGTCGGTACTAAACAGACAATATAAACTTTAACTTACACGACATTATACTGGTAATTAATTTAGATTTCAAATGTAATAGACAACTTGATTACCTCATTCCTCCCATAGGAGATGGTGGTCCTCCAAAGCGGTCTCCCATTTCTTCTTCTGATTCATCGTGCACAGAAGGTGGAGCTCCAGGAACCGTACCTGGTTCTTGTGCTTCTGTTACCGCACTAACTTCAGGTACAGGCACTTCACCCATCGGTGCTTCATCAAATAAACCACCCTCGAATAATCCACCAGCTAAGAAAAAGTGTTTTATTGAATATAATTCTTTTCATTTGAATTTTAATCTAAGCTACTTACATATGATATCTTGACCAAGATGACCGCCAAAACCATCATCTCTAATAGGCATATCTATATCCATAGCTTGTGCTGTTACCGATGGACCTGGTACTGGTTCTTTTTCTTTTTGTTCCAAAGCTGCTTCAATTCCTGGCCCATCAGTGAATAACATATGAGTCTAAAAAATTAATTCAGATTTTATTTGTTACAGACAATGCTAATAGTAAAAGTGGCAAAACGTACCTGGTCTAACGATGGTTCAACAGCGCCAGCGTGTCTCAGTAATTCTGGAGGTTCTGCATCAAAACTCATGTCACCAAATCCTTGATCATGAGTAACTAAAGCTAGACTACCATAATCTTCTCTCATAGTGATTTCTTCTGCTCGTGATTGATTTAAACTAAACTGTGCTTCGATATCGACATCTCTGAAATAAAACGTTGGCATCAAATAACAATGTTTATTAAACCACGATTTCATTTTATTTTAATATGCCTACTTTAATTCTGGCATCGCTGTATCGAAGTCATGAAACACTTCAGGTAACGTAATAGCTGTTACAGCAGCTTCTCTGTGCTCTTCTGGTAAATCTACCATACCAGGCCTGAAGGCCATTTTTATTTTAACAAAGGCTTCATTACAGTCAGCTAACAGATATTTAGCTTTCCTTGAATATATACGTACTACGCCCAGTAACAAATGGCCGGATGTTCTTAAAGCCATCTTTACCTATATTAATGTAATAAAATAAAAAATGAAATCACACATGTTTGATAGAAAAATGTTAACCATTTTTTTTCATAAAAAAGAACGATAGTTCTCAAATATTCTGTTACGTTTACATGCTAAGCATAATGCAAATAACTTCGATAACTTTTTTATTATCAAAATTTTGGAAACAGTTGATCTCACGAGAAACATGTTATGATATAAAATTTTATAAAATAGCATAAAATAGCACAAAATAGACATACATCTGTTCAAGATATTGATTAGAAAGAGTATAAAAAAATTTTACCGTAAAAAGTGTTACACAAAATTAAACAAAATATGTATTACTACAATAATAATGTTATAAATTTATGAATAGAAATAAGAAACAGACAGAAATAATGGCGCGTTATAAATACCTTCGGTTGCAGTATACCGTCCACAGATTTTTCAATATTCGTTTCAAATACATGCGCTTTTGTCAATTTTTTGTCCCAATGAGCGGCTAACCAAATACGCGCCAACGGCCCTTTTTTGGCCAATACGAAATGTGCGTAAAACATCTTTAGTCCGTGTTATATGTACCTCTGCAAATGAATAGCATAACGTTAGTAAAATTGTTTAAAATGTTTCTCGGTGCTCTGTGTTTGTAAACACAAAGCTAAACACAAGGACCAATTCGTTAACGTGATCCTCGGTTAGCAACATGGTTATCACCTTGTAATTAAAAAATCGGTTGACACGTCAATTAATACATAAAGTTAGCATTTTTTAACTTTTATAAATAATCAAATCGAGTCGTGCGACTCGAACAAACACCGATCATATAATCTTTCCCAATTTAGTAAAATGTCAACATCTTTGCACAAGATGGCGTTTCTGTCCGTAATTTTGGCGGTTACGCGTAAGCTGTTGAACACGTAGTCCGTTCTACTTATTTCCGAGCAAGAGATATTCCGACGACGCGTTATGCAGAATCTTTAATTATTCCTTTCATATTTTATCAAAAGTATCACATTTAACTGCTATATTATCAAATCGTTAAACACGTACGATACGTTTCTTTTCACCGCGTCTTCACGAGCATCTGCAACTAATTTCACCGAACGTTCCGAAACTCCCTCCACTAATGGCGGATGTATGTATTCGCAAAGGTACAAAATTCTGTCCTTCGCATTTCCCTTTTTTTATTTATTAAACATTTGTACTGGGTTGTCCGGAAAGTTGGCGCCGATTTTTAAGGAAAATTCAAACACGCCTTTAAATTTGCTTACACATTTATTAAATTATATATCTTCGATTTTGTGCAACAATCTCATCCTTCCAAAAGTTCTTAGATTTTTCGGTGAAAAACTTTTCCATATTTAACCCTAGAACTGTCGAGTCGAAATGATCGGTTCGTAATTTGTTATAGAAATTTTATAAATTTACAGCAGCGCGTTTTTAGAGATTTTCTATAATTTTTTAAACAAAATATGCAGAAAGAATCATTACCCCTAATATAAGTGTTTTTTCAAACACTTATCATTTTGATTTCTTTGCTATAAATAAGTCTATTTTAATCGTCGCTAGTTCTTACAAACTTTTATCCAAAGATACTTGAAGTATCACCCGTTAGAATATATACGCGTGTTATTTGTTTTGAATTATTCCGACATATTCGGACCTGTTCTAATGGCGCCTACCGAAAATCGGCACCAACTTTCCGGACAACCCAATATATTTTTTCAGTCGATGAATGATAAAAATACAGACCAATATTAGGTCTGTTAATAAAGAGACCGATTGCACACCGTGTGTCTCAAACTAGTCGTCGAAATAAAATTTTTCTGGAACTAATGAAATCTGTAAAGTACAGGAAAATAAAATTTGGCATTGTATAATTTAAATTAATTAAATAAAATTTTTCTGGAACTAATGAAATCTGTAAAGTACAGGAAAATAAAATTTGGCATTGTATAATTTAAATTAATTAAATAAAATTTTTCTGGAACTAATGAAATCTGTAAAGTACAGGAAAATAAAATTTGGCATTGTATAATTTAAATTAATTAAATAAAATTTTTCTGGAACTAATGAAATCTGTAAAGTACAGGAAAATAAAATTTGGCATTGTATAATTTAAATTAATTAAATAAAATTTTTCTGGAACTAATGAAATCTGTAAAGTACAGGAAAATAAAATTTGGCATTGTATAATTTAAATTAATTAAATAAAATTTTTCTGGAACTAATGAAATCTGTAAAGTACAGGAAAATAAAATTTGGCATTGTATAATTTAAATTAATTAAATAAAATTTTTCTGGAACTAATGAAATCTGTAAAGTACAGGAAAATAAAATTTGGCATTGTATAATTTAAATTAATTAAATAAAATTTTTCTGGAACTAATGAAATCTGTAAAGTACAGGAAAATAAAATTTGGCATTGTATAATTTAAATTAATTAAATAAAATTTTTCTGGAACTAATGAAATCTGTAAAGTACAGGAAAATAAAATTTGGCATTGTATAATTTAAATTAATTAAATAAAATTTTTCTGGAACTAATGAAATCTGTAAAGTACAGGAAAATAAAATTTGGCATTGTATAATTTAAATTAATTAAATAAAATTTTTCTGGAACTAATGAAATCTGTAAAGTACAGGAAAATAAAATTTGGCATTGTATAATTTAAATTAATTAAATAAAATTTTTCTGGAACTAATGAAATCTGTAAAGTACAGGAAAATAAAATTTGGCATTGTATAATTTAAATTAATTAAATAAAATTTTTCTGGAACTAATGAAATCTGTAAAGTACAGGAAAATAAAATTTGGCATTGTATAATTTAAATTAATTAAATAAAATTTTTCTGGAACTAATGAAATCTGTAAAGTACAAGAAAATAAAAATTATCCGAAGCCTTTCTCGCGTGAAAAATACTATGAATACGGATGCAGCGAAGGCTTAAGATAAAAATAAGTTTAGATAAAATAAGTTTCGATAATTACCGTTTCGATATTTTAAATTTAGATAAAATAAGTTTCGCTCTTGGGTACCGTGTTCGAAAAAAAATCGTCGTCTCGAATGGGTTAACTCAGTTCGGAGTCGCTAATAACCCACAAGTGGTTGATGCGACGATAAACAACAAATTAAAAAAAAAAAAAAAAAAAAAACTTAGTTCAGCGTTAAGTTCACCGCCTTAAGTTCGTATAGATGGAGTTTGGAATTTTTTATTTTCACCAATAGCATTCGTAGTTCCATGCATCTTTCTACGAATACATTTTTGTTGTCGAATATGTAATATTAAAATTGATAATATTATTCATATGAAAAGTTAGCCTTTTTTAATTACCCAGTAAAGCTTAAACAGGAAGATTTAAGTTTCAGAAACGAAAACTTATCTTTAGCTTAATAGCGTGTTACTGTAACTGTAACACGTGGTAATTATTAAATGTTTTAAATAATACAATTATAAGTTCTAACAATACTTTTAGTAATTTGTATTGAAAAATTTTTGTTATGAAACCTGATGTTTATGAAGTGTACTTTAATTAGATATTACTGCGCAAAGAACAAGGTATTAATTTTAAGGTATTAAGGTTAACACGAAAACGAGTAACAATTTCGTAAGTTTTTTGGTTTATTTCACGTATATGTGAAATATTTGCGTCGGTTGTATAAAACATAAAGTTCATGCAAGATTTCTCTTTTTCTAAAATGAAAAATAAAATACAATTTAAGTTATGATTTTAAGTTATGAATGTACTGCGATTCCTCTTCTCTTGTATTAGAAGATTAATAAAATGGGAAAGATACAATCTCTTCTTCTGCGACCTATTCGGACTTTTAACATTGAGAACCGTGCGGAACGTGTTATTTCAAAAGAGAAACCAGTTCCTGCTCCTCAATATTCCTCTGTAAAGAAACAAAAGGAGATTATGGATAAATGTAAGTCTTAACGTCTCAACTTGCACTTTTTAAAATAAATATTTTCATTAAAATTTTGAATTAGAAAAAGAAAAAAATTGTTACGTATTATAATACCTGATAGGTATTAATTGAACCAGTTGTTTCAAACTTTGTACTCGAAAGATAAAGTTTGAACCGTGTAAGTTGTTCAATTATATTTTCATTACGACAAAATGTGTGTTAAAATTATGTTCGAGCCTTGATTTGTTGTCCATCTAAAGGTCTAATAAATTAAAAGAATTTCATCGATCGATATGTTATACAATAATACCTTTTAAAATGTTTAAATCTTATTTTTGTTTTAGTGCATCCTGATTTCAACGAGACTTATGGAAAGAAGGATCCCAAATTAGATACTTATTTAAAAAGTATTTTTGTTCAATCTAATGATCCTAAAGTACATTTCATTAAAAAAAAAAATTGTTCACTGGTATGATATATTCTTCTTATTAGTAAAATAAATATGCTTATTTTTGTTATTAGAGTATATCGGAAGAAGAAACGCTTTCGTCTAAAGACCAATCTCCCTTGGATGCGATTTATGGAACATCTGATAACGTTACGTTAAGGAAGATTGCTAAAAATAAATGTAGGTTACAGGACATAGTGGAATTTTTAACTATGCATCAGCAAAATCCTGAACAATATTCTATCGACAAAATATCTCAACAGTACCAGTTAGATGAGCAACTAGTAGGTGAGTATAAGTTTAGGAACAAAGTCATATTCTAGTATTATTATACTTACATTTTTTCTAAACGAACTTGTTATTTTTTTTTTATTTACATTTAAAAATCTACAGGATCGTCACACTTATATATTATATTAATCTGTTTTAGAAAATATTATAAAGAATTTTAAAGTTCTTTATTATGTGAGTAAGGAAGAGAAGACATGATACTCTTTTGTACACTACAATTAAAAATGTATATGTAGATGGTAGAATTAATAATAATAAAAAATTAAAAATCTAACTTACTTTAATTTAATCAACTGTAAATTATTGAATACTCGATGTATGATTATTTACTGGGCGAAATCAGCTGATGATAGATATACGTTTTATGTATTACTCTACTTCGCTTTAATTATTATAAATTTTAGTAATTTTATATAGGAAAAGAAGGTAAAGATAGCATTAATTAAACCATAAATCACATATTTTATAGCAATCAATCGACATTATTATTAACATATTCTTTTTAATTGATTAATTCTTTTTCGAAGTGCAGCTTATTCCTAACATATTTCTTGCTTATCAATAAGTAACATACAATGCATGGTAACATTTATATTTTTTATGCATACAATAAATTACGTATATTTACAAAATATAATTCTATAACATTTTTCACGCCTTTGCTGTACGCGATTCGATTCTTTTCATAAATTTTTTTATGTTTCTAGCATTTCCAATTTTTATTGTTTCTTCTTATTTTTCAATAAAACATGCTGTGGTTGCAAAACAGGTGTTCAAAATTGGCAGTAAGGTAAAAAATAATAACTTTAACATATATTAACAGAATCAGAGTTTAAATATAATTTATAAAACAGCTCGCTTTTTGCATAAATTATTTTTAAACTATCTGCTATATCCGTTCACTAGATTTTTAGAAATTTAAAATATCCTTTATGACCTTTATTAACTCCATACATCTGGAAGACCTAAAATATATAAAAAAAACTTTTATCTCGAAGAAACACAATTTGTTTCTTTTGTATACTTACCGTGTAAAGAGTGATAAATAAAAATAAAGAAAACTAATATGTGAAATTGTTTGAATGTAGAAGGTGCTGAGTGAGAACGGCTGAAAAACAGTTCTTCATCGAATGTACTTATTTCTGGAATGGTCGCAGTCTTTTTTAACATCCAATTGAAAGCATCCATTTTTAATTTCTTTTTTAATTCTGGTCCCACTTCGTCCCTAATTCGGCGATTGTAATTATTTAGCCATCTTATCTGTACGATTATTAAAAGACATAATTAAAAAGAAAAAAGAAAAGAAAACGGCTGCAAAATTATAATTTAAACTTTCTCATTTTGTTTCTTTCGGAATTAGTATTAATTAATCGAAAAGACTCACGTGGACGGGGTTCAACATTTTGAGCTCGATCAATTTTGGCTCGTATGGAACCAACGTGACATCTCTGAACTTCAAGAACATTTCTGCGCTTTTCTAAACAAAGATACATTTTTAAATTAGAAATTTCAACTATAAGAGAATATAAGGAAATTAATTTTTTATTTATGTAAGCTTCCCATGTGGTTTTAAAAATGATTTTACGCCAAAATAAACATTCAGATTTTTTAAATCTTATTTTGAACAATAAAATAAAATAAAATAAATCTGATTATACTTACGGATTTTCCCGCCTCCACCGTTTCAAGAATGTTTTCCAAACGGACGCCAAAATCTCCTTCTTTGTAGTAGCCTGGTTCGTTTGACAAAAAGAATCCTGGCTTTAATTCCACGGGTCCACAAATTTTGTCCGACGTTGTAACCTGCGCGTAGGATACACCAATGGGCGCTGAAAACACAGGTACTACAATTAGTATTAATTATTAATTAATAACTATAGGGTAGACCGAGGCGAATCGGAACGAAATAAGAATTCAGTTAAAAGAAAGATTTTTTTTTTATGTTTAACACTAGAACTATCGACGATTAAAGTAAACTAATTTGTACCAAAGAAACCAAAATGATATTGAAATAGATATTTGAGGAAACAAACGTTGCAAGAAAAATATATTTCATAGAAAATCATCGAAAATCCCTAAAAATGCATCCTTCTTAGTTTATAAAATTTATATAAAAAATGAGAAATAATTTTGACCACCTTGGTAGTTTTAGTGTTAAAAAAATTGTTAATTTAAATTTGTATAATAAATATTGTAATATTAAATATTGTAATATTAAATATTAATATTGTATAATAAAAAGTCAAAACAAAATGATTCCTCTCGGTCTGCTCTATTCACAATGCAACAAGAAACTTTCTAACTATTCTAATTAATTAGCTGCAATTTGAATAGTAAAATTAGTCGTCTATATAAGCGAATTTTTAACTGTTCCAAAATAACGAGACAAACATTCGTGGACAGCGAGAAAATGACCGATTCCATGGCCAGTTCCGTGCAAATAGTCGTAACCGATGTTCCATAATGGTGTCCTCGCGACAACGTCCAGCTGATTCGACTTCAAAGTGTTTGGAAAAATTAACGCCGACAATTGAATTGCTCCAATTAACACCCTCGTGTATGCTTTCCTCTGTTCTTCGGTTGGTGTGCCGAAATGAAGTGTTCTTGTAACGTCGGTTGTACCGTCTGTTAAAAAATAAAATAGGAGGATGTTAATAGCGGTGTGGGCTAGGTATGTAAAATTCGTACGAAATTCAATGTGTTAATCTTTCACTTTGTAGAAAATTGTGATATAGCTACATATTCATAGAATATCCACAGAATTATAAAATTGCGACAAAGTTACATATTCACAGAATATCCAAAGAATTATGAAATTGTGATATAATTACATATTCATAGAATATCCAAAGAATTATGAAATTGTGATATAATTACATATTCATAAAATATCCAAAGAATTATAAAATTGTGATATAGCTACATATTCATAGAATATCCAAAGAATTATAGAATTGCGAAAAAGTTACATATTTATAGAATATTCAAAGAATTATAAAATTGTGATATAGCTACATATTCATAGAATATCCAAAGAATTATAGAATTGCGAAAAAGTTACATATTTATAGAATATTCAAAGAATTATAAAATTGTGATATAATTACATATTCGTAGAATATCCAAAGAATTATAAAATTGCGATAAAGTTACATATTTATAGAATATTCAAAGAATTATAAAATTGCGATAAAGTTACATATTTATAGAATATTCAAGGAATTATAAAATTGTGATATAATTACATATTCCTAGAATATCCACAGAATTATCATAAGATTGTGATATAATAAAATATTCATA
>SMSQ01026046.1:90742-104644 GCA_019453375.1 Ctenoplectra terminalis
TCTTGCCAGGCTCTTCCGGAATACTTGTCCGGCAAAGGATACGCCGGATGTGGATTGTAATTCGGTCGACCGACCTGCCAGATCAAGTCCACCAGGTTGTTACGGACAGGAACCAATGTTACGGACGAATTCGCTGGACACGAACGCTATTGTTAATTAAAAAGCACCTCGATTCGATGGTATATTTTATTTCGAACGAGAGGAATTGATTCTCGGAAACAATAAAAATATGAAAAAAACCAACAATGGTTTCTTTCCAAACATCGAACTATCTCGGACTTATCCAATCGATCCCAAAGCAATTCCGAACCTTGCCATCGCTCGTCGTCTCAACGAGTTAACGTTTTCATCGCAACGATCGTTCGTACGAGCTGAAAGGAAACTGCTCCCTGATTCCTGATGCCGCGGGCGTCCAGGCGTCCCGAAGCACCGGCTACCATGTCGAGAAGAAGGTGAAACCGTTCACCACCATGAGTATCGACTAGAGAACGCGTTACACCATTTTATCCTATCTGTTTGTGCACGGTATACAGTCTGTGCCTCGGCGATACGCAATAATGAGAACATCGTGTTACATTGAACGAGGGAGAAGCGTTCATGTTTGGTCTACGTCTATGGAGGTGTGTCAGCTCGTCACGTGGGGATCAAGCTAAGCTCAACAAGCTCTATGGTTACAGGAGAACATGTATGGAAAGAGGTGCCTTTGCCTAGGATTATCCGTTCTAATGCGCGTTAGTCGAACCTCTGTGTGCGACGCGAGGTAGACCGTGGCGAATTGGATAATTTTCTGTTCGATGATCGAACAATAATAGTCGAAATTTGGAAGATTAACTTTTTGTTATGAATTCGTAATTGGTAGCCGTTTAATTCGTGCATTATCGATGAACAATTTTTTTTAACACCAGAAGTACCGAAGTGATCCAAACGAATTGTTTGTAATTTTTTATACAAATTTGATAAATCAAGAAGGTTGCATTTTTGGGGATTTCCGATGAAGATTTATTTTCCTTGCAACGTATGTTTCCTTAAATATTTATCATTTTGGTTTCTTTGTTACAAATTAGTTTACTTTAATCGTTGATAGTTCTAGTGTTAAGCATAAAAATCTTTCTTTTCGCCTCGGTCTACAGATATTTAAAATTGTCAAGTTAGTTGAAAAAGAATTAATATTAGGTTGTTCCAAAAGTTTCTTTCGTTTTATTAATAAATAATGGATCCGTAATATTTTATATTTTAAAATATATTATTATAATTATATTGTTATATTACTATTACTATTATTATTATTATATTACTATTACTATTATTATTATGTTATTCTTCTTCTTCTTCTTATTATTATATTGTTATATATTATTGTGTTACTGCTTCTCTTGTTTAACAGATGAGGTTGCATTTTTATACAAACAGTGCCAAACGAAATCGCTATTGAAAATAACAAAAGAAACTTTCGGGACAACCTAATATTATTTAAATCTTCTTTGCTATTGTAGAAATAATTTGAAGTATTTTATGTTTCAACGATAGATTTTAAGTATAAATGAACTTGTACGTACAGAGTTAAATATTTCCATGGATGCACCCGGACTGTAACCGCATCGCGTCGGCAACCATACTAAACTCCAAGCTTGAGACATTGTCCGTAAATCATACCAGATAGAGGTATAATTGTGCCATCTGTAATCATGTCATTTACATGTATAATAAAATGTTATGAGCCATTTTTTTTTTTTTTTTTAAACAGATATAGTTAAGTCCAGTTAATAATTTGCATTTTTTAGAAACAGAGAATAAGAGAGAGTTAGAGTTAGAAATAGAGAATAAGAGAGAGTTAGAGTTAGAAATCAAGAATAAGAGAGAGTTAGAGTTAGAAATAGAGAATAAGGGAGAGTTAGAGTTAGAAATAGAGAATAAGAGAGAATTAAAGTTAGAAAGAGAGAATAAGAAAGAATTAAAGTTAGCAAGAGAGAATAAGAGAGAGTTATAGTTAGAAATAGAGAATAAGAGAGAATTAAAGTTAGCAAGAGAGAATAAGAGAGAGTTATAGTTAGAAATAGAGAATAAGAGAGAATTAAAGTTAGAAAGAGAGAATAAGGGAGAGTTAGAGTTAGAAATAGAGAATAAGAGAGAATTAAAGTTAGAAAGAGAGAATAAGAGAGAATTAAAGTTAGCAAGAGAGAATAAGAGAGAGTTATAGTTAGAAATAGAGAATAAGAGAGAATTAAAGTTAGAAAGAGAGAATAAGAGAGAGTTAGAGCTAGAAACAGAGAATAAGAGAGAGTTAGAGTTAGAAATAGAGAATAAGAGAGAATTAAAGTTAGAAACAGAGAGTTAGAGTTAGAAAGAGAGAATAAGAGAGAGTTAGAGCTAGAAACAGAGAATAAGAGAGAGTTAGAGTTAGAAATAGAGAATAAGAGAGAATTAAAGTTAGAAACAGAGAGTTAGAGTTAGAAATATAGAATAAGAAAGAGTTGGAACTAGAAATAAAGAATAAGAGATAATTAAAGTTAGAAAGAGAGTTACAGAGTTTGAGTCAACCACCGTAAAAAACATTTCAAATATACACTACTACTCCTACAATATTGTCCCTTTCCTTTCTCTCTTTTCATCTCTCAGCTTCAATAACCACTGTAAATCATCAACACGATTTTAAATAACAAAACAAAACAGCTTATTATAAATCTCTACTCACTTGACGCAATTCGCGTGCGAACAGAAGTCCGTTTTCAGATGCTCGTCCACAGATCGTAGAATTTTGTGACGCGATGCGTACAGATGTATCGATTTATCCGTAACAACCGCGTACGCTCTGACAACAGGCGTATTTGGTAAATCGTATCCACGAATATTGAATAACCAGGCTATTTCGTCGAGCGCTGTGAGGACAAGAGCGTCAGCCTTCGAGATCTCCATTTCTAATCGGATGTTCTGGACCTTGTCTTGCCAGGCTCTTCCGGAATACTTGTCCGGCAAAGGATACGCCGGATGTGGATTGTAATTCGGTCGACCGACCTGCCAGATCAAGTCCACCAGGTTGTTACGGACAGGAACCAATGTTACGGACGAATTCGCTGGACACGAACGCTATTGTTAATTAAAAAGCACCTCGATTCGATGGTATATTTTATTTCGAACGAGAGGAGTTGCTTGGGAATGTTTATTGATCAATTTGAATCGTAAATTAATTTATTAAAACTAAAATTAATTTGTAAACGCAAAATCTACGTGTTCATGAATCAATGTATAGTTTATAAATCGTTGTATTTTTATTTGTGCTTCGTTTAACACTAGAACTACTGACGATTCGAGGATACTTGCTTGTGCTAGAGAAATGAAGATTAAAGGTGTGTGAAAAAATATATAACGCAAAGGAAGCATACCTTAAATCGTGTTTTTAGCAAAAAATGAAGAAAAATTTTCAAAAATAGTAAATTTATAAAATTTCTATGAGAAATCAGAAATCAGTAATTTTGACTACATTTGGTAGTTCTAGTGTTAACTATGGTAGAGTTGTTAACTAGTCAAGATTAATGGAGAAATTTTGTCGAGACTTCAGTTCTTAAAATAAAATACTCTTAGAAAACAAAATCAGCACTTTAAGTTTGTAGAATTTAAAATTTAGGTTCCAATCGACCCCAATTTAATATTATCTATTTATAAAAAAAAAAATTGGAATTTTCTATTTATAAGAGTAAAAATACAATTAGAGTAACTATACACGGTAAAGAAATGTAGAATAAAATAATAGGATAGTAGAACGTACGATAAACATTTTGAATAATAATGATAATTAATTCCATGAAGATATATTAATTAATTTGACGGAAGCACGTATGTCTAACAAACGAAGGATAGTAAAAATTAATTGTTCCGACTTGTTGGGACTATAAAATCAGAAATTATAGTGAAAATAAATTTGACGTTAATTTGGATCGACGTTTAATGTTTGACAACTACTGTGATACGTATTGTGGATGAGAAACGGTGTAACAGTAGATATAAATTTAATTTCGGTGCTCAGTGACAGGTTTAATGTTTTTGAGAGTCGTTTCATTACCTAATTCATCTTCCCACGTTTCCCAGTCGATGGCAGATACGAGTGTTGGATCGGCGCCAATACGCACGGAGACTTCGCTTTGAAACTCGTGCTTCAACCATGCTGTCATCGTAGGGACCTGCAAGATCGACAGTATTGATTATTGTTAACGAAAAAGAACATTAGTTGCACATTAATTCAAATATTTGGCGATGGTTCTATGTCAAATGACCTGCGGTACGCAAAAGAAAATCATTTTGACATAAAAATGTGTAATAAAATTTTCTCTTTAAGTATCGTTATTATTAACACTAGAACTACCGAACAAGTAAAAATGACTTGTACATAATTTCTTATAGAAATTTTAGAAATTTACAATAATGAATTTTTGAGGATTTCCCGCAATTTTTTGTAAAAAATATGCATAAAGAATTGTTACCATTATTATAGGTATTTTTGAAATTCTATGGTACAAATAACTCTAATCGTCGGTAGTTCTAGTATTAAATTAAATTCGGGGTTCAAAATTTAACACGTTGAAGTTATACACAGAAAGAGAAATTTTAAGGAAAATTACAATTGGAAATTTTGTGTATTATTACTAGTATTGAGTACCATGGATTTGTAAATTTAAATAAATGAAATTTACCACTGTAGGAAGTTTTGAAAAAAATATGAATGGTAGTGGAATTTTGCGTATTATTATTATTATTATTATTATTATTATTATTATTATTATTCTGTGCTATAGAATTATAAAAAGCGAATTGAAATATAAGAGTATAATTTTTCTTAGCCAGAACATTGAATGAAAATTATGAATGGTAGTAGAATTTTTGTACTATACCTACTAGTGGAGTACTATACTATTACTACTACTATTAAAATTTTCTAAATTTTCTAAATTTAAGCGAATGAAACATACGAGTGTTCTATATATTTTTTTAAACTTGAATTTCTATAACACGAATTTTCCTTTTATTATATTGTCAAAACGTCGAATTATAAATTACTACTAAATTATTTTCTTGCGTCATATTCCACGAATTATTAATTTTTCACATGTACTATTTTCAGGAATGCTGGAATTTTGTTTGAAATTTAATATAAAATGGAACCACTCAGAAAGCTCCACTTTCCGCCCCTCTCATACTGAGTACAAGAGGTGAACGATCATCGATGACTGAGGAATTACACAAAGTTAATTCCTCGAGTCTTTCTCACGCTCAGGAAAGGAAGCTATGCCTCCTCATCGTGGCTGCATCAACTCTATGTTTGGGCACAGAGAAGGTGAGATCTACTACAGAAATGATCCTGTGAAGTATGATCTTAATTTTTCCTCGTTCGTGCAGGCCTTATCTTATACTCTTTGCATAGTTTCAGTAGCGAGAGAACGTTTGATCGGCTGGCCATCTAGTAGCAGAATTATAAACTAATCGAACGCTATTACTAACTATACTTGTAGGATTTGCTATAATGAAAAGTAAAAAATTATCAACACGATTGTTATAAATTATTAAGTATAATTGTTCATCAATCGAGCAGGACGATTTATTAACATCTGTAATTAATTATAAACTATATATTTTATATCGTGGATAATATCATGCAATCCCTTGTTTGTTTAAAAATTTCAAATTTATTTTCATTAAATACAAGGTCCACATTTACCAAAAACTACAATAATTAACTAATAAGGACTGCATTTGTATTTCAAAAAATGTAAATTTAAAAGTTTAAATACACCTGCAAACATATATAAATTAAAAAATTTTTAAATGCAGATACAAACCTTATTAATTACTGTGGTTTTTTAAATAAAAATATACTGTAGACTACAGGCTATATTTTATACGTAGGCTATACTTTTTGTAAAATAAAAAAAAGTTTCGTCGAGAAAAACGAATTATTGCGATTTTACCGAATGATCAAACTCCCGCAATGTGTTAAGTGACATTTATGTTTGACTTTTATAAAATGTTAACACTTTGCTGACCGGTGACGAGTCAACTCCTCTTTTCATATTCAAACGTTGCTGACCGGTGACGAGTTAACTCGTCTTTTCGAACCCAAACGATAAAACGGCTATTCGAACAAGATATTACACAATAAAAAAACCTAATATCACAAATTACGTTGACAATAAAAATCAGGTTTCCAAATTCTCCAAAATATATACTTTCTTCAGCAATCGTGATAAAATTTATTGCAGTTTATTTAGACCTTTTCACTCCCATATTCAATTACAAAATAATAACCGGTGACATGGCATAGTTTCTGTTTAAAATTCCCGGTCAACATAGCGTTAAGAATGTTGATAGAGAGTATTAAGAATATTTATGTCAAACTCACTTCTCCTCTGCCGCGTTTCATGAGCATCCAATTGCAATCAAGCTGATGGTCTGCCTGAATATGATACCTTCCATCGGTCCATAACACGGCTTTGTTCAACGTGATGACAGCCTCGCCGGCGCTTCCGTAGAATCCGGTGATGAATTCTCTTCTCATATCACGGGGATCCAGGGAATCGCTCTGAACAAGACAGAGGACTGAGATTTAATCGTGTAGATTTCATATCGCGTTGCATAAAAAACTCCGTTCCATAGGTTTCATCAATATCGTTATTCATTTTAATAAAAAGGGGAACAGCATTCGTGATTAAAAAGCAATAGGATTAAACCATTTGCATCACGAAGCGGAATATTCCGCGAGTAATATCTTCTCCGTATCATCAAACGCGGAATAATCCGACGACATCGTACCGTACCGTTTAATCAAAATATTTGCACTAACAATTTTATATTTATTAACCCTATGCACACCGCTGTCCCCTCTGAGGGGACATCGTAATTCTAGTTTATCACTCCGATGTCCCCTATCAGGGGACATTAAAGTTTATTAGTGATTACGGGGAATTGAGTTATTTCAGCGCAACTTTTCCAGACATTCGTGTTTCCCTCAAGTTTTCTCTTCAAATGGCACAAGAAATCAAATCAAAATATCGTTAAATTACTAAGATATATACAGGGACGCGTGCTCGCGTCCATCCGTATCTTTCGAAGACGTCGGACTGGACGATAAACTACATATTCCCGATGTGGGAGAAAGAAAACAGGATTGCATAGTTTGTTCCAAGAGGAAAACACCTGGTGGCAGGCGTCAAACCACTTATTATTGTCAAACGTGCACTAATCAGTCTGCAATGCATATTGGGGAGCGTTTCGAAACTTATCATACTGTAAAAAATAATGAGAAATAAAATATTGATTTTTTTACAAATATACATTTCTCGGTTTCAACCAATTCATGTAAGTCCGATATCGTCATAACAAGTTACTTAGTTCCAAAGCTATACAAAATAATACGAGAGTTTGAAAATGTTCGTTTCCGCCACAAAATGGCGCGGAGTAGCTGGTAACCAACGTCGAGAATGGCGCGGAGTGCAAAGGGTTAATTAAACATGTTTATTATAACACGTACCAAATAAATTAATATAAGAAAGTACTAAATTTCTGAAGCTGTTAGTATTAACTGTTTGAAGCATGGTAGGATTTTAAGCGTCCCACCTTATTAATAACTAAATATGCGTACAGCGATATTTTCTATACCATCTTGGAAATGAAAAATTATCCACAGCACAGTGGTTTACATTAACTCGCGTATTTAATACAGTTAGGGACTATTTGTGTCCCACTATGCATATTTAGGTATTAAAAAGGCGGGACACTTTTAATCCCACCAAGCTTCAAAGAGTTAACAAAGAATAGCAAATATTTAAATCGGGACGAATTATAAACGATCAATCGTGTAGGCTTCGGTGATAAGTGAGATATTTAAGCCGCAATTCTCTGCATTTAAAATTCTCGGCAATTTAAGCCGCGATGCAGATGGGTTAAATGAGAGAAAGGTTCTATAATTTTCGAGGAATTTTTTGGAAAGAGGCAAACACGGTAGATTTTTATTCAATCATTGTTGTTAACACTAGAACTACCGACGATTAAATTATATCTATTTCAACGAATACATTTCAAAGAATTCCAGATAATAACGATTTGAAAAAAATGTAAGATGCAAGGGAAATAAATCTTTATTTATACTCGTTACGGAAAAACACAATAAATTGTTGAAAATGCATCGCTGTAAATTTGTAGAATTTATATGAGAAACTGTAAGCCAGTAATTTTGACCATTTCGGTAGTTCTAGTGTTAAGTTAGAGCTGAAATTATAGAAAGCTTTTGGAACTCTGTAAACGCGAAATCTCACGCGATAGTGTACCTCCAAAGGGCCCTCGCGGCCGTGATAAACCAAGTTCGCTGTCTGAAAATTTAAGGACATCGAAGAAGAATAATCACAGAAATTGTTTTGTCATGATTCAGAAAAATGTTGGTATGGAAGTTTATTTCAAGAGCGATGTGTTTCAAAATATTTGATGTTTGAATATTTTAAGAGTGAAGATTGATAATTTCATTGGGAGTAATTTGTTATTTCGTTGTTGGATTTTAACGTTATAATTACCTGATGAGCGTCGTCGGAAGTGACGATGTATCCGTCGAGAGGTGGTCCTTGGACGGAAGTGACCCGACTCATTTCGGATCGTAATTGTTTTAATCTCAACGAAGTATCTTGTCTGTTGGCTGGTTGTTTGTGGACCATTGTTGGACAATGAGATCTCTTTGCTCCATTGTAATTTAGGGGTGGTTCGATGAGTTCGTTTTGAAAACAATATGCCTTTGCTATGCCTGTGAAAAATTATAATTTTTATTAAAAGAGAGTTATTTTGTTATTAATTTATTGTTTTCAATGAAGAAATAAATTATATACATTCTTAAAAAGCATCCTGTCACCTTGGATATTGATGTTACATTAAAATATAATTCTTTCTGTCTACATACATTGTTTACTTAGAAAGTGTTACACATTATTGTAAAATAAACTGTTAAATATTTGTTAAAAACAGATTTTGATTTAGCCTTGTATTTGCAAACATAATATATTTGTGTCATAATAAATATTAATTAATATTAGCAAATATTTATTATAACAAATTTATGTATACACTGCATATATATTATCTGAATGCAAACATAACTAAATTATAATGTATTACGTAGTGTAATAAAATTAATATAATATAATATAAATATATTTAATATATTATAATAATATCTATATATTATAATACATAATAAATAATAATATATATTAAAATATAAAATATAATACAATATAAAGTATAAAATATAAAAAATTTGATAAGAAATTTTCTTCCAAAAAAAAAAAACATCTTATGAGTTGGAGGCGCCGGGTATCGATCCCGGTACCTCTCGCATGCTAAGCGAGCGCTCTACCATCTGAGCTACGCCCCCGATAACAGATACGTTCAAAACATAGGTAATAACCTGCCAATCCTTCACATATATAAATACCTAAAAATAACTTTATTAAATACTCTGTTGAAATTCTAAACGATTTTATTTTCAAACCAATAAATTACTAATTAATAATATATAGTCCAAATATAAGATCATGTATCTTTCAACATACATCTGTATTGCCTACAATACACTTGTTACAAACTATACATGGTGTGTTTGTAAATTAAAATTAAAGCATTAAACATCAACATCTATTCGTCTAGCCAGAACCAGAAACGTACACATTTTATAAAAATCCCTCCAATCTTAAACTGCATATTTCAACCAATTACCTCGACATCGGATGATCCTAACGATAAGCTCTCTATCTCTCCTTACATCTCAAATTTTTCATTCAACGCTCGAAACACCCGCAATTAAAAAAACTAATACTTCCCAATTTATTATCTCGTGTCATTAAAATATTTTAAACAAAGATAAGACTTTCTTCGCAGGCTGCTAGAATTTCCTTAAACTCTTCGCTATGTTAGACCAAACATTTTTTAATTCCAATCGTAGCGCACGATTTAATGGAAGACCGACGAAAATCGGTGTAACGCTCGCGTTGATAATTTAATACACACGCTGCCTCGTTTCTACCAGTCGCAAAAAGGAACAGAAAGGTCCGTGAAAGGACACACGCACATCCTGTGGGAATCCAAAGGGTGTGCTGAGCGGTGCTCGCATAGCAGGAAAGCAGATCGCCCAAAGAGGTCAGCCATTCCGAAATCTACATTTCGATCGGTTCCAATATCGGCCCTTAACGCTTCCCGATAATTAAATTATCGCTTCAACCCCGCATTAACCTCGCAACAATCGTATCCGACAATGATCTCTGATTGTCCGTCGATCGATTAATTTGACAAAATTAAATCGTGTCCAATTTTAAGCAAGAAACGGTGTAGCTGTTTGGTCCGGAGAAAATCGATACGGGGTAAGAGGGAGGAATTTAACGAAAAGAAACTTTTTGTCGGAACTGTATCGAGCGTAAGGGGTAACCGGGTTACCAAATTGTTTAATTTAATAATTTAACGTAAATATCAAGTAATATTAAATATATTACCAGGAAAGTAGGAACGCGTGGGAGGTGGGTTTTGCTCTGTTGTAACTTTACAATTTTCACCCCCGTGAGTTTTCCACCCTGCGCTCCAACAGCGAACGCCACATGCTATTGCGCTTTTGCCCCATTTCCGTTGACCGATGCGGAACGTTCACAATGTTTTTTTCTTTCCTCCTCTTTTGGTTACGCGCTTTACTTTTTATGGTAACCTCAGATGGAATTCTAAGGATGTCTTTCGTAAATCTTTGAGGATCGTTTTACAGGTTTCGTTGGATTGTATCGGAATAGGGGTTGTTATAAATGAAATGGTGTAGCTCGTGTTTTTATAATTTCTTTGATTTATGGTTGAGAAGGGAACGTCTGTATTTTAGAAAATTTCACCGCTGATCTGGACACTTAAAAGAAAAATTGACGTCCAGTTATACCTACGAACGATTATATTTTCAAGTGACTTTCTCTGAATACATCTGACGGTCTTATTATGGTTGCTTATATTAGGTTGTCCCGAAAGTTCCTTCCGTTATCTTCGCGCAATGCTTTCGTCTAGCAATGTTTAAATAAATATGCAGCCTAATTTGTTAAATGAGAGATGGAGGGAAAGAATAGCGCAAAACGAATCCTGTATAAAATAATAATATATCGTGAAACATAAAATATTATGTATCCATTACTTATTAATAAAATGAAAGAAACTTTTGGGACAACCTAATACAAAGATTCATTTTTGCTTTCAAGCGATGTAGTATATTTACTATTCTTATAAAAGTTAATTTCAATTTTTACTAATTCTTACAATTGTTAGTAATGATCCAACAGATTTTAATACGTTGGTGCTCGTGTAATTATTGTATGCAGTTGTTGGATTATTATTCTGGATGCTTGGAGTTGGCTCTCGAGACGATTTGTCTTTTAAAAAACTGTAAACGATGAATTTGTTACAAATTAATTCAATCTTTGTAAAGCGTAAGTCTTCGTTGCGATCATACAATTATTGTTTTACTTGAAAATATGGTAGCTGCATAAAGTATTTGCCTACCACTGTACATTTACTTTGCATCTACATATATTAACACATTGCATACGGGAGACAAGATATCTCGTCTTTAGGAATCGGAACGTTGTGACCGGGAGACGAGATATCTCGCTTTTAGGTTTCTTCGACTCAATCGACGATTTAAGGAACTAAAAATAGACTTTCTTGTTACGTTACCAGGATAACGAAGTCTTGCGTATTCCCTTAACAAATGGTTAGCGAAAAAAAATGATTATTCAAAGGATTATTCAAACTTGTAAAATAAATAATAAAAATTTTTTAAAATGTAAAAAATGTAAAAGATGTATAAAAAATATATAGTGATATTTAAGAATACTTTATGCGAATATCTGCTATCAAATGCTAATTAAAAAAGTGAATATATGCATCGTATGAAGCGTTTCTAGAGCGCCGTGCGCAATGTGTTAACTGATAATAAGAATAATAAGAATAAAATATAATAAAATATATTTAGACCTTATTCAAAAAGCGTCTCATTGAAGAATTAAAAACTACGGTTATCCAATTGTGCTTAAATACAGAGAATCCATAATTTATTTCGAGCATCTTTAGAAAATATTTCGAATACTGCAAGTTCTCGAAAACCACTCTGCGAATTCGTGTTCTTATTGTCTCAACACGTGGCTACGCAAGCGTGTCTAATTACGTTTTTGAACAACACACGTCGTTTCACTTGTGGAGAGAAAAAAAAAGTATATCTAATCGCTGTACGAATTTGTCGTTCATTTTCCTCCGATAATTCCGGAAGTGTTTTTCGTCCGTTCACAATGGAGAATTATTGTTATTCATCGGCGATCAGGATAAATTCAGGATGTCCGTTACTTAGCAATCCGAAAAGTCATCGTTGTGCGATTACTGTGATGGACAGACAGAGAAAATCGTCCCGTGGATCATCCATGCTCGATCACGATCACGTTTTCGCGTCATTACGTAATCTATTTTTTTTTTTGCAGCTTGTCTTTTTAGAGCCTTGATGATCTAGTCCGAGCAGGATGTTCTCTTCCATAAAAGCGACGTTATATGTGTAAGACTGGTTAGAAACTCGAAATGTGGCTACCAAAGCTTGTACTTTATGGATTCGTGGTTGCTTGGGCGTCCGCCGATCAGGACGTGCAACTGGAGATTCCTCAGGGAATCTTGAAGGGATTGAAGACTGAAACTGTGTTGCACAATAAGCCTTATTACAGTTTTAAGGGTATTCCTTACGCGAAACCTAATGTTGGTCCTAACAAGTTTCGAGTAAGCAGAGATAATATGTATTATTTAATTTATTTTTAGATAGGTAGATGATATGGTTTAAATATGTAAAATTAGTTGAAGATTTTTTGGATATAAAAACATATAAAATTAATAAATGTCGGTCTCCATCTTCTTCGTATAACTTCTTTTGTTTATAAATCATTTTATGAATTGTAACTTCTATAAATTATAACTTCTTTTATTTATGAATCATTTTATGAATTCTAACTTCTATAAGTTATAACTTCTTTTATTTATAAATCATTTTATGAATTCTAACTTCTATACATTCTAACTTCTTTTATTTATAAATCATTTTATGAATTCTAACTTCTATAAGTTATAACTTCTTTTATTTATAAATCATTTTATGAATTCTAACTTCTATAAATTATAACTTCTTTTATTTTTAAATCATTTTATGAATTCTAACTTCTATAAGTTATAACTTCTTCTATTTATAAATCATTTTATGAATTCTAACTTCTATAAGTTATAACTTCTTCTATTTATAAATCATTTTATGAATTCTAACTTCTATAAATTATAACTTCTGTTATTTATAAATCATCTTATGAACAAAAGAAGTTTTTTTTTTGATAGAGTGATATTTCAACTAGTCTTACAAAATATTTTTATAATCTTTAGTCCCCAGAACCAGCCGACCCATGGGAAGGTGTGTACGATGCAACCAAGCATCGTTCAACGTGTCCATTTTATTGCATAATCAAAAAGGGCCTGCTCGGCGAGGAGGACTGTCTCTATCTAAACGTTTATACACCAGTTTTGGATAAGGAAGCTCGTAAAGCCGTTATGGTATGGATTCATCCTGGTGGCTGGAACAACGGTATGGGAGACGATGTATTGTTTGGTCCTGATTTTCTGGTGGAGAACGACGTGGTGATTGTTACCTTTAATTATAGACTTGGAGCGCTTGGTAAGTACAAACATTAAGACGATTTTAATATACCTATATCTGCCAAACAATTTGAAATAATTGGTATTTGAAAGAAATATAAGATTATAAAGTATAAGTTACGGAAAAACTCGAAGAATTCTTTAACACTAGATTTACGGAACCCGTCAATTTGACGTAGT
>SMSQ01026047.1:8091-37560 GCA_019453375.1 Ctenoplectra terminalis
AGCTTCCAAAATTGTAGCTCCTTATATACCCCGAAAAAACATTAGAAAGCGTAGGAAGGGGTACGTTAGACTCATACCGAGGAATGTGCTCCCCTAGCATGAGTCAACCCTTCCATGGGGCAGTAGACTAAACACTACGCCGTTTCGGCTCCGTGGAGGATGCGTACGTAACATGTAAATTAATTTTTTTTATTATTAATTTTTCGTTATCGTTAAATTTCATATAACGAGTATGCAAACTAAATTTAGCGTTTTACGATAATGTATAAAATTTTTTAATATTTTCTTCACCTATTCATTGGTCGTCAACAAGCGAATCATGCCGGCGTCGAGGCTTTGAGCGGTCGATACGGTGCCGGCGCTCAGACTTTAAATGTCTCAGATGCCACCGGCGTACAATGTGTTAAGAACGATATTAAAAAATGATTCCTAAATCATTCGTGTCCTTCAATTTTGAAAACAATTAAATATCGCAAGAACGATCATGTATTAACCCTTTGCACTGGCGAACTTTTTTAAGTTTCAAAGGATTACTGCGAAAACTTAGTGTTCTTTTTGAAGAAAAGAAAGAAAATAATAAATGTTTACGATTTTTTATTTATTCGGTTGATTTACTTTATTTTAAAACAAACGAAGCGGTTGAATTGAGGAAGATAAAGAATTTAATTCAAAACTTGATCTCTGAAGAAAATTATGCGTGTCGCCGTAGCGGCGCCAGTCGAGTGCAAAGGGTTAACGAAGATTAGTATCAATACAACTTGTCTAAAAAACATTATTTAGTTCGTCAAAAAATTTACTTCTTCGATGGACTTGGAGCAACAACTCTTCGGAATATCGACGCGATACTTCGCCCAGTCCTTCGCGGACTTTACCCCACAACATTTCAGCTAAAATACAGTTTTTCTTAAGGGCTAATTGTTGGAAAAGAAAAACAGGGTATAAGATCTTCCAGAGCCATCTCGAGGTAAGTACGAGAAACTGGTCTCTTACGTATCTGTGGGTATTGTCCCAAGCTTCTCTACTCGAGAACGAGGAATGGTAAGTTTCGATAGAGGTGCTCATGTCGTCCTGAATTCTCTTTGTGATTTCTTCGAAGATCCAGAAGCTCATTATTGCGCTGATAAATATGGTGCCGAGAAATAACAAGTAACATAATGCGTACTGCAATAAAATATATTATCAGTTAAAATTTTTTTTTTTATCCTTAATTATGCAACGTTTAACATATCTTTTTATTTATCCCATATAAATAATAAATACGACTAAAAAAAGAATTATTCCTTATAACAAAACTGTTCAAAAATTCACTATAAGTATTTTTTTTGTTCATTATAATCAAGAATACTGTATACTAACAGTAATAATAGTAAATAATAATGATAAATAATGTGTCAGAGGAACCTACAATGTTCAAAAACTTCCTTTTTCTTCGAAGTAAACCCAGAATTCCCAATAACGATACTAACGCAGCAATTATACCAACGAACAATAGCGTTGTGATAAAAAAGCGTTGGCCAATCAATCTTGACATTATTCTATTGTCAGTGAGAGTCCAGACAGAGGTAACGATGCCAACGATTCCTGCAAGCTTTAGTTTTTTTTTTTTTTTAATACCTGTGTAATTTTTCCTGAATCTAAAAATTTTGTAAACCGTTTAATATCTTAAAATCAATTTTAGCAATATTTGGATAACGATAGCTGTTCGTCTCCTGTAGAAAATTTTAAGTTTGGTAAATTATTGGATTAAAAATATTTCTATGGACAGTCATTAAAATTACTCACAAATGGATACAATTTAAAATAAGATCCGCGTTAAAATAATTTTTTCAATCCAATATTCAGGTTTATGCAATTGACAAACAAAACGAGAGTCGCTAATAACCCACAAGTGGTCGATGCGACGATAAACAATAAATGAAAAAAAAAATAAAATAAAACAAAATGAAAAAAAAAGAAATTGTAGAACATAAGTCGTAAAACTGTGACAATTTGTCGTTGATTACATTGTCTGAACCAATGACTCACAAATATTGCAGCGTTGGTCGTTAAGAAGGCAAGATTGATGCATCGTTGCGATAAATCATGATGCGAAAATTTGTGAAAATGCATTCCAAGGAAATGTGGCTTTTTATCGGTCGATACGGTTCCATTGCTATCGGTGATGTCCTCGTCATCCTCTGTTTCCGTTTCATCCTCATTTCCGTGATCCCCGTGGTCTGGAGTTCCGGTAAAGAATTTATTCCAGTTCATGTGTATAATACAGTCGGAACGTAGCTAAGAAAACAAATGAATAAAAGTGACTGGTAAGAGATAAAAAATTTTGCATCATTCAAATTAACTTATTTCACCTGGTAACATTGCAAAAATGTTAAAAATTAAACTTTAAATATAATGTGATGTTATATGACTCAAATTGAATTTTGCACGCTGTTACAAATAATTTATTTTTTTTAAACATCGACATAAAGAAGTTGCAACGTAACCATCTTATGCGCCTATTTTAAATATCTTCAAAAGTTTGTAACAGCGATTCGTTTTCGTTTCACTTGTATCGCTTAATGAAAGTTTAATATCTGTTGCTTTTTAGATCGAAAAAAAAACTATCGACGAAAACAGTATTTAAATGAAAATATTATTTATAGCGATTTGAATAATTTGGTTCGATTTGAAACGGATTTTAGTAAAATATTTACGCTAGGTATTTATTTCTCAATGTTACCCAGCTCGTATGTTTTATTGTATCGAACTGAAAGTAACTAGATATTGAAACATTTTCGCGCTGTTTTCACCTGCGACACTAGCTAGCGCCTGTAACTGAATTATTTGTATCGAATACGTGTGTCATCGAGAAAATAATTAAGCGCGATGAACAAAAAGCAATTTTCAACACCTTCGGCTGCGAAAAAGGCAAAATACCGGTAAATATTTTTGCTATTTATTAGAAAATTAATTTTAACCTTATCACGTTTACCGTACCAAAATTTATATACACGTTCTTTGTAAAAAGAACGTTTTATAAAAATAATTTTTATTTAAGTGTTATTAAAACAGTTCTTATTACTATTTGTACCACAAATTAAATAAAAACAATTGATTTTAAATGATTTTTTATAGCGTGTTTATTTTACTTTATTTTTCAATTTCTACGCGTTATTTTACTATTAAATTGCTGATGTATTATTATTGTCGTACCTTATCCATTGATAGAGATGAAGACGACGATGATTATCCTGGTTCATTCGAAGCCGAACTGGCTAATATGGATGAAATAGAAGACGAATTTGGAGATACATCTGAGATTGTTGAAGAGGTATATAACGATTATACAAACAACTGTTTTCTTTAAATTATTCTTAAATAAGTTAAAGTATGAAACTTTAATTAAAAATAATAATCTAATGGTCTCTATTCCATAATAAAAGTAATTAACACTTATCACAGAATTTTATGCATAGTAAAAAAAAGAATTACAAAATTTGGTATACAAGGTAATTTAAATACATCATTAATTACTATTTTATTATTGTAGCTAACAATTGATGTGCAACTAAATAAAACATCAAAAGCAGTGAGTTAATATGCGTAACAGAATATTTATAATAAAGTATGTTCATCAAACATATTACGGTTAATAAATATTACTGCTAAATTGCATCGATTGCTCGTTTCTTTTTTTTTATACATATTTAATTCATTATATATATCATTTTTACATAAGCTAATTTTATGTAACACTTTCATAACTTGATGTCTATCATTTTTACAAATCATATTAAACTTGGTTAGTCACAATTTGTCAGTGTTCAAAACATGTTTCATTCGCTGGCTCGTGTTTAATTTATACTTGCTGCTTAAATGCTTTCCATAAATTATATGTATATCGTTCTGCTATTTTTACATTTTTTGTTTTTTTGTTCTTTCGTAGATTTTGCAATTTTGAATTAAAACAATGTATTGTTTAACATAATTATTGACTGTTATTTTTACTAGGGTCCGGAACAAGAAAACGTGTCTACAAAATGGAGCAGACCTCCTCCTCCACAGTTAAACCCACAAGAAGATGCATTAATTTTTCAGCAAATAGAAATCGATCATTATTCAGGTTTGTATCGCTACAAACGCTAAAATGAATCATACTTTAAAAGTAATGTTAAATTTTTTATTTAGGTGCACCATTACCTGGAATGCCAGGCAGTAGGACACCTCCTGTGCCAATAATGAGAATGTTTGGTGTTACAGAATTGGGAAATTCTGTGTGTTGTCACATTCATGGATTTACTCCATACTTGTACGTTACGGTTCCTGAAAATTTTAATGAACACCATTGCAGACTGTTCAAGGTAATTTTAAAAATTAATAAATCAAATAAATACCACAAATTCTAATTGTTACATCAACATCTTGTTTAGCATGCTTTAGATAAGGCTGTATTAAAAGATATGAAATCGAATCCAGAAAATATTCAGGAAGCTATTTTGGCAGTCGAGCGAGTGTATAAACAAAACATGTACGGCTATGCAGGAAATGATAAATCGTTGTTTTTGAAAGTCACAGTAGCACTGCCAAGATTAGTGTCACGATGCAAGAGAGTGGTCGAAGATGAAACTATTTTGGCTGAATTCAATCACAGGCACACTGCTTTTGAAAGCAACATTGATTTTGATATTAGGTATACATAAATCTGAGAACAATACTATCGTATACTCTGTGTTTTAAATTTTATTTCCTCTGAATGAGTATTACATTCATTTAAGATTTATGGTTGATACCTCAGTCGTTGGTTGCTCGTGGGTTGAATTACCACCGAAAGCGTGGAAACTTCGTCAACATTATGGACACAACTTACCACTGACTACAAGGTGCCAATTGGAAGTAGATGTTGCATGGGATGCTTTCATTGCTCATGATCCACAAGGAGAATGGTCCAAGATCGCACCATTTAGAATTCTTAGTTTTGACATTGAATGCGCTGGTCGCAAAGGTAAAATTAATTTTTTTACATGCTGTACATAAATTCATATTAATTTTTGTTTATAAACATAGGTATTTTTCCTGAACCAAATCATGATCCGGTCATACAAATTGCCAATATGGTAATAAGACAAGGAGAACCGGAACCTTTCATACGAAATATTTTTACTCTCGACACGTGCGCACCAATCGTTGGTAGCCAAGTTTTAAGCTTTGATAAAGAACATGTAATGTTAGAGGTAAAAAAAACATTCTAAATTTTCCATCACATCAGTCGTATTTAAGATTAATCGGTACGCGTAAATTTTATTTCCCTTAGAAATGGGCTGACTTCGTGAGACAGGCGGATCCTGATATTTTCACAGGATATAACATAAATAATTTTGATTTCCCCTATCTGATTAATCGAGCGAAACATCTGAACGTGAAGGATTTTTATTTCCTTGGTCGAATAAAAAATATAAAATCAGTGATCAAAACTCAAGTACTTCAAAGCAAACAGATGGGTCGACGTGAAAATAAATCTGTCAATTTCGAAGGAAGAGTTCCATTTGATTTGCTATTGGTAAAACCGATTACGGTTTAATTTATTACATATTACAAAATTATACGTAACGTTACATTTAACTTACATTCGTGTTTAGGTGTTGGTCAGAGATTACAAGTTAAGATCTTACACATTAAATGCGGTGTCTTATCATTTTCTACAAGAACAAAAAGAAGACGTTCATCACAGTATTATTACAGACTTACAAAACGGTGACGCACAAACTCGTCGAAGGCTTGCCGTTTACTGTTTGAAAGATGCATACTTGCCGCTTAGACTGTTGGATAAGTTAATGTGTATTTTCATTTATATGGAAATGGCAAGAGTCACTGGAGTTTCCATATCCAGCTTGTTAACCCGAGGACAACAGATAAAAGTTGTTTCACAACTCTTAAGAAAGGTAGATAACAGCAACAAACTCGTTGGCAATCGCTAATGCAAGTTATAAAATTTAATTACAAATGTATCATTTCAGACTCGAGAAAAGGACTACTTAATGCCAGTCCATCGGGGCCAAGCTAGCGATGAACAGTTCGAAGGTGCAACAGTTATAGAACCAAAACGTGGATACTATAACGATCCCATTGCAACTTTGGATTTCAGTTCTCTGTATCCAAGTATTATTATGGCACACAATCTGTGTTATACTACGTTGTTAAATCACGAGAAGCAGGTTAAATTTAAAGTTCAGTCAGATGATATAACTGTGACTCCTTACGACTCGAAGTTCGTCAAGGCTACTGTTAGAAAAGGAATCCTCCCAGAAATTCTAGAGAGTCTTTTGTCAGCGAGAAAAGCGGCAAAAGCTGAATTGAAAAAAGAGACTGATCCGTTGAAGCAAAAAGTGTTAGATGGTAGACAGTACGCTTTGAAAGTATCGGCTAATTCTGTGTATGGTTTCACCGGTGCGCAAATGGGAAAATTACCGTGTCTAGAAATTTCTGCTGTAAGATCTTATTGTTTAAACTTTTGAATGTCGAAGCAGGTCTTCTTATAGTACAAAATTAATTTTCAGAGTGTCACATCGTATGGACGTACTATGATAGAAAAAACGAAGTACGAAGTGGAACAGCAATTTTGCGTTACTAACGGATACAAGAATGATGCCGTGGTCGTATATGGCGATACCGATTCTGTTATGATTAAATTTGGTGCGAAAACGGTTGCGGAAGCCATGGAACTCGGCAGAGAGGCGGCAGAATACGTGTCTGCGAAATTCTTAAAGCCGATAAAACTAGAATTCGAAAAAGTATATTTTCCATATCTGTTAATTAACAAAAAACGATACGCTGGTCTATATTTTACACGTCCGGACAAATATGATAAAATGGACTGCAAGGGTTTGGAAACTGTACGAAGAGATAATTGTCCCTTAGTAGCGAACATGATGAATACCTGTTTACAGAAATTACTCATAGATAGGTAACTCGGTATTATATTTACATTGTACTGCATTTTTAGGTAACTCAATGCGGTAGTTCCCAGATAAGAGATCTCACTTGACGAATAAAGCATACTTATTTCTACCGAAAAAATCGTAATGAAAGGAAGGTGTATAAAAAAATACACAATGCGAGGAAAACAAAGCTTTGTCTACATTTTAAGCAGAAAATCGCGGAAAATTGCCTCTGAGGTGCCATGGTAAATTTATAAAATTGCTGTAAAAAATTACGAATGGGTCATTTTGACCACTTTGGTAGTTCTAGCGTTGAGCGCGGCTCTGGCACAAATATCCACGGAAGGCGCAATGATATTAATAAAATAATATGGGCGCGATAATATTAATAACATAATATGGGCGCGATAATATTAATAAAATAATATCGGCGCGATAATGTTAATGAAATAATATCGGCGCGATAATATTAATAAGATAATATCGGCGCGATAATATTGACACGTTNACGGAAGGCGCAATGATATTAATAAAATAATATGGGCGCGATAATATTTATAACATAATATGGGCGCGATAATATTAATAAAATAATATGGGCGCGATAATATTAACACGTTCCGTGCCACGTGTACCATTTGTGGTACACGTCAAACTTGATCTGTACCATAAATGGTACACGCAGAGGTATTCATTTAATCCGTCAAAAACATATGTTTTATGATAAATTTAATTCTATAAAATATATTTCCAGTAAAAGAATGAGGCATTGAACAAAAAGGANTAATCAGTGACTAATCAGTGACAGATAAAAGCGCTAAATTTCTTCATCTTATTAATCTCATAAAAAAACAGTACCCTACTATGGTTAAGTGATCATAAGCAAACTTGTTTCGAGATTACTTATGCGAACACTACCGCATTGCATTTTATAATACTATCTGGCAACACAAAATTATTGAACTCTCTGTATTTTTTTTCTTTTTCTTTTTTTTTATAGAAACCCTGATGATGCTTTAAATTATGCAAAACAGATGATAAGCGATCTTCTATGTAATCGTATTGATATTTCTCAGTTAGTGATTACAAAAGAGTTAACCAAAACTGACTACAAGGCTAAACAAGCGCACGTCGAGTTAGCAGCAAAGATGAAGAAACGAGACGCTGGAAACGCACCGAAACTTGGTGACAGAGTTCCGTATATCTTCATATCGGCAGCTAGAGGGACACCGGCTTATCAAAAAGCGGAAGATCCTATCTATGTCTTAGAGAACAATATTCCTATAGATACAAATTATTATTTGGAAAATCAGTTAGCCAAACCGCTAATTCGTATCTTCGAGCCAATTCTTGGCGAGAGGGCTGAATCGCGTTTGCTGAAAGGAGATCATACGCGTACAAAATCCGTCGTTACGTCAAAAGTTGGCGCTCTGTCCGCGTTTACGCGTAAAAAAGAAATATGCTTGGGGTGCAAAGCTGCTTTAACGACAGAAAGGGAAAAGATGGCGTTGTGTAAATTTTGCGAGCCAAAGGAAGCAGAATTTTATCAAACCGAATTGTATCATGGTAGAAAATTAGAAGAGAAATTTTGTAGATTATGGACAGAGTGTCAAAGGTGTCAGGGAAGTCTTCATCAAGAAGTGTTGTGCACAAGGTCTGTTTTATAATCAGTTGAAGTGTATTTTATTAAATTATATTAGGCAGTAAATAATCTTAAATATAATTTTGTTCTATACTTTTAGCCGCGATTGCCCGATATTCTACATGCGAAAGAAAGTACAAATGGAATTAGACACACAAATGACAAGAATTGAAAGATTCGGCATCCCAGACTGGTAAAATTAAGGAATTCGTAGGATACAACAGGTGTGTTTATAGTTGTTATTAATGCATGCAAAAAAGATCACTATTTTATGTAGGTACATTAATTCGATAAACGTAGATTGCAGTTTAAGATACATTAATTTTAATTGAGATAAAAGAAATAAATTGCTGATGCAAGTTATTGAAAAAAAAATTAAATTAGAATGAATTACAAGTGTTGTATAATTTACATAAAATATTTAATCCTTTTTGCAAGTTTTTTTTCTTTTACAAATTATATATGTAGAAAATTTATAAATTCGCATAATAATCTAATGTAGCAATAATTTTTTCCTACGGTTGTATATGAATTGAAATTTTTTTTTTTTATAAAAACACGTTCCGTTTAAAAAATTGAAAAATGTTACAAATCAATTCTATTCGAAATGGAATTAATATTTGTGGAATATTTATTATGAAATAGTATTTATAAAGATTTTAAATACATAAATTATCAAACCACTGTACACTGTTCTCAAGAAGTGCATTTGATTCAGCATACTTAATTATTATTTAGTATTATTTGGTATTAAAATTAAATAATTCACTATTAAATAAAAGCTAACGAGATACATTTTATTTTTATCAAATATTGAATTCAAATGATTATCATTTCGAAATAATAATATCTCTTTTTTCTTTTCTTTTCACCGCAGTATTATTATACGTTTCCAATCCTATGCAACAAATTTATAAACATCGTTCAAGATTTTGTATTCCAATTTTAAGCCAGATTTTTTTTTTTTCGTGTTGTTTCTTGTAAAAAAAAAAAGATCGTTCTATATATGTGTCTTACATTACATGAATGAAATTAAACCAGTTACACATATTTACATAATTATTCACACAGTATGTCAGAGTGTTGACACCTTAAACGATTTCCAATTTTACTGCAATATTTATAAATCATCGGTTTGACGAATAATATAATAATAAAAGTGATATATAATACTTGTATCGATATACATTACACGTTTCATTGCCAATATAATAATGAATTCATAATTTTTCAATAATGAATTAAAAGCCACTAAACTTCGTGTTATTCTGCATAATAACAAAAATCGCTTATCCAAAAATTGTTGTTACATCATTAAATAATAAAAGTTGCTTATTGTAGCAATGATAAAGTGGAAAAAAAGTATTTAAATCGAACGAATCTCTATGTTTATTTTATTCGAAATTGTATAGAAAGATAAAATTTTTTGTTCGTATTTATTCCTTCCTTCACATTATGAAAATTGCGATAAATCGTAGAATAAACTTTTGATGGAATTCGTAAGGTTATTTAAAATATAATTATAATAAATAAACAGAATGATGTACCCAGCTCTATGTGGGTCGTTCAATAAGACAGTCATATGACTAGTCTTTTTAGTAAGGCTTGGGTAAAAAAAGTTTCTTAATAACGTTGATCATTTTTTACTTTGCAGCGCATTCGACAACCAGTCCATTGCTTGATCAAGCCCTTCACCTTTCGTTGCGGATGTCTTAAAGATTTGGAACGTTCTGTTTTTAAGAGCATCTAATCCAAGTGCCTGGTGAACCTCCGCGACACTTAAACACCCTGCCATATCTTGCTTATTTGCTAGGACCACCAAAATGGCACCTTGTAATTCTTCCTCCTGGACATGTATAACCATGTATTTTTTTTTGTTTTTTTTTTTTTTACACAGTATTATCAAGGTAATTTAATCTTACAGTTTCACAATGTTATAAAGTATACTCTGTACATTAGAAACATTTTATATTAAATTGTTATATTTGTACAGTGTTAACGCTTAGTAAAATACTCCGCAAATACTGAATTAACGATCATTTCTGTGTTAGCAGAAAAAAGTACTTACCCTCAACATATAAATTAATTCATCTTTCGATATACCTATCCTATCCTTGTCTGCAGAATCCACGACATAAATTATTGCATCTGTGTTCGAATAGTAACACCTCCAGTACGGTCTGCAAATTTTAAAATACAATACAATATTCGTATACGCTGTATCGCTCTGAAACATTAAATCAGCCGAACCTATACAAAACTGATTCGAACTTATATCTGTACCACGTACCGTATACTAGTTTGACCTCCCAGATCCCAGACTTGAAACTTTAAATTTTTATATGTGACCTGTTCTACGTTAAATCCTATAGTGGGTATCGTTGTAACCACCTCTCCGACCTGCAACCTAGGAAATATGAAAGTTAAAAGGAGAACTGTTGTATACGTACTGTACCACGTCGAGTAACATTAAATTATTTACGCTACATAAACAACCGTTTGATTCTTGGTTATAAATACGAACAGAAAATTAATACGACACTCGTGCATAAAATATGTGCGCCAATCGCGCAACAGAGATGAACAAATAATTAAACGCAACGCGGTATCGTGTCAAGGATGTGTACACGTTAAAACGTAAACTGTCAAGCGATACGTTGGACAAGCTTGTCAATGTGGAGCACACCTGTACAAGATCGTAGTTTTCCCGGCTCCGTCTAAGCCTAGAATTAAAATTCGCATTTCCCGGTTTCCGAGTAAGTTACGAAAATAACTGAGTAATCCTCCTGAAAAGATGAGAGCGTTAAAATTAGGTGAAAAATTGGAACGAAAGAAATTCAACGAACTGACCGCCGATCAGACAATATTTGTGTTCACTCGGTAGATTCGGTGAGATTTCTGAAGCATGTACCTTTGATAATTATCACACAACTCACCCATATCGTTCACGTGTTATTTCCAATTCATATAGTATAAATTAATGTTTATTGTCAAATATAATAAACCACACTTGTATCCAAGTAACCGGGGCGCACACCCCTTTAACTATCCACGGATACAGTTCGCTTCAGATCACTTGCTGACTTGTATCGTTAGTCGAACTTGCGTGAAGTTTGTTCCTATTCCCTGTGTATGTTCGATATACGAACTAACGCACAAATTGCTACGTTCAGGAACATTTTTATGCAATCTGTTTCTTGAATAATGTACACACTGAGCTTGTTCCATTTTTTGGTAAAGTCATCCTAAACTTGTCCGAACTCTTTCGAACTTGTCATTAACAGTATCGTGGTACGACACAGTGCGTGTGCGAACGTGTTCTTACACGTAAACAGATCGACGTATGAAATTTATGAAATAAAAGTAATTTCTGTGGTTACAATATTATTTCGTTTAACTTTGACACTTGTCGAGTTTAGGATTTAAATTGTACATACAGTCGGATACAAAAGTATCCGGTTACCTTAGGTATTAACCCTTTGACTGCGACACACTCTCGTAGGAAACCTTCAATATATGTGACGCGAAATTTGTTGTATACTATTCATTAACCACAGATATTGTAGATATTTGTTGGTCAGCTGCTGTGACTGACCGTCGTAAAACGTGTTTGTTAGGAAAAATATAAATTTGGTTCGCATAGCTGCCCAATATATTTATTTAGAATGTACGTCTTTTGTATATATTAGTAAATCTTCGGAAACGTATATACATTTTTCGTAGTCAAAGGATTCAATATATGTGACGAAATTTGTTAGTCAGCTGCTGTGACTGACCGTCGTAAAACGTGTTTGTTAGGAAAAATATAAATTTGGTTCGCATAGCTGCCCAATATATTTATTTAGAATGTACGTCTTTTGTATATATTAGTAAATCTTCGGGAACGTATATACATTTTTCGTAGTCAAAGGATTCAATATATGTGACGAAATTTGTTAGTCAGCTGCTGTGACTGACTGTCGTAAAACGTGTTTGTTAGGAAAAATATAAATTCGGTTCGCATAGCTGCCCAATATATTTATTTCCAATAACGTCTTTTGTATATATTCGTAAATCTTCGGGATATACATTTTTCGTAGCCAAAGGATTAACTCTTTGCGGCACAGGATTTCAGATAATAAAATAGACCCGTGTTGCATAGAATTTTGATTGCGTCTTAAAGGAAACAAAATTGGTATATTTTTACTAATAAAGGAATCGCATAATGTAAAAATATAAAAAAATAATAATTAAATTTAATTTGCTGTTATAGGGGCCATATAGGTTCACGAATGGTACTTATTAAAGCATATCCTTTTCCCTAAGTCGAGGTGGGACTAAAAATGTTCCACCATGCAATACTTTTAATCCCAGCGTCTCCCAAAGAGTTAAACGAATATTGTATACAGTCACAGGTTTACAAAATAAAAAGCAAAATTTGTTATTTCATAGTTTATTTTACAATAGTATATAAAAAATTAAATAAATCACAATATACAGGAGAAAAAATTAAATTTTATAGAGTAACATTAATAGAAGTGGTCATTTTTATAACTACCTGTATATTATTACAGAGGCATTAGATTTGTTAAAAGTGTAATCATAATTAATTATTTAGAAGCGCATAAAAGTATGAACTCGTTTCATAACACGTTTTTGCTCGGACTATTATAAATAACAGATTTAAGTGGTTTTTTTTCGAAAAACAGTTATTGTTACACAAACAGGTACATGTTTGTTACGTTTTGCAAACATATTCGTTTCTGTTGACTTTTAGCGCGATCAAACATCTGACTTGATAAGCTGATAACATACACGATCGCTGTTGTTCATTTGAAAGACTGGCGATAAATCGGGAGCAATAGTTTTGTACGTATATCGTGCTTAATTCGTAAATGCATACGCACGAGCATTTATAACACGCTTACATTGAAAACTATTTAAGATAAAGCAATAAATTTTATTTCATAACAAATAGCTTATTTTAAACGAATTTTCAAAGCTATATTCAATACAAAATTAATTTTTCTATTTAAATTATAAATAAATATATCTGAACGATATAAGAAAAACATGTTGAATAAAAAAAAGTAGAGATTAAACTACATACATATATTTTCGAAATTTTCAATTTCAAAACATAATTAAATGCGAACAACCGATAAAACGATTAATTTTTAAAATAAAACCAGTTCGATGCTAATTTGCAACACATTTTTTTCTCTCAACGACAATTATCAAAAACGTACGAAATTTAATTAATTATTTTCTGCGATCGAAACGTCGAGATATTCCTGGCAAACTTAAATAAAAAAAATGTCGATATATTTTTCAGCCAAACACTGGCCCAACTCCGTCGATAACCATCTCGACGTATCGTTTCTCCAAACCGCCGATAGCTGGCAGAAATATCGTCTTCCACGTTCGTTCCTCGCGCAAGTTATTTTTTTTTTTTTCTTTTTTTTTGTAGCCTGGACCGAAAGTGGTTCTGCTGGGATGCTGCACAAACGCGGCGCCTGTGTTGCTAGTAATTGACAGCTGCCGAAAAGCGGCGATTCGGTCGGACGCGTGTGCGGATATTCTGTCCGGTTAATGAGATGGAAGATATTACTCGGGAAGATTTGAAAGAAACAAGGTGAATCTATCACGTTCTCGCGACCTCGGGCTACTGTTGATTTCGACAGATCATGCATTTGCGCCAACATCATCGTCTGCGTGGTACAGTTTAAAAAGTTCGTATGTGTTTACAGTTTTCGCGAAACATCGTGGTGCACGTTTCGCCGCTGTTATGTATACTTTCGCGACGTGTACCTTATTTACGTATCGCCCGATAGAATAGTGAAAATCAAAAATGCCAATACAACGTGAACATTGAATGAGAAAAGTGAAGTTTTTGTTGATGATCTTAACGAGTGTTCCTCGAGCGGCCGTCATGCCGAATGTATACATATGTTCGTCCCTACTGATACGCTGAAAAAAGTTCGGTAAGTTTTTTCGAACATTTTATTCGAAAGAAAGTAAAAAAAATAAAAAAAATTAGTTGTAAAAACTAATATCGTGAAAAAGTATGGAAAAATAGAACAAATAAAATTGCTTAGGTATCGCTGAAAATATTTATGTCATGTAAATAAATATTATCTAAAAATTGATACAACTTTACAAATTACTTAACAACATGATTATATTATTCGATAAATGGTAAATACCGATAACATGAATTAACATAATAAATATTGAAAAGAAAAGGACACAACGTTCCATCGATTCGATAATTCAAATCGAATTTTCACGATGGAAATGATACGTTAAAAATATTCGATAACCATCTATTCAAAATATTATTCGAGGACCGAAAAACTCGTAAACTGGCCGGTTCGGGAAGTTCGCGCGCTCTAACGTCTAATAACCGCTGGAAACCGGTTTTCCCGAAAATGAAATTTTTCTCAAGTGCGCGCGACGTTCCCGTGATAGCCGAGCGTGTCCCGGTGGTCAAGCTTTGTCCCTTCGCCGAAAATTAAGTATCCACCGGCTCTGATTCGTTCGAGAATCATAAGGTACCGCATAAATCTTCGCGAAAGAACGATTTGGACCTCTGAAAGGATTTACAGCTAACCGGTTGCCGCGTAGGTTGCACACTCGCGAGGGCCCTCTGATAGATCGTGATCCTCCTTCTCGGACTTTCGCCCGTTCAGTGACGTACGCGGAGACACTGATACGGGTCCGGCATCAAACTTTCCCATCTATTGCCTAACGCATGGTCGAAGACTGATCCTTCTGTCAAAATCGTACGTAGAAACGTCGGACATGTTTGTCCCGTGAAAGATCGCGTAGTCCAGTGGTCGGCAAAGTGCGGCCCCAGAGCCGCGTGTGCCTCTTTGGCTCCTTAACGCTAGAACTACCGACGAATAAAGCATACTTATTTCTACCGAAAAAATCGTAATGAAAGGAAGGTGTATAAAAAAATACACAATGCGAGGAAAACAAAGCTTTGTCTACATTTTAAGCAGAAAATCGCGGAAAATTGCCTCTGAGGTGCCATGGTAAATTTATAAAATTGCTGTAAAAAATTACGAATGGGTCATTTTGACCACTTTGGTAGTTCTAGCGTTGAGCGCGGCTCTGGCACAAATATCCACGGAAGGCGCAATGATATTAATAAAATAATATGGGCGCGATAATATTAATAACATAATATGGGCGCGATAATATTAATAAAATAATATCGGCGCGATAATGTTAATGAAATAATATCGGCGCGATAATATTAATAAGATAATATCGGCGCGATAATATTGACACGTTCCGTGCCACGTGTGCCATCTGTGGTACACGTCAAACTTGATCTACAGGCCATGTGTACCATAAATGGTACACGCAGAGGTATTCATTTAATCCGTCAAAAACATATGTTTTATGATAAATTTAATTCTATAAAATATATTTCCAGTAAAAGAATGAGGCATTGAACAAAAAGGAGTATAGAACAAAGCCCATAAATTTGTTTATTTGTTATATGTACAATAATTATGAACTACGAGTAATGGTTGATTTTTTTAAAGCAAGGGATGCATAGAAATGGCTTATTCGGGCAATCGCTGCAAAACGTCACAACTCTTTCAGTTTTTTGCCTTGCTAATTTAGTACCGTACTGTTTTACATTTTTTTTATAGCAGGAAGCGCAACGTTTTCTAACATTTACCGCTTTGCCCTTTTGTTTTTCAATTTCGTGTCGTTTTCTAGAGGTATATTTCCAAAGCCTCGGTTGCTTATTGTTCATCTATTGTTTGTCTATTATTTATCAATTGTTAACATTTCCGAATACAATAGGTTCTCTTTATTATTTGAAAATTTGCGAACTGATTCGACTTTCACAGTCGAAATGATCGCAGCGCCGCGTGTACCATAAATGGTACACGGTGTCGCAACTATTCTAAACAAGCTAATTACTTATGGATTGATGATGTAATGACATATTGTGTGACAATATATCAATTTTAAGTCAAAACAGCGAATGGCCTAGAGATCATGTTGGGCAAAAACGGCGTGGCACGGAACGTGTTAATAAAATAATATGGGCGCGATAATATTAATAAAATAATATGGGCGCGATAATATTAATAAAATAATATGGGCGCGATAATATTAATAAAATAATATGTGCGCGATAATATTAATAAAAAGTTATGACTATGCCGAATGCTTTAACGCTTAAATTTAAGATGTTTCAAAAAATGGAGTTAATCGGTGTGCGCACGAACGGCTCGTATATTGATAAAATTGTATTTTTTAAAAAGATTTTTTTTTATTTTTATTTTCATCAATTTAATAATGATAATTTTGTACCGGTGGCTTTAGAAACAAATATATTTGAAATATTTTTATAGGCACCCCAGGTTTTATTTAGTGTAATAAAAGTTTACCTAACAAGCAGATTTGGCTCCCAATTTTTTTTTTAAATTGTTGCAACGTTCATATTCGGCTCTTTGGCTAATAAGTTTGCCGACCACTGGCGTAGTCCATGTGACCGACTGTATCGCGCATGAATACACGATGGACCTTCGTATAACACGGAGGATTTCCACATTTTTCGAACCCAAATTGTATATATATATATATATATTTTTTGTTTTATTTATTATTTTTTTAACAATCAGAAATACAACTTTGTAAGCTAATTTGGTAACTGTGGTACTGTCTACATCGTCACTTGTGACGTGACGAGAACTCGTCCATTGACCAACTCTACTTAACGTATCTACTTAACGTATCGGATCTGCTGACATCCTAATTGTACGAACATATTTCCGTTTATCTAATCTATTATGTTGTACAAAATTATTGTTTTCTGTCGTGTTACACGAATCAGTGTTGCACAAGCACCGCGGTGTACGAGGGATTACCGTAACACTAGAACCAGCAAGATGGTTAAATTGATCAGTTCATAATTTTTCCTAGAAATTTAATAAATTTACTACGGTGCGTTTCCACGGATTCTTCCACATATCGCGTTAAAAATGTCGATAAAGATTCGCCTCGGTGCAAATGAGTGTACTCGAATCCTCGACAAGGTTCTAGCCGTTGATACACCGAATCGTGCATATTACATGTAATTTGAAATCGTATTTGCTCCAAGTTTCATCCACGATCGTAAACACGGTTGCTTGCTACCATAAACCTCTGTCGGCATCGTATGGAACGCCTTTACCGCGACTTATTAAATCGTCGGTCGTTTACTTGCACCAGAGTCCACATCCTCGGATCCGCCGGTTCATAACGATCCCATAAATCGTATTGATCTACGGTCCCGCGGGGAGCGTTTACGTGCATCCTACCGTAGTCATCGGCAAAGAAATGACGAGAAGAACTGTTACAAGCAACCGGTAAGGTACGCCGCTGTCCCCGATGATACGCGACGAAGGAATTCATCCGGGGGAACCGAGTGTCCCTGTCGCTGAATCTACGGGACACCGAGTCGAACGGAGGAACGTATAAAACCAGTAATTGGGAGGAACAAATTGGGAGGAGTCGATGTGTCTTCCGGGAGAGTTCCTCGGGATACTCGCGATCATCCTGCGAGAAAATAGGGACACCGCGGCCGTCCGTGGTCCGTTGGGTTGCCAAATACGCGAAAGGGACAAATCGAGCGAATCGATCGAGAAATTGGTTGCGAGATCGTGGCAAGTGTCGCTGTGATACGACGGGGAGAGAGGCGGAGACGGATAGAGAGGGTGTGGAAGGGAGACAGAGAGGGAGACAATGTAAAGCCGCGTTTCTCCTGCGAAGAGGATCGCGGCGAAGGGGTTCGAATAAGAGGCGCACGGTGGTGGGGGAGGAAAGAGGCGGCCGTGGAGGGGGTAAAGAGTAGGACAGCGGGGAAAATGAGCGAGCGCGAGGCTGAAAGTACAAGGGAGGAGCAAGATGGGTATACGCGATATAGGTTTTGGTTTGGGCAGCCGTTGGAATGCGGTGGCCGCGGGGCGGACGGCCGTACGCCATGCCACACCGTATGTACGTATACACTTAATGCCGTACGGCATGGCCGGTGTACAGGACCCAGCACCGCGTCCACCACATTCCGTGCCCCAGGCAGAATCGTACTTTTGTTTACGCCCACGTACGCCTCCTTGGAACACGAATTTTCTCTTGGTCCCCCTTGGTAAATCACCGAGCACCCCGGACGTTGTATTATTTCCACTGTCGCCACGCGCACGCGCAACAAATCGGTACGCGCGAGCGATAACCTATGCTACCCCTGCTTTTTTTTTTTTTTTTTCTTTCTTTCTTTCTTTTTCTTTCTTTCTTCTTTCTCGATGCTTTGGATGGAACAATGAGAGGTTTAACGGATACTGTAGATATTCTGTTTAGGGTTATATATATATATATATTTTTTGTTTTATTTATTATTTTTTTAACAATCAGAAATACAACTTTGTAAGCTAATTTGGTAACTGTGGTACTGTCTACATCGTCACTTGTGACGTGACGAGAACTCGTCCATTGACCAACTCTACTTAACGTATCTACTTAACGTATCGGATCTGCTGACATCCTAATTGTACGAACATATTTCCGTTTATCTAATCTATTATGTTGTACAAAATTATTGTTTTCTGTCGTGTTACACGAATCAGTGTTGCACAAGCACCGCGGTGTACGAGGGATTACCGTAACACTAGAACCAGCAAGATGGTTAAATTGATCAGTTCATAATTTTTCCTAGAAATTTAATAAATTTACTACGGTGCGTTTCCACGGATTCTTCCACATATCGCGTTAAAAATGTCGATAAAGATTCGCCTCGGTGCAAATGAGTGTACTCGAATCCTCGACAAGGTTCTAGCCGTTGATACACCGAATCGTGCATATTACATGTAATTTGAAATCGTATTTGCTCCAAGTTTCATCCACGATCGTAAACACGGTTGCTTGCTACCATAAACCTCTGTCGGCATCGTATGGAACGCCTTTACCGCGACTTATTAAATCGTCGGTCGTTTACTTGCACCAGAGTCCACATCCTCGGATCCGCCGGTTCATAACGATCCCATAAATCGTATTGATCTACGGTCCCGCGGGGAGCGTTTACGTGCATCCTACCGTAGTCATCGGCAAAGAAATGACGAGAAGAACTGTTACAAGCAACCGGTAAGGTACGCCGCTGTCCCCGATGATACGCGACGAAGGAATTCATCCGGGGGAACCGAGTGTCCCTGTCGCTGAATCTACGGGACACCGAGTCGAACGGAGGAACGTATAAAACCAGTAATTGGGAGGAACAAATTGGGAGGAGTCGATGTGTCTTCCGGGAGAGTTCCTCGGGATACTCGCGATCATCCTGCGAGAAAATAGGGACACCGCGGCCGTCCGTGGTCCGTTGGGTTGCCAAATACGCGAAAGGGACAAATCGAGCGAATCGATCGAGAAATTGGTTGCGAGATCGTGGCAAGTGTCGCTGTGATACGACGGGGAGAGAGGCGGAGACGGATAGAGAGGGTGTGGAAGGGAGACAGAGAGGGAGACAATGTAAAGCCGCGTTTCTCCTGCGAAGAGGATCGCGGCGAAGGGGTTCGAATAAGAGGCGCACGGTGGTGGGGGAGGAAAGAGGCGGCCGTGGAGGGGGTAAAGAGTAGGACAGCGGGGAAAATGAGCGAGCGCGAGGCTGAAAGTACAAGGGAGGAGCAAGATGGGTATACGCGATATAGGTTTTGGTTTGGGCAGCCGTTGGAATGCGGTGGCCGCGGGGCGGACGGCCGTACGCCATGCCACACCGTATGTACGTATACACTTAATGCCGTACGGCATGGCCGGTGTACAGGACCCAGCACCGCGTCCACCACATTCCGTGCCCCAGGCAGAATCGTACTTTTGTTTACGCCCACGTACGCCTCCTTGGAACACGAATTTTCTCTTGGTCCCCCTTGGTAAATCACCGAGCACCCCGGACGTTGTATTATTTCCACTGTCGCCACGCGCACGCGCAACAAATCGGTACGCGCGAGCGATAACCTATGCTACCACTGCTGTTTTTTTTTTTTTTCTTTCTTTCTTTCTTTTTCTTTCTTTCTTCTTTCTCGATGCTTTGGATGGAACAATGAGAGGTTTAACGGATACTGTAGATATTCTGTTTAGGGTTGTTAACACTAAACCTACCAAAGCGGTCAAATGACCGTTTCGTAATTTCTTGTCCAAATTTTATAAATTATTAACCGCGCACTTTTGAACATTTTGGGGGGATTTTACGTGAAATATATGGTCAAAGATTTGTTTCTCTGGCATCGTGTATTTTTCCAACTTATCTATTATTGTGATTTCTTTGATACAAGTAGGTATAGTTTAATCGTCGGTAGGTTTAGTGTTAAAGTAGGGGTTTAGGGAAACATACTTCGTTCTGTTAAATAATACTTGGATGAATTAAGGTTTGCTATTACAGTTTGATATTAGTTATCTGAGAAAATGAGGGAACTCTGAGAGAGATAGGGAATAATGTTCCGGTTAATAATTATTCGAACAATACTTTTGAATTAAGCGAGATCGTGTCGATGTGAATATATATATAATTTTAAGGTGTGAATTTGAATAGAAATTAGAAATTTTAGGTTTATATTGAGTATTGTATAGAGATAATAGAAATTAGAAATTTTAGGTTTATATAGAGTATAGTACAGAGATAATAGAAATTAGAAGTCTCAGTAGAAATCGAATAGTACAAAAATATAAATTGACAGGAAAGTTACAGTGGTACAAAGTTATTAAAAAAATCGTAGTTTTGCAAGATTTTTAATTTTATTCTCGCGTTACTTTTATAAATAATCGATCAACCCTACTGTAATGTCCGATAAATCAGAAATTCAGATACTCGAAGTATCATCGTCTCAACTAGACTTTTAATTGTTCGTTTAAATATTGATTTCCATTAGACATTCCACAATACTTTTTTTTTATCCATTCGACAAATTTGTTGGTAAGGTAGATCCGTTGATTTTCTATAAAGGAATTCTTGCTCTCCAGGCGTCGTTGTGTGTNGTTTCATATTAGTTATCTGAGAAAATGAGGGAACTCTGAGAGAGATAGGGAATAATGTTCCGGTTAATAATTATTCGAACAATACTTTTGAATTAAGCGAGATCGTGTCGATGTGAATATATATATAATTTTAAGGTGTGAATTTGAATAGAAATTAGAAATTTTAGGTTTATATTGAGTATTGTATAGAGATAATAGAAATTAGAAATTTTAGGTTTATATAGAGTATAGTACAGAGATAATAGAAATTAGAAGTTTCAGTAGAAATCGAATAGTACAAAAATATAAATTGACAGGAAAGTTACAATGGTACAAAGTTATTTAAAAAATCGTAGTTTTGCAAGATTTTTAATTTTATTCTCGCGTTACTTTTATAAATAATCGATCAACCCTACTGTAATGTCCGATAAATCAGAAATTCAGATACTCGAAGTATCATCGTCTCAATTAGACTTTTAATTGTTCGTTTAAATATTGATTTCCATTAGACATTCCACAATACTTTTTTTTTTATCCATTCGACAAATTTGTTGGTAAGGTAGATCCGTTGATTTTCTATAAAGGAATTCTTGTTCTCCAGGCGTCGTTGTGTGTTGCTTTCGAAGCCGCGGACCGCGGGTTCAGATGGAGATAAGGTTAAACGTGATTTTTTGAGCTAGAGCTCGCTGTGTCACCTCGCGAGAATCTCGTCGGTGGTTTTCAACCGCCTCGAGCCTGATCTTTGATTGGTATCTATGGCTGGTTGACAGTTATGGAAGTTAAAGGAACCTGTTAACGTTGACAGATTATTTTTTTTTTTTTCTTTTTTTTCGACGAGATAAAGAGGATGTAGAACACCGTTATTTTCTAACGACGAAGTGTTAGCTTTTAAATGTTTCAAGCGTTATCAAATCGGGTTGAAGGTGGTATAAAACAAATAGAGATAATGGCTATTAACACTAAAACCACCAAAGTGGTCAAATGACCAGTTTATAATTTTTAATAGAAGTCTTACAAATTTCTAACGGATTTTTTAGAATTCTTTGTAATTTTGTGTAAAAAAATATGGTTAAAGATTTGTTTCTATGGCATTATATATTTTTTCGAGTATTTATTATTAAAATTTCTTTGGTACAAGTAAGTACATTTTGATCGTCGGTGGTTTTAGTGTTAAGCGAAGGCAAAGAAGTGATGTTAAATTGTAGACTGGAGGAAAAAATTACTTCTGATGCAACTTGTAATTGACTAAAAATTATTGAAATTTTTTTATCGATTAATAGTTTTCTATGCGTAGAATTAAAAAATTCATGGTTTAAGTTTAGGAATCTAGCGGTTTGAAAGTTATGCCTATTTAAAATTGAGCGTTTTTAACAAGTATAGTACTAAAGTATTTTAGCTAAAATATAAAATTTTTAAATACGAATAAATAATTGTTTTGTAATTATTTTGTATTGTTTAGAACAAAAATATATTGATTTATGTTATTTTTCTTAAGGACTGTTGTTTAAGATTCTGATCTCGAATTAGTACTTTAAGGTTTCGTTTTTAGGACGTACGTGACCCAAATTTCGGAACTCGACTTCCGAGGCGCGTTATTCGAATGTCATCGCGCGCAGTGACACGACACACGCATACATAAAACGTATAATGTTAACAGTAAGTTTTCAGTCTCACTTGAAAAATTTTTAACACATTTTTATACATACTTTATTATAAACTTGTATTAAAAATATTTTTCTTATCTTTTTTAATCGTTCAAAGACCTCATTTGTTGATATAATACATAATTAAATAATATATTTGTTATTTATTTGTTACATATTTGTTTAATAACATAATTAGTTACATATTTGTTAAATAACATATTTGTTATTTAATTATACTTAACAAAAGCAATCTGACTGATATATCGACAGTTTTAGATATAGAAAATATTTAAAACTGTGTTCAGTATGACTCGGGTCTAATACACTTTTTTAATTTGTTCTACAAGTAAACAAAAATAAATTATATTTAAGTAGCGTGTTCCAGTTTTATGTTTAACCTCAATGTTGCAATAGTAAGTCGTAGAAACCAATTTCGAGATAACAGTACTCGTTATACCTGTCATCCAGAAAATCAGCATTTCTTTTAATACTTCAAACGTCAAATTCGTCTTGAAAGTTATTACACGTCTGCGGCTATCATTATCGTGAAATAAGAGGATTCAGTTTCGAGTGTGGAAAAAATGATAAGAACAGTGTGGTAGAAGTAGAGCAGAACCCGAATACGAGGAGAAACCGTCATAATGAATCCTACAAAAAAAAAAAAAAAAAAAAAAAATACCGAAGCACCGGTTATCTTATAAGATGGTTATAGAGAATAGAATAAAACGAAAATTCTTGAGGAATTGGGTCGTAAAGAACTATATAACTGAAGCGTGTACCGAATAATCTAGGTTTGGATGCGAGTAAAATTAATATCCCTTAAAAAAATAATTAAAACATTATATATATTCAATATTCTATTGAAAATGAAATTTAAATTTGAATAAGAAAAATATAATATATATATTTGCAGTGAATTAAAATACAGAATATTACAATTAATATTATATAATAAATACTTACTGTAATTATCATAATTTTTTCCTTTTTCTTTTACTAATGTTACCAAAAAATAAATAATTTTAAAAAAATAATTAGAACATTATTGTGAATACCGTGTAACATTCTGTTAAATATTAAATTTAAATTTGAATAAGGAAATTATATAGATTTGCAGCGAATTAAAATATAGAATATTATAATTAATATCATATAATAAATACTTACTCTAATTGTCATAATTTTTTTCTTTTTTTTTTACTAATGTTATCAAAAATTAAATAACTAAAAAAATAATAATTAGAACATTATTGTGAATACCGTGTAACAATTCCATTAAATATTAAATTTAAATTTGAATAAAGAAATTACACAGATTTGCAGCGAATTAAAATTGTAATTGTCAAAATATTTTCTTACCAATATTACCAAAAGTTAAATACTTATCAATTTAAATCTTATCTGTTAAAATTAGAAGCGACCAGAGGATACGATCCGCTTCCTTGTTTTTACTATCCCCATAAATCAATTCTAAGTTTTCATATTATTTAATATTTAAAATTACTATTATAAGTTCTAGGGTAGACGCGAAATTTACCAAACTATAAATTAACATTTTGTTAAAACTAGAAATTAACCCTACAGTCTCTAATACGACGAAATAACTTTAACATTATATACTTGCAATTATCAGAACAAGTGCTTACCAACAATCGACAAACGTCATACCGGAGAGACATTTTTTGGTCCCGTTAAAGAAAGAAGATTGGAACAGTTACTTCCTCCGGTAAAAAACGCTGGTAGGATCCTAAAGAATGTCTGCATTCCGCGAACATCGCGTGGATGAAAATTCCGCGAAAGGGCAGCCAACATTGCGCGCGTGCTTTCACTTGGCGTGGAAACGGGGGTAAAAAGGGGGGGTTCGAAGGGCGGGAAGGAGGACGCGAGACGCTCTGTTCCTGATATGCACGCTTAAGGAAGCACTTTGGGAGCCAGCCAGAGTAATTGCATACAAGGGGCCCGTCAAAGCGAGCAACACGAGACCACGCTCTCGTCGAGCCTCGTTTGCGGAAACTTCCAAAAAGTCGACACCGCGCCACCTGTGCTTAACGTTTCCAACGTGGATTGATGGTTCTCTTCGTTCCTTTCTTTGTTTTGTTTTTTTTCACTCTTTTGAAATCGTTTTTTCGATAATTTTAAAATATGAGATTCGCGTGTCCATTTGTTTCTCGTTTCAGCTATTTTTAGGTTATAACCGTGTGGCGGGAGATTTGAATCGTTTGCTATTTGCATTTGCTATTCTAGATTCAAATGTTTGTGATCTTTTCATTCGGTTCAATTAAGTTTGTGTTCATTTAAAAAGTTTTAGGAATACGTTGGTTTCTTTGTGTCTTCGTATTTTAGAATTTTTAATCGGAACGCGTGGTACGATTATGAAAGTAGAAGATTTTAAATAAAGATAATTATTATTTAGTTATTCTATCCGAGGTTTCTCGATTTTATTAGAAATTTTAATAGAATTTTCGTTGATTAAATACAATAAGATGGCATCTCGTGTTACATACATGATTAATGTAAACGGAAAGTGATGAAAGTTTCAACTTTTACAGATCCAGCTTAATTAGGAGTTAATGAACGAGAAATTAACGAATTGTAATTCTATCTCGTACGATCGGACAGAAACTCCTACGGCACCATAATGGGCATCTAAAATTCTTTCTTACTTATTATTACTTATCACACTATTCAATTAAAAAAAAACAATCAGTTTTATTTAATTCAAATTTCCCCTACTCGCCGCACAATACCAATTCACTTCTTTTAAATAATAAAAAAAAACTTGCATCAACCAGTTAACTGTGACGATCCCTTTGCAAAGCGCACCAGTGTGTGTCGCGATAATGAAGCGATGTATAGTTAGCTCGCAGGAAGTTATGAATCCAACTCAAATTACTTATAATTTTTATTTCTCTGTTTTATCTCGTCTCGATCTCTAAACATTTTAAAAATATTAAAATTTACGCAATATAATTTAGTTTTCGCCAAAATTACAATTTAAATATCAAATTGCAACAAAGTTTCACGCACGACGGACATAGCCATCGTGACACAAAATTCTGCCACATCTCCATCACGGATATAATCGTCAAACACACTTAACTGATTAAACAAAAAAATACAAAATAATCCACTGTGTACGAATAAAATTTCAAGTATTAAAAATATTCGGACAAGCATTATTATCGCCGCCATCATCGATCGATTTAACGACGTGAAAACTGTTCTTCGATGCGCCTTACGCCCACGTGATCGATCGAAACGTAATTCGTGCGGTCGGTTAAACAAGAGATCCGCACGCTCCCCCACATGGCTCTATTTGCCGAGTTATGGGATCGTTCATGCGGGGAGAATTGCAGTTCTTCAAAGGGTTAATCGAACTGCACTGCCAACCGCTGCCATCCACTTATGCAACGGGACACCATCGAACCGCACCCACCGCTGTTTGCTCCTGTGCATCGATGCGTTCGTGCACTTTGTGCGTCCATCAACTTCTTATGGCCGACCACTTGTCCGTAGAATTGTTTGACTTAAGCCACGGTTTTATTTGATACGTATTCAGGCGAACAGTCGTTCCGACGAACTCGATACGTCGAAACGATCAAATATGTGTACAGATTTTTCGCGTCGGTTCGTCCGGATGCGCGTCTACTTAGCGCAACCATAATCTTAACGCTCAATAACACCACGTGACTTGGAGATTAATACTAGATTTACGGGCACCAATTGAATCGTTTTAACACATTGACGACGGGAGCTTGTTTCTGTAAAACTTGCTAGGAAATAAAGTTACGATCGAATAAATCCTTGGTTACATGCTTTCGAGAATAAATTGTATTTTAAACATAGTTCTTAATTTAATGTTTGAATTGTAACCTTCCATGCATCGTCGTTTCCTATTTTCACCTTTTCAAGATCTGAAATACAAAACACGAGAAATCTCGTCACCCGTCCTCAATGTAACTCTTTGCGGCACAGGATTTCATTGCATAGAAATTTTATTGCGTTTCAAATGACACGAAATTGATATATTTTTACTGATAAAGGAATCACATAATGTAGAAACATAAAAAAATAATAATTTAATTGAATTTGTTGTTATAGGGTGGGACTTATGAACTCACATGTGTTCGTGAATGATACTTATTAAAGCACATCCTTTTCCCTAAGTCGAGGTGGGACTAAAAATGTCCCACTATGCATTACGGTGCGTCAAAAAGGTGGGACACTTTTAATCCCAGCGTGCCCCAAACAGTTAATGGGTACAGTCAAATGAAGTTTTTTTTACAATAACATCGGTTCATTTAATTTAAAATCCGTAGATTTTTGTTAACAGGGATCCATTTAGCACATTTTTTATATCAAGTTCTATTTTGAGGGTGCATTTTCGGCGCGCAGAGTTGTTACATTAAAGCGCGAAATTTGAAATCCGTCAATTTGACGGGTTCCGTGAATCTAGTGTTAAATACAGTACACGAAAGTACCTGGCTACCGTAGGTGTTAACATTTTCGCTAGGAAGGGCGTATATATACGGTCTCAGAAAATAAACAATCCTTTACTAAAACCGTACATGGACATCTCCTATAGCAGATGTATTTTATTTTATAGCAGATTTATTTTCTTTCAATGTGTTATAATATAATTCATTGCACGATGCATCTAAATTCTTATATGTATATTTTTGTTATATCCACAAAAATTGTCTTTATCTACATAGCAATAGCGTTTTTAGTTCTTAGAGCACCGTAGCGAAAGAATTAATGGAATTTCGTGTGCAGTTATACGTTGGTAAAAAAAAAGACTAAATTAAGATTTGTTTTTTGACAAACATTTAAGAGTTTATTTTACTATATTGTAGAGTCGATTCGTTGCACGATGTATCTAAATTTTAATTTCTATATTTTTGTTATATCCACAAAAATTGTCTTTATCTACATAGCAATATCGTTTTTAGTTCTTAGGGCACCGTAGCGAAAGAATTAATGGAATTTCGTGTGCAGTTATACGTTGGTAAAAAAAAGACTAAATTAAGATTTGTTTTTTGACAAACATTTAAGAGTTTATTTTACTATATTGTAGAGTTAATTTCCCTCCTTTTGAAAGTACTTATTTTCATTTATTTCACAAATATCCTTTTTCCTCTCGTAAAGGAAACATAAATTTTTAATTTTCTAAATCATCGTGGCGCGATATCTTTGAAAATTAACCGTAATCACGTTGAAAACAGAGCGTGTCCGTAGCGGAGCCAAAGGAACCCTAAAGGTTAAGAATATAAATTTGTATAAAAATCAGTGCTACTCGTATCTGATCGTTAGACACGCTCTCTATCATCTTTGGATGGAATGCACGAATACGTGAACAGGCAGCTCGATAATTATCGTGGAAAGTCCATCGTCTATTCGATACAGGGTCCACGCGCGTTTACGAGCGACTGATTGAAAACCAGTTATCAACTGGATCGCCTCCCGGAACAGATCGCGCTAGCATCGGGGTTAAAGGAGGCAACGGCGTTCGCCACGAAATAGGAAAATTAAAGGCGCGCGTGTTGCAGCATTTTTTCGTGATCGTTCATTCGTGACCGTGCGCAACTAGCTGCGCGTGTACACGGGAATGTTACTCTCGCGTGTACGAAACTCGGACGTTCGTTTTCCCATATATAGATCCTGCCGAGATATCGTTCGATTGTTGCTATTCGGTGTTCGGTATTGTTCGACGAATTTTATGATCCTTATGATAAGAGGTTTTAATGTCCGATGCGAAGAATGGACATTGAATGTCGGAGATTTTTTTTCTTCTATTTTTTTTTTTTCTCCATGTGTTTGAGGATTCTGAGGTCAGTAACGATATTTGGAGGTTAAATCTTGTACAGTTGGTCGTAACCCTTTGCGGTCTTATGTCGAGCCAGACTCGACATTTTAGTTTGTTCCATTGTTTTCAGTTTTGGGATACGAAATATATTCTTTCACATTAAAATGTTATTTAATGGAACATTTTCTATCTAGATATCTTACTGGCAATGAAAATGTGAAAATTTTGCCAAATTATTGACAGTTTTTAAAAGTGTATTATTGAATATGAACTGATTGGGTTAAAGTGTCGAACGTGGCTCGGACCGCCGAGGGTTAAAAGTATCCATCTTACAATTGGATATTAATCCTCTATGGGACCGTCTGACTTAAAAATTATAAACTGATGTATCTATATTTAAAAAAATTAATTTTGTTTAGTTATCACTGCACTATTCAATTTGATTACTGTATTGCCGTAGCGACACCACGATCCATCTAC
>SMSQ01026047.1:46735-71134 GCA_019453375.1 Ctenoplectra terminalis
CAATTTTACGTTTATTTTTTCTTACTCACAATCACAATTAACATTTTTTCTTTACAATACAAAAAGAATTATTAAAAGTGATTGATATTTGTCTAAACGAGAGCGTTTTATTTGACAACATTATTTTTTCCTTTAAAGATATCAAAATATGTACCGCAATTTTCGTGCATTCTTGCAAAAATTGCTTAGCAATAAAACGGTCAAGGTGAAGAAGTTACATAACTCACTTTCCATAAACGAGTGTTACTAAATTACTCGGCCATTCAAGACTTCTAATCAATCAACCTCCCAACAATCGCACCTTTAGCACACCGTACTATGCTGATAGCACAATACTTTTGTTCCACTCACACAGCTATAACCACGGAAGATTAATTTGGCGCGTGATATCGTAAACCACCATAACCATGAATAAGGCATACAACAAAGACATTTACCACAAACACACACACACACACAGTTGCGTAAAAGAGGGATAAAAGGACGTTGCTGCGTGTGTGTGTGTACCGCGCGCGCGGTAGTTTAAAGGAAGCTTAAATGACGAGCACGTTGTGTTTCGAACGAGTCAACGACCGCAAAAAAATACGCCAGTCATCTTTCGCTGTAATCGTACGTACGAGCATCGTGGAATGCGCGAATGCAATCCCTATGGTATGGGAATGATCATCGTTGGGGATAAGGAGGCGAGGTGACGCGCATCCTCTAAGCTTCTCCTTCGAAAGTACCGGGAATTATTTATTAAATCAACGGGAAGCCCCGTGAAACCGCACGGTAAACGAGTAGCTCTCGTCCTTTCCTTTTCCTTTCCTCTTCCTTCTCATCCTTCCCTTCCGACCCCGTGAAAAATCGAAATTTATTTCTGACGTCGCTGATTGATGGCTCGATGCCTCTGTCTTGAGACTCGAGCCGAGTTTACATTGTGAACACGGTATTCGTGAGCGGAGGAACTGTGCATCGAGCTTGTGGTGTACAGTGCTTCCTCGTANCGATCCAATCAATGCCCGTAAACTTAGTGTTAAAGATACCATGAACTATTTTGATATATAATTTTTTTATGAAATCTATTAATTTGAAGTAAACCGAACTAATGATAAAAAAAATTTGTATTTCAATGTATCCATCAAAACGATCCAACCAATGCCGGTTAACCTAGTATTAAACATAAACTATTTTAATATATAATTTTTTTATGTATATTTATTCATTTTAAGGAAGACGTGTAATTTTTTTCTGGCACATTATCAGTATTTAAAAGGTTGTAAATAATAACATTGATAGACTTAAACAAATTTTAAGTGTGTATGTAACTTCGTTAATATTTCGAATTCTGTCATAAAATTTAACGCGTATATTATACACGGTATATACAGAACAAAACAAAGTTAAAACAATCGTACTAAACAGTTAAACAATAATTGTTACCCTAAAGTAATAATTACCTTAGGTACTTCAAGGTAACACTCAGAATAATTATTTACAGATAAATTCCTTCGATATTTTTGTATTTTTTAATCATTCCTCAAACGCAATTAAAAAATGCCTACACTCGTAACTATTGAAACATCGCTAAATATATTCCAAATAAAATATATCCCGCGAGAAGAAAAATGACTCAACGCTCTAAGAATTCTTTTAAGCAAAAATAATAAAAAGACCACCAGACGCGTCCGTTGCTAACCTAAAAGTCAAGAACCTCAAGACTGGGAGGCAATGCGATAAACACTTCTTAAAAATAAAGGGATCCCGGTTTTCTTTTTTGGCTGTTCAGATCAGTTCGGTTCGTAGCCGTTTCTCGTAACACTTACACAGACGTTCTTCCCAAGCCGTTCGAATAAGATCGTGTTAAAATATACAAGAGAAACTTTTATTCCATCAACCGTTTCCTCTAGCGATAAAAAAAAATTATAATAAGTTATTTAACCGTTTGACTGCTACGCGCCGTTTTGGTGCTCCGTTGGAGAGTGCCTTCACGCTATTTGTGCGGCAAAACATAGTTGTTGTACATAAATTTTTCATGTAAGAGTCAGTGATCTTCCCCTAATCTTCTCTAAAAAAGGAGAAGATCGATAAACTTTAAGTTATTTTTATATAAATTTTAATTTTCTGAAACCAACGATGCCTAAACGGAAATTTCAGCGTTGGTCCGCAGGGAGCGGTGTGACGCTTAACGCGTTAATTATAGTTGTAGAGAAATTAATAATAATTTTAGTTAACAGAGAAATTAATAGTTTTCGATGCGTGGAATTTAAAAATGCAAGTCTTAAGTTTAGGAATCCAGCGGTTCAATAGTTACGCGTATTTAAAGTTGAACATTTTTAGTGTATCTGATGGGTTACTTTGAGATGGCTTCTATTCGTCATCTGATCGGTCTACACTCCGCCTAGCTTTAGTGTTTCTAGGGTAACCAATTTACGTCAATTTGAGTCGGGTTCGGAGTCGTTTTAAGTCCGGCTGACCACTTTTCAGTTGTTTCTCAGTTTCAGTTTAAATCATTCCTCAGTGATTTCCTCCTTTAATATTTAATATTAATATATTAGGTTGTCCCAAAAGTTTCTTTCGTTTTATTAATAAGCAATGGATACATAATATTTTATGTTTTACGATATATTATTATTTTATACAAGATTCATTTTGTGCTATTTTTTCCTTCCATTTCTCGTTTAACAAATAAGGCTGAATGTTTATTTAAATCTTGCTGGACGAAAGCATTGCGTGAAGATAACGGAAGGAACTTTCGGGACAACCTAATAGTTACTCGGTTTATGATCCGAGAACAATTCATTAAAAACATTTATTAATATCGTTTTTCTTACAAATAATAAAATAAAACAATATTTTACTCATTGATGCGTATTGGGTCCCCGCGCTTAAAATCTAGTTTCATAAAAAAGAATCCATACGCATAATCCCTATTATCACTATTCATCCACTCTCGTCAGTCGAATCACATCCTGTTTCCACAAATCACCACGCTACATCATCCACCGTACCTCCATAAACTATGTATCTTTAAGCCTCAAAATACATACTTTAAATCAACCTCTGGAAGCATTGACGTGCAATTAAGAACGATTCCCCATAAAACAGCCGTGGGGACAAATCGTTGGTACAGTATCAACGAATCGCGAGACGCAAGGAGCATGCGCACGCGAGCAGACGACGAAGATGCGCGAGCATAAAATATCCCGCGTGTCGAGCCAGGGTTATCGAGGGTTATCGAAGAGAAAGCCCATCCGTGTAGCTTGTTGCCTGACCGATTTACGGTGACGCGATTCTCCTACGGGTCCCGTTCCATTGAAATACATCACTGTTGGGTGTAACGCAACATGGACCAATAAAAATTACCAGCTTCAATATATCTTTGGAACTAGAACTGTTGCCAACTTGATAAATTGGGTGCTCAAGTAAAATTAGAAGGAATATAGTGAGATTTTAATCTTTGTAAGTTGGATGCTCTCAGACTTAAGGTAGATATTTATATTATCGCGTAGGCAGGGAACGTATCCGTTCAATACCGATCAGACAAGTATTTTTTAACCCTCTATGGGATCGTGTAACTTAAAAGTTACAAACTGATGTATCTATATTTTAAAAAATTAATTTTCTTTAGTTATCACTGCACTGTTAAATTTGATTACTGTATTACTCTAGCGACACCACGATCCATCTACAGTAATTATTGGTTTAAACATTTTCAAATCAAAGCGAAAAACTGTAATCAATCGTAATTTTTTCTCCAACAAGCAGACAAAATTCGGGCTACAGAGGGTTAATTGAGAAATATTTCATATTTTCTTTAGCAATGTACAGTGTATCATTTTGTTTCTTATTTCTCTTTTGTTGTTTAACCCTCTATGGGACCGTGTCACTAAAAAGTTACAAACTGATGTATCTGTATTTTTTAAAATTAATTTTGTTTAGTTATCACTGCACTATTAAATTTGATTACTGTATTACTATAGTGACACTACGATCCATCTGCAGTAATTATTAGTTAACACTCTATGGGACCGTGTGACTTAAAAGTTACAAACTGATGTATCTATATTTGAAAAAATTAATTTTCTTTAGTTATCACTGCACTATTAAATTTGATTACTGTATTACCGTAGTGACACCACGATCTACAGTAATTATTAGTTAGAAGTGAAATCAAAGTGAAAAACTCTAATCAATCGTAATTTTTTTTCCGATAAGCAGACAAAATTCGGGCTATAGAGGGTTAAAACATATTCAAATCAAAGTAAAAAACTGTGATCAATCGTAATTTTTTCTCCGATAAGCAGAGAAAATTCGGGCTATAGAGGGTTAACGCATTTGAACGTAGGTGTTTATATTGTAGGAATGTTCGGTTACGAACAGGTAAAATTAAATAAAAATTAAATAAAATAAAACAGGGTCTTTCTGATCCGTAATTAAAACTCCATCATTATGTGGAATTAAAAGGTGAATTTTATTGAAAATTTAGAGCATATCTTAATATTTTCTGACGTGCACAACAACGTGTGTACATTTATAAGTATTTATCTGACTCGTAAGTTTCTTCGGTTACGTTGTATTATGTAAAACAATTACGTTGCGGGCAGCGTTAAACTGTACCACGATCACGATATACCTTGTACGTCGAACGTTTTCCCCGATGTTACGGTGAACCAGCACACCATGAAGTTCTCAACGAGCCGTTAAAAGGGATAACAATGGAGGAATTGTTCGATTGGAATGGTTTTCGCTATTGTTTCGCGTTTTCTGGAATTTCTTTCTTTTTTTTTCCTTTTTTCCTTTCTTGTACTTTTTATTTTTTATTCGTGAAAGTTTAATTGGTTAGGGTGTGGGAGATCGAGAACTATGATATATCGTTTGATGGAATGTACGGGCATTGGGTTGCATTTTAAAATTCATGATCTCAAGATTTGTCTGGGTGGTGTCCTATTTCTTATGTAAAATAGTAATCATATATAAATAATAAAATTGAATATAATTTATGATACCGGCATACCGGCCATTACCGTGACATCATTTATTGAGAGTTATAGGTTAAGAAATTAAATGATATTATTCTAATATTGATTATTAAAAATGTTGCGTGTAATGAATTCCATGTCATAGCGGGAATTTCAAAGTGCGTGTATACAAATTCTCAAATTCTTCTATCTCGGAAACAAAGCATGATATTAAAATATTTTATTCTATATTTTTGATTTATCTCCACATCACTGTTTACCACTGATACTAACACAATTTAAAAAATATAAATCTTAGAGACTTTTTATAATTTACATTTTTTTAAGTATTAAATACAGGCCTTATTTGTGACCTGTGTCTCAGAGTAGAAGAAACGATATATGAGCCGTTCATACACCAAATCGATTAACTTAAAAAAAAAAGAAAGTGGAGAAATGTGATAAAATAGTATACATTATTTTTCAAAAAATATAAATTCCCTTTAAAATAAGNCTTATTTGTGACCTGTGTCTCAGAGTAGAAGAAACGATATATGAGCCGTTCATACACCAAATCGATTAACTTAAAAANACGGTGAACCAGCACACCATGAAGTTCTCAACGAGCCGTTAAAAGGGATAACAATGGAGGAATTGTTCGATTGGAATGGTTTTCGCTATTGTTTCGCGTTTTCTGGAATTTCTTTCTTTTTTTTTCCTTTTTTCCTTTCTTGTACTTTTTATTTTTTATTCGTGAAAGTTTAATTGGTTAGGGTGTGGGAGATCGAGAACTATGATATATCGTTTGATGGAATGTACGGGCATTGGGTTGCATTTTAAAATTCATGATTTCAAGATTTGTCTGGGTGGTGTCCTATTTCTTATGTAAAATAGTAATCATATATAAATAATAAAATTGAATATAATTTATGATACCGGCATACCGGCCATTACCGTGACATCATTTATTGAGAGTTATAGGTTAAGAAATTAAATGATATTATTCTAATATTGATTATTAAAAATGTTGCGTGTAATGAATTCCATGTCATAGCGGGAATTTCAAAGTGCGTGTATACAAATTCTCAAATTATTCTATCTCGGAAACAAAGCATGATATTAAAATATTTTATTCTATATTTTTGATTTATCTCCACATCACTGTTTACCACTGATACTAACACAATTTAAAAAATATAAATCTTAGAGACTTTTTATAATTTACATTTTTTTAAGTATTAAATACAGGCCTTATTTGTGACCTGTGTCTCAGAGTAGAAGAAACGATATATGAGCCGTTCATACACCAAATCGATTAACTTAAAAAAAAAAGAAAGTGGAGAAATGTGATAAAATAGTATACATTATTTTTCAAAAAATATAAATTCCCTTTAAAATAAGAATTGAAATAAACATTGTATAATGCATAAATACAGATGTAGCTTTCATATAAAGACCTGTAGAACGAATAAGATAGAATAGCCTTGCTGTAATCGTTATTAACACTAGAACTACCGACAATTAAAGTAGAGTTATTTATACTAAAGAAATCATGTATAATAACGATAACAATTCTTTGCACATATTTTTTACAAAAAATTCCAGAAAATCCTCAAAAATTCATTATTGTAAATTTCTAAAATTTCTATAAGAAATTATGAACAAGTCATTTTGACCTGTTCGGTAGTTCTAGTGTTAATATCACAACTGGGCCTGTGAACAGCTCATGCAAATAAAGAATATTTCTTACACCGTCGATTTCCAACGGCAGATTAGAAATTTTTTGCGTTCTGGCAGCATCAATGCCAAGCGGCAATGTACAAATACACATTTATACATTTTCACGCGATTCGAGTTAGCACACAATTAAATCGACTCCACAACGAACTCTCGTTCTCGCAACAATACTTTCCACTTTTATTCGATTCACCGGCGAACACGTACAAGCATCGACTCTCACTCTCCATACCTTCTCTCCTGAATTTCCTTTCATTCATCGGCTAATCAACCGACGAGTTCGCTCAATCGCCGGATACCTTTTCTCCGCTTTCGTGAAACAACCGTCCCGACCCATCCTCTATCGTCATCTCTATTCTTCCGCTCTAACGTGAACGATATAGAAATTCTGAAGGATTTCGCGCGATCGTGCGAAAGGAGAGTTGGCAGGCTCGTTTAATTAGTTAACCGAAAGCAGAGGGAAACGAGAAGAGGAGGGAACGTTATCTGGGAACCGGGTGATCGCGATAATAAAGCGCGTGAGAGGATGCACGCTGATGCTCAGTCTGATCTGACTGAGATATTTAGGTTAACACCCTCTCTCTTTCGTCTTTTCCTTCCTCTTTTCTTTCGGTACACAGATCTTAACTAGCTTTTACTCAGTTTACCGTAGCGTCGCTAGGTCAGGGACGTGTGCGCTGCGTTTGGTGCGCGCAAAGCGGAAGTGGAGGATTGGAGGAAGGTTTCTTCGAATCGGAGAGTGAAATTAGAGTAGGCAGATATTTTTGTAGCAAATAATTTTAGTTTTTTTAGTCTAGGATTACTGAGCTATAATAAAAATTATTATAACGATGTTAAATAGTTTTTACTGAGTTTACCGTAAGGTCGCTGGGTCAGGGACGTGTGCGCTGCGTTTGGTGCGCGCAAAGCGGAAGTGGAGGATTGGAGGAAGGTTTCTTGGAGTCGGAGAGTGTAATTAGAGTAGGCAGATATTTTTGTTTATTTAATCTGGAATTACTGAGCGATAGTAAAAATAATTGTTTTGATATTATAGAGATTTTAATTAGTTTTTACTCAGTTTACCGTAAGGTCGCTGGGTCAAGGACGTGTGCGCTGCGTTTGGTGCGCGCAAAGCGGAAGTGGAGGATTGGAGGAAGGTTTCTTGGAATCGGAGAGTGTAATTAGAGTAGGCAGATATTTTTGTTTATTTAATCTGGAATTACTGAGCGATAGTAAAAATAATTGTTTTGATATTATAGAGATTTTAATTAGTTTTTACTCAGTTTACCGTAAGGTCGCTGGGTCAGGGACGTGTGCGCTGCGTTTGGTGCGCGCAAAGCGGAAGTGGAGGATTGGAGGAAGGTTTCTTGGAATCGGAGAGTGTAATTAGAGTAGGCAGATATTTTTGTTTATTTAATCTGGAATTACTGAGCGATAGTAAAAATAATTGTTTTGATATTATAGAGATTTTAATTAGTTTTTACTCAGTTTACCGTAAGGTCGCTGGGTCAGGGACGTGTGCGCTGCGTTTGGTGCGCGCAAAGCGGAAGTGGAGGATTGGAGGAAGGTTTCTTGGAATCGGAGAGTGTAATTAGAGTAGGCAGATATTTTTGTTTATTTAATCTGGAATTACTGAGCGATAGTAAAAATAATTGTTTTGATATTATAGAGATTTTAATTAGTTTTTACTCAGTTTACCGTAAGGTCGCTGGGTCAGGGACGTGTGCGCTGCGTTTGGTGCGCGCAAAGCGGAAGTGGAGGATTGGAGGAAAGTTTCTTCGAATCGGAGAGTGAAATTAGAGTAGGCAGATATTTTTGTAGCAAATAATTTTAGTTTTTTTAGTCTAGGATTACTGAGCTATAATAAAAATTATTATAACGATGTTAAGTAGTTTTTACTGAGTTTATCCTAACGTCGCTAGGTCAAGGATGTATAATCCTGCGTTTGCGAGGAAGATTTCTTTGAGTCAAAGGCGTGCAAAAATTTTTTAGAAAATATTTTTATTAAACTACATACCATTTTTATTCCTTAACATTAAACCTACCAAAACGATTCGTAATTTCTCATAGAAATTCCATAAATTTTTAATCGTGTATTTTTATGTAAAATATATAATTAAAAATTATTGTAATTTTTTTGTCACAAATAGGTATACCTTAATTATCGTATACCTGTTAGTTCCAGCATCGAACAAGCTTGGTATAAAATTTCTTATGCGACTCATAAAACTTTTTAAATTATCCAAAAATGCCTTTCTTCCTTCCCATAAACTAAGTGTTTCATTTTAAAGTAAAAGAAGCAATAATGATAAGTAAATAATAATGTTTTATTAGAAAAAATGAAAAAAAGAAGAAATCAGTTTAGAATGATGTGTACAATACATGGCTAAAAATTTAACTGTGTGTGATATATTTTAAAGCAAGGGATACATAACCCAACGTCACAGTCTTTACAATATAACCGCGTTTCTCTTCTAATTCTTTTGCCATTCCCATCTTTTTTGGACCCGCATACAACGCACTGGCGATACGGTTTCGTCTTATTTTCATTCGGAGGAATTTGTTCTATGAAATGTTTTTCCACCAGTCTCAAAGGACTGTGGTATTGACGTGCACAACCAGGACCTGGATTCGCTTCCTCTTTCTTATATTTAGTGATCAACAGATCAATAAGAGCCAATCGAAATTGAAGATGGGTCTTCTTTCTTCCCTTTTTCTTGTACAGGACATAAGAGTTCCAAACTGTTTGGTCCAACAGATGAGTAAATATTTTGAAGTAAAACCTTTTCCCACGTTTCTTTATTATTTCATTGTTCTGAAAATATTGATCCGCTTTATCGACTCCACTCATGTTACAATTGTAATCGATCACCGCTTTAGGTTTCTTAATCGTTTCTCCTCGTTTCTCAACCTCTACCATATCCACGTTGTGAATCGTTGAGAGCATCGTCACGTCTTTCTTGTCTCTCCATTTGAAAATACATATTTTCCCTTTCTTGAATCCAATTATCTCACCTACCCCAAGTTTCTTCTTTTGCAAAACCCCTGGAGCTCCTTTCCGAGTCTCCTTTACGGTTCCATAGATGTCAGTTTTCATATTTATTAGAATTTCCGCAAGTTCAGGCGAGGTGTAAAAATGATCGGCGATAACGCAGTGACCTTTGTTCAAAAGTGGCTTCATAAGCGTCAGTACCACTTGAGTCGGCAAGGATTTATCTTTGTAATCTTCGTTTAAAACTGTCCTCTTTCCTGTGTAAATAATAATGGACCATATGTATCCGCTGTTAGCTTCGCACAGTAAATATGATTTGATACCAAACTTTGACCTCTTCAATGGAATGTACTTCATCCAGGACAGCCTACCGTTGAACAACAAAAGAGATTCGTCCACAGACAGATTTCTATCCGGACTCAGGGACGACATGAACAAATTATTCAAGTGTTCAAAGATTGGCCATATTTTGAACAGTTTTGAACTCGGATGGGTGTTGCTGTCGAAATTATCATTGTCCACGAAATGGATAAATTTTTTCAACAAACAAAACCTTTTGTATGACATGATTTTCGAGAAGAACGGTGTCTCGATGCTCGGCTTCTTCGTCCAGTACCATTGAACCAAAGGTTTATTCACTATGGTTTGTAAGACAAGTATCGCAAGAAATATATACGTTTCTGATAAGTTTGTGTCTTTCCATTGTCTCGCGCGAGAAAACTTACGCAACCTTGCCGATTCTAAATGAGCCTTTGCGTATCTGTTTGTCTCGTTCACAATGAGACTAACTATACTGTCGTTAAAAAAGTGCTCAAAGATACCCACAATGTCCCCCTCTTCGTCTTCAGCGGCAGTTGGCACAAATATGGCCGACGTTCCGGTGAATGGAAAGCTGGGTGCTGCTGGATTTTCACGACTCGGGTCAATTTCAATAAATTCGTGGAACTCGGTCTCTTCTTCACATTCCGAGTCTATATCCGTCCAAATTGACACTTCGCTGATCGTAGAAGCAGTTTCTGCCTCGTCCGGACAAGAGTCTGACTCGAAAGACGATTCCAGTAACGGTTGGGCGTCCCCCATGGCGGTTACTTTTTGTAAAATTCTAAAAGAAGCAACTTGGTGTATCAAAAACAATTGAATTGGTTAATTATTACAGTAAAAAGTTATTTTTAAACTTACCAAGTATGAAACTATCGCTGTTAAGCAAAATAATCACCGAAACAGTGCTAACGAGTCTAAGATTATTCTCAGAATGGTTAACCGCCAAACACTGAACTTCCTCTTCGTAGTACATCCATGGTATTCGGAAGCTTATTTTCAGGCGTAGTCTCACTCGTTTATGACTAAACGTAAAAAATTCGTTGACATGCCCTGTAAACTGCAGATTTTTATGCAAATTAATTTTTTTTAGTATATGTTAAAAAAAGTAGAATTTTGGTAAAAAAATTATTTCACCCATCGGGTGTTATAGAAATCTTTACAGGTTGGATATTCTGTACATTTTTTTATATATTTTATATTTTTTTATATTTTTCACGNCTGCTGGATTTTCACGACTCGGGTCAATTTCAATAAATTCGTGGAACTCGGTCTCTTCTTCACATTCCGAGTCTATATCCGTCCAAATTGACACTTCGCTGATCGTAGAAGCAGTTTCTGCCTCGTCCGGACAAGAGTCTGACTCGAAAGACGATTCCAGTAACGGTTGGGCGTCCCCCATGGCGGTTACTTTTTGTAAAATTCTAAAAGAAGCAACTTGGTGTATCAAAAACAATTGAATTGGTTAATTATTACAGTAAAAAGTTATTTTTAAACTTACCAAGTATGAAACTATCGCTGTTAAGCAAAATAATCACCGAAACAGTGCTAACGAGTCTAAGATTATTCTCAGAATGGTTAACCGCCAAACACTGAACTTCCTCTTCGTAGTACATCCATGGTATTCGGAAGCTTATTTTCAGGCGTAGTCTCACTCGTTTATGACTAAACGTAAAAAATTCGTTGACATGCCCTGTAAACTGCAGATTTTTATGCAAATTAATTTTTTTTAGTATATGTTAAAAAAAGTAGAATTTTGGTAAAAAAATTATTTCACCCATCGGGTGTTATAGAAATCTTTACAGGTTGGATATTCTGTACATTTTTTTATATATTTTATATTTTTTTATATTTTTCACGTTTATATTTCTTGCGAATGTATAAAAATCCACAGACTAGTGTATTACCAAGCTTTTCCGGCGGATCTTGTTTCTGACCCTAACGAACTCCACTTTCCCTTTTATAGCTCTTTTTCTATCTCTCAAAGCTACGTAAAAAAATAATGTATTTGTTCTTATAACAGTAGAATAAACAAGTAGCGTGCAATGTCTCTAAATTAATGCCGATACGTGAACGTAACACGAGTAAGCCAACATCACCCGTAACAGTCACGGGCTGGTCAATGTGCGTGCGCAGGCCAGCCCGTGACTCTCACGGGATGATCATTGTGCGCGCGCATGTCAGCCCGTGAGAGTCACGGGTTGGTCACGTAAAGGTAGAATCACACTACAACTGTTATGATTTTAGGCCACGATCACACAAACGATGAAAAAACGGACGTTACGACGGACATTGGAACGTTTCGAACGCGAAATGAAACGTTGAGCGGGTAACTGCGAGGTCGATGAAGGTTTTTATTTGCCGAGAACCGGTATGATCGAAGTTTTATTTTCCACACTTGTTTGTCGGACTCTGAGATCTGTGTTAAGAGTTCGTTTTAGCGGTGCTTTGAGTGATTCGAGGCGATTTTATTCCGTTTTAGATTACTCCAATGAAGGATAACCGATTGGAGTGTAATTAAGCTAGTTTCGTTTGGCCTGTTACAATGGCGGCTCGCGGCTTGAAATTTTGGGGGTGTTGCAATTTTTTAAACGCAAATACAGTGTGTATGTTTGGATGAAATATGAAAATTATGGTGGACGTTAAAAAAAAAAAATTAAAAATGGAAAAATTTTTAAACGGATAGAATATTAAATTATATATATTGCAAGCAGATATAAATAAATATTAAATATTGCAAGCAGATATAAATATATTTATATATAGAAAAAAAATAAGCACTGTTTTGCAGTGTCTATACACGGACCGTCTCTAGTCTGTTGTTTGGGAATATTAATGTAGTTGTGGACTTATTAGATGGTAGGTTATGGTCGTTAGGAATAGTTTATTGGAAACTTTTTATGTAACCTTGATTTAATAAATGTTGTGGAATTTTTTATTGGGAATTTTATATAATTTTATATAAGTTTCATAATTCAATTGCATGTGTACATACTGTAGCAGTGGATTAATTTTATGCTAAACCTTAATTCATCATTTTTGTATTTAAAAAATATATTTTTTAAATGTATTTAAATAGTATTTAAAAATTTATTTAGATAGTATTAAATTTAGTATTTAAAAATAGTATTTAAATAGCATTTAAAAAATATTCATTACATCATGTATGTGTATTAAAAAACAGTTATTATTTGGTAGAGTACTGTACATTTAAGGCTTGTGACTTGTTTTAAGTAGAACACTCTGTACTGTGTCACTTAATTGGAAAAGGATGACCTTAGCCCTTGGTTACTAGATGAATGAATGAATCAGCCTTCTTAATTACTGAATGAATGAGTCAAGCTTCAAATGAATTTAGGTTCTGAAACAGGAGCACAGTAATGACTAACACATTTAAGAAACAACTGCCACAGTCGTATTAATAAAAGAAAAAAAAAAAAAATTCTTATTCCGCTTTGCACGGAATTAAAAAATCGTGAAATTCTAAAATCACTATGATTAAATAATAATGATGGTACTATCATTTTTAAAAGATATTTACTTCCTTAACAAAAAATGGAAACAAAAATTACAATTCCCTTTTGCAATATCTAATGCTAAGAGGAATCACAATCATTATAATTTTCATTACTCATCAATAATTTGTATTCAAAAATATAAACTTCCTCAAATTACCAAACCATAATTTCTACACTATATTTACAACCGCGTAATCTAAAATTACCTCCAATTTTATAAACCATTATTAATACCATAAACCAAAACCTCTCCATTTTAATTACTAGATAAATCAATGTATCCTAGATCGATAAAAATCAATGTTCTTCCCTGTCGCGTAAAAACACAAATCTGCGGAAACCATTCACGAGCGGATCAATAGTGTGGATCAGCCTTTACGCTTCCATTTCTTGCACATAACCTGAACTATGCCAATCAGACTACGAATCTTTATGCAAATTCATATTTTCCAAAACGTAGAAAAAAAAAAACTCACAGCTCGGGTAGAAAATTATTTATCACCTACCGGCTATTATAAAATGTACCACAATTTAAATGTTTCCTATATTTTTTCGTATTACACCCGTTCTGTGCAATTTTACACCTTTAACCCTTTTAGCACCGAGCGAAATGAGCGTACCTAGGCGAAGAATAGCGGACTGAATCGAGGATTTGTAGAGGTTTGCGAAAATGCTCGTAAAAACGAAAGTAGGCGTAATATTTACGAAATTCAAAAAGCAGCATATCGCGAAATGGATGGAGAATAAATCGATACCAATGGAGTTTCGATATTTATTAAAAATCATAAGAATAACATAAATATAAGACATCATGAAAATCGTACAAAGTAATTTCTTTTTTTCAAAACGTAATTGTGTTTCTATGAAGACGTTGACGGCTTATGAACACTGACTGCACGTTCGACGGATCAAGAAAGACTGAAAGAGATTTTAGGCTCGCAGTGTCGATGCACGGATGACGCTTGAGTTTTCTGATAACTATCGAAAACAGTGTAAAGATTGCAATTACGGTCCAAAGAAACTATCTCGTGTCGACGGGTATCCGAGGGATATCCCGTGTCCCGTTTCTATCTTATCTCTATTCTATTCTACCTTATCTTGGCACGTAAAAACATAGGATATAACAAAAAGTTGATACAATAAACATTTTTTCACTCGTGTTGCATCGAATATGAACCATTTTAACATTTTATGAAGTTATACTTAACACTAGAACTACCGACGATTAAAGTGTATCTATTTCAACCAAAGAATTGAAAGTAATAACTATTTGAAAAAAATAGAAAATGTAAGGGAAATAGATCTTTACTCATTTTTGTTACAGAAAAGCACAATTGATTCCTAAAAATGCATCGTTATAGATTTATAGAACTTATACGAGAAATTGCAAACCAGTCATTTTGACCACCTCGGTAGTTCTAGTGTTAAACACAGATCTCTTGTGAGGAGCATAATAAGGCTCTAACGGAGGCGCAACGATATATCGTCGTTGGTATTTTTGGCGAGTTAAACGATATATCGTCGTTCGGTGCTAAAAGGGTTAAACTTCCTAAAGATCCATAAAAATCCCCGGTTTAATAATCTTTAATTCGTTACGTGAAAACGAGGCAATCTCGATTTTTGTTACAATTACAATTCACAACGCGATACGCCGCCGAAGGAAGACACGGTTCGGTAATTAATTTAATATCCTCCAGTTGAAGCGACTGTCGCCCTTGACACCGGAGTTTCGCCAGACGAGCACGGACAATGCGCGCCTTGAACTCCTCCTTGCAAAACCTTTCTCGCGTTATGTTATAGATTAAAGACTTCCGTCGCAGCTCCTCTCTGTTCCCAGAAAGGATGCTTACGGTACGAATAAAACGATACGTTTTATGCGCGGGGCAGAACGTCCCGTTTGTTCACCGTAGGGGAATTCAGGGAACCGATAATTCAGATAAATTTAATTGGCCTTTAATTAGCCGCTCGGGCGATAAAGAGGAGAAAGATGGCGTTGTTTGAATGGGACGAAAGTGAATTTATGAATGAAGTGTTATACGGTTGTGGTGATGGAATGTAACAGTGGTGTTTGAGAAGGGGAGATGAATTAAAACGATTTTACGAGATCGCTTCTTGGAGATGTTTCAGTGTTATCTTTTAGCTTTTACTTGGGTCGTTCTATTTTTCACTTTAATTTATAAGTACTATTATAAGCAATTAAATATAATAAGTTATATTATGAGTAAGATTGGGAAATACTTAACCCTCTATGGGGGGCGAATTTTGTTTCCTTATCGGAGAAAAAATTACGATTACAGTTTCTTACTTTGATTTGAAAATTTTTTAACTATAAGTAGTATTACTATAGGTGATACGGTAATCAAATTTAATTTTACAGTGATAACTAAATAAAATTAATTTTTTTAAATATAGACACGTTAATTTGTAACTTTTAGATCACACGATGCCACAGAGGGTTAACCCTTTGTGGGCGAATTTGATTCCTAAGTCGAATTATCGTCTCCAGAGCGACAAACGAATAGGAGACGCCAATGCGAAGGTTCATCGACCATTTGTCTATTTTATATTTTATTTTCTATCTAATTATTTAGATATTTAATTTATAATTTCGTTCCGTATAGAAATTATCATCCACCTGCCACCAATCAGAGTCGAAAGAGTGCTCGTCCGCAATATTTCCGTACATTTATCATATGTACATATTTTTTTTCAATTTTTTGAACATTAGTCACTCTACTGTGCTGTTTTTTTTTCTAGTTTTGTTAATTTATCGTGCGGTATTAAATTTAAAACTAAAATGATTTTCAAGCGTAAATTGTTTAAATTGATATAAATAAAATATATTTACGTTTATGAATGTTTTAACGGATTTATTGTCACGATTAATCAATTATTTATGTGTTTCATAAAGCCTATCTCAGAATTTACAATGAAATGTTAAAAAATATAAAAATTTTAGTATTTTAAGTATTCTATTTTTGGTTAATACATTTTTTATCTAATTCGTTAAAAAACGCAGAATTTGTTTTTAGATTATTAGGAAACTTTTTAATTTTATTTTATTGGAATAGTTTGAAGTATTTATTTTCAACAAAGGAATGCGAGATTGAAACAATCGTGATGCATTGCTGTGCAACAAAAAACATAATCGTGTAAATCAATATGCCAACGATTGAAAGGCAGTATCGCGTGTAATTTCCAAACACGGGATTAATGTTAACAGAACTTAATAATAACGCTGCGTGCAGCCTGTGTTCGCGTACACGTAGAATGCAGTTCATAAAGGGGGGGAAAAAACGAAGACCGGTTTGTCTAGGGAGTAAAATTACCTTATGACTTTCACGCGAATTTATCATGGGCGTATTTCAACGAGAACAACGCTATTCGTGATCAATTAGAACGTTTTATCATTTTGTCCTTCATATTTTGCTTTATTACTTTTTCAACGATGTAAAATAATTATTTTTTACCCTGCTGTTTTTATTTACATCAACTCCATTAAATTCTCCTTCGTTTAAATAATTTTTTAATTCATGAAATACAATATAATTTTTATTTTTCAATACAAAGTAAATTAAAATTAAATAATATAATTTAATATAAATTATTTTTATAAGTTATTATAATGAATTAAAATAATATAAATTATTTTTACACTTATGTATATTTTTAATAATAATAATTTTTTGTTAATTTCAATTATAAATTTGTAGATCAATATATGTTGCAAATCTAGGGTAATTTTTTAAAAGTAATTTATAAAAAAGAATTGCAACATTTTTTCTAGAAATAAACACAAAACCGTTAAAGATTAAAGTGTCTTTGGATAATAGTATCCTCAAAACAATTCTGGCCTACTTAATTGTCCGCCTTCCGCATTGTACACCCTGCACCTTCGACTAATTGCATTAGGAAAACTCCTGAGAATCTTCTTTACAATTGTAAAAGGGTACCGGAAACCGGTGACACTAACAGGTTGCTTTCTTTCGCTATTTTCCTCGTTGCATGACCTCTGAATCGTGGACCACGATTTTAAGTTTTATTTAAATTTATCGATGCAAATACGAGATATGGTGTAATTATTTAAAATACCAGGATTATTTCCCAATTAATAATTTGATAAAAAATTTTAAGAGTAAATGAATTTTAGAAAATGTAAAAGAAACAGTGAAAAACTATTGTAACTTATTTTAGTATTTTGAAGAAAAAATTTGTATAATGTAATCAAGTGTTATTTTTTTATAAATCATTGAAACATAACCGGTTGTAAAAAAAATTGTAGAAATAAATAAATTTGATGTACGTGGATTAAATTACGTAACATCTTTTTTTTTGCGGAAGTATTAATTTAAGTTTAAATTTTTAAATTGATACTTGTATCTTTTTTTACTTGCCGGTATATGATACTTCATTGTTTGTCTCATATTACTTTAAGTACTTAAAAGCTTCTCATAATTGGAGCAGCTGCATCATTAAGGGTTTTTACCCTAATGGTCTCAATTAGCTTGAATCCACTGTTCATGGTTTTTATTAGGCGGAGTTTATGATACGAACACAATATTATGTTTGTAATTTAAAATTATTGCACTTATTTATTTTAACTTCTTTTTTAATTCACTTATTTACGAGCGAAAGCAATCTTTTTAATTTCGATTATATCCCTCCGTTCGATAACTGAAATTAGTACGTGTGCAACCTAACCTTTCTGTATCATTAAAATTTCTATTTATTAAGTCCACTTCGTTTCGACATATTCAAACAATATTCGAATATTTCATTTCAGCACGCATCGTATAACAAAATATTCCATAAAATTGTATTTGATACAATTTCAGAATATCAGGTTGTCCCGAAAATTCCTTCCGTTATCTTCACGCAATGCTTTCGTGTAGCAAGGTTTAAATAAACATTCAGCCGTATTTGTTAAACGAGAGATGGGAAAAATAGCGCAAAATGAATTCTGTATAAAATAATAATATATCGTAAAACATAAATTATTATGTAATTTATGGTATCCATTGCTTATTAATAAAACGAAAGAAACTTTTGCGATAACCTAATAAAACCATACGAACTTCTTCGCTATACGAGGGCCATTTATGTTCCAAATCTGTATCTATACTATTATACAAGTTAAACTTACATTTTTGTAGTTCTACGCATCGAAAACTATTAACCCTCTACAGGACCGTGTGACTTAAAAGTTACAAACTGATGTATCTATATTTTGAAAAATTAATTTTGATTAGTTATCACTGCAATATTAAATTTGATTACTGCACCACGATCCATCTACAATTATTAGTTAAAACATTTTCAAATCAAAGTGAAAAAGTGAAAAATTGTAATTAATCATAATTTTTTCTCCAATAAGCAGACAAAATTCAGGCTATAGAGGGTTAATTGAGAAATATTTCATATTTTCTTTAGCAATGCGCAGTCTATCATTTCGTTTCTTATTTCTCTTTTGTTATTTAACCCTCTATAGGACCGTGTGAATTAAAAGTTACAAACTGATGTATCTATATTTTAAAAAATTAATTTTCTTTAGTTATCGCTGCACTATTAAATTTGATTACCGTATTACCGTAGCGACACGCGATCCATCTACGGTAATTATTAATTAAAACATTTTCAAATCAAAGTAATGAATCGTAATATTTTCTCCGATAAGCAGACAAAATTCAACCTATAGAGCGTTAATTAACAAATAAAAAATTCCAAATTTTTGTATCCACTAAAACATACTTCCGCCAAACCATTTTTCACGCCGCAAAACCATAAGTATGTGCATCCAAGAAACCAAGCACCGAATACCTAGTCCCTAGACCGTTACCCCCTCCCCTACACTCACACACGCAACAATCACGATTTCCCAATCTCCTCGGTTAACAGTTAACGCCCTTCGATCGCGATAAACCCGGTTTTGCATAGAAAAGGGACCGGCCGAGCGCGATGAAAGGATCGAAAAAAACAGCGCGTCCGAGAATCGTCACGGGACGTGGTTAGGGCGATTCGAGCACACGGTCATAGGAAGTAGGATGGCCGCCGGAAACTCTCCCCCGAAACAAACGCGAACGCGTATGTGCGCGTGCATATGTGGACATGCATGTACACGGCGTATGAACGTATATGGTGGGGCTCCTAAAGACACTGTTCGTTTGCACTCTCCCGTTTCCTACGCTCTCTGTGCGGTGAAAAGAGCATAACAGTTTACAAGTGGCAGCCAGCACTTAACCATGCTACGGACCGGGACAAGAAACTGGCGATGCGTGTATTATGCGTCAATCGTGGATTAAAGTGGATCACCGGCGGTTTCATCTTCTTCGATCACACTTTGTCCAGAACTTTTTAAATCCGTGTTCTTCGTCTTTATCGTCGTTGTATCGTTGATGTTGGTTTTTATTTCCTTTTTTTTTTGTTTTTTTTTTTTTGTTGCGTGAGATTATGGTTTTGTTCGGTTTTAACAGTCTGGTGATTTATAAGTGTATCAAGAGGGCGCGAGTGAAGTGGAACGTGGAATCGTTTTGAGATGCAAAATGGTTTAGGAATTTTTATCCGTGCTGTAATTATCGTTTATTCGCTGTTGTGCTTCTGTCTGGTTTTGTATTATCGAGATCTGTGAATGCTTGACAGAGGCGAGTGAAGTAGAAAGCTCGGGGTTGATTGAAGTGAATAATGATTTGAGGTAGAATTATTTGTTATTATTCGTTGTTTCGTTTCATTGTCCTGTAATTATTAGTTTTTTTTTTTTTTGGTTATATATTGTGGTTTATATTTTTGTATATTGATATTGTCAGGTATATCTCGTAGCTTTCTTTGTCATTATTGTATGGATTATTTCTTTGTCATTGTTGTTGGTTCACGATAATAATCGCGCGTGTTTATTGACTTTTAATATTATTGTAGCACTTTCTTGAACGTTTCTATAAATATGTCTTTAATTGCTGGTGGTATCGATCTAGATTCAAATATAGGTAAAGTCTGGATTAAGTCTGAATTTGATCCTTATTTTTTATGGTATCAATAAGGTACTAACTGCCACAAAAATAAATTTAGATTTCTTCCTCTGTTCCATCTATCTTTTGTGTTAAATAATTCATATCGTTACTATTATTAAAAAAGATACAGTGTGAAATTTATTCCACACATTTAGATCATCTGCTTAAATCATATTTACAAATCTGTTAAAAGTGTTCAGAAAAATGTAAACTTGTTTGAAAGAAGATTCTATTAATTCTATTTAACCCTTTTAACACCAATGATCCAATTCATCGATCAATATAAGTCACGCAACCGTATTTACTTTTAACTTTTTACAAAAATATTTTCAAGACGTAACAGTTCAAATAGCATTGACAATTTTATATAACAGCATAACAAGTCAGTTGACGGTAAAAGGATTAAGTTCCAAGCGAAGTAAAGCGATAGGATTGTCCGAAGTATAACGCGATCCTCAGAGAGCAGTCTTTGGATGAGTTTGGTAGATCAGTGGACGCTGTTAGAAATTAGAGATATTTCGTTCTGAATCAATTTTCTACAGAGCAGAACGGTGAAAGTCGCAAAGGCGCGTAATTGGCCTCTTGTATTCTATGTTTGGCGTTCCGGCGAGCATTTCGTACGGTTTCTCACGAATTCTTGGATAACGAAACCTCTGCCGGTCAGAAATGGACTGGCTCTGAACAGGCGTGAATCGAATCTCTCACGAGTTTGCGCGCTACGACTATGGGAGAATTTGGTGAACTGTCGAGGGCTCGAGACATTGAATTCGACGGTTCGATTAAGTCGTACTTGAGAGTATTCGAGTATTTTCGACATCGTTTGACCATTTTTTCCATTATTCGAATATTTTCAGCACTATTCAAGTAGATCGGAGTTCGAGACAATAATTTGATTAATCGATCGAGTACTTGAGAGTATTTAAATATTTTTATTAGATTGGAGTTCGAGACAGTAATTTGATTAATCAATCGAAAACTTGAGAGTATTTAAATATTTTCTGCATTATTTGACCTTTTTCAAAATTATTTGCATTTTTTAAGCACTATTCGAATAGATTAGAGTTCGAGACAGCGAATTTGATTAATCGATGAAGTACTTGAGAATATTTGAGTATTTTCGTCACCATTTGACCTTTTTAAAAATTATTCGAACGTTTTGAGTACTATTCGAGTAAATTGTTGTTCGAGACATTGAAATTTATCAATCGATTCGATATTTGAGTATTTTCACTATTATTTCTCTATTTTCCATTTTTATTTTTATTTTTATTTTTTTGTTATTATAAACATTGTTTATGCAATATAACTTTTATTTCAAAATTACGAGCAATATTTCTTCTCACCTTTCTGTTCCATCGGACATTCTACCCAAACAAAAAGAAACAAATAATCAAGAATCCTTCGCGGACACAATGTACTCACATTTTTCACACAGAAACCATTCGTACAGCAGAAACGCGCCTAACGATGCCATTTCTCGTCAACGTTAACTCTTTTCGCTAACGAAAAGAAAAAACACGAGGAAAGGAACTAGAAAAGTAACTAGAAAAAGAAAGACATTCTCACGCGATAACCGTCGAAGCTCCTGCATTCGTGATATTGTTACGCGATGCTCCGGAGGCAAAAAGAAGCAACGAAAGGAAAGTGATACGGGAGCTGTGTTCTATTCCCCGACATTGCGGTCCGCGGAGGAAGTGCACACGTTTCACCTGCTGATCCCCTCGTACCAGACTCATAGTGTTTTCAGTCGCGTGCCGCAACGGGGACGGGGCAAAAACGAAATAACTGCTAGCAATGAATCGCAATTCGCGACTGCTCGAACCCGATTTGCTCGAATAGATGAAACCTGTCGATATGGTAGACAGTGGAATTTATCGTTAGAAATTTATGTACAAATGGAGGGTGCAAATTTGAAGATAACTAGACGGGTCGTTTCACGCCGGATCGATCATTTTTTGCGAATTACCTGAAACACGGTATCCTCGTTTCTTTTACAGCACGTTGCGAGGCCAATTTTCATTGCTCCATCCTGCAACAGAGCTCATTTTGTGATTTAACACTAGAACTACCAAAGTGGTCAAAACGACCCATTCGTAATTTTTTACAGAATCTTTATAAATTAACTATGGCGCCTTCGGGCAGATTTTCCGCGATTTTCTATTAAAAATATAGATAAAATTTTGTCCGAATTGCGTTGCATATTATTTTATATACTTTCCACTTTGATTTCTTCGGTAGAAATAAGTATACTTTAATCGTCGGTAGTTCTAGCGTTAAACATATTTTTTTTCAAAATTGAAATACTAGCTCCTCAGAGGAATTTGTGAAAGAATTTGTTTACAATTTTCGCTGTTACAAAATCAGTTTTCCAAACAACAAAAATATTATTCCAATAGGCCATTCCTTCCCGATCAAAATAAAAAAAAACGGGAGACAGATATGACCAATACTTTTCGAGATAAAAATTTATAACTACACCTAAACGCCCATTTCTGAAAAATGGGCAAAAATCGGTATATTTAAAGGTCCGATTCTTTTTAACCCATTTGCATCACGACTTAAATCGCAGAGACTCTCACTTATCATCGAAGCCTTCACGATCGATCGTTTATAACTCGTCCCGATTTAAATATTTGCTATTCTTTATTAATACTAATTGATTGTGATGACATATCAGAGTACAAAGGATAATATATATTAATAGATATAAAATTCTTAGTGCAAATATTTTTATTCAACGGTATGGTACGATGTCTCTATCGGCGGATTATTCCGCGTTTGGTGATACAGAGAAGATATTACTCGCGGAATATTCCGCTTCGCGATGCAAATGGGTTGACAAATTCGAAACCAGTAAAATGATGAGTTAAACACCCGCTAATTTCACGCGTGCTACATTATATTTCGATTAGAACAAAATCTCTAATGTCGAGGTCAAAAAGTGATCGATTTGGAGTGAAATGACCCAAGTGAGGTTGTTTGAAGTGTGAAATCATATAAGGTGGAATTATTTATCATTCTTATTTGTGATTACAATTTTTTTGGGAGTTTTGATATTGTCATTCGTGAATGCTTCACAGAAATATATGAGACAGGTGGAACTATTTCTTCGTCATTATTGTTGATTCACGATTACTTCACGATCCTCGCAACGAAAGATGTGTATACTTTGAAAAAACTGTGGATTTTGTGTAATTTGAAGTGTAGTGATATTTGTGAATTAACTTTTGTCAGAGCCAATTTGGTCTGTAGCTATCGAAAAGAATTTTTTATTCCAAGATTGGATGGATACACAGCGATGTACTTGAAAATTTGGTGAATATACTCTTCATCGCTGTGAAGACTTAGATTACGCATATCTAAGAAACATACGAACTATTACAATAATACAACGCCGTAGAAAATGTATAACAACTTTGCATCGATACCACATCATTAATAATCCAATTTACTGGTCGATGCAACTTAAAATAAACAGTTAAGAAAAAAAGAAAGAACAAAAAAAGAACGAAGAACATATCACAGTTTTATTAATACCGATTCAGTGGAAACATTTATAACACCAACGATATAAAGTTAAGATTCTTCTTTCAAGTAACGTAACATCGACCATACTCGACGAACATTAAAGAACCAGTGAACTCTACAAATGATACATCATAGAAACGAATTTTCTGGTTCAAATCTCCGAAAAATCGTCTGCTTCCTCCAACCCGTTCCACGGGGCAATCCCAAGCCAAGAAACCAACACCATACCCTCGGTATCCCCCATACGTCAACGACCGTTCAACGAATCGCTCAACAGCTTCCTCCGAGTCGAGGAAAGCGTTTCATCGTCTCGATAACCAGAATCGTTCTCCGAATAATCGACAAAAAAAGCGACCAGACAACGGACATCCTGCCCGATATCGAGC
>SMSQ01026048.1:0-42033 GCA_019453375.1 Ctenoplectra terminalis
ACAGGCGGTAATACTAAGGTTCAACGTATCACGATCTGATTCACCGGAATTGCTGTTCGAACGATACATAGTATTGCAAAACTGAATAATGTTGTGCGCTTAAGGAATGCGCGAAATCTTTGCTTTTACAAGTTCGTTGCACTTCGAGGCCACCGGCCCTGCTGACATGCCCTGATTGTCGCGCGAATTGGGTGGATAGATCGAGACGTTGATCTAGTATTCTCGTATTAAACTACTCTTATCCTACGTGAATACTTCAAACTTAATAAATTGCACGCGCTGTACCCATCAAGCTGTTTCAATATTTCTAATTCATACATTCACCGGTCAAACGTTGAAATTGTACGAGTTGCTTCTTGAATGAAACACATCGAGAAAGCCAGGAAACGTTTAGTAGATTGGAACGTTGACATGGATTTAGGTGGAAATAGTTATGCTGAACCGTATGACGATGGTGGTTCGTCTTATTCAAAAATTGTTCAATGATACACAAGTCGATAAAGAATGGATTCTCGAAGGGAAACTCGATATTTTCAGCATCACTTGTAAAATTTGCTACTTTATATTCCTCTAGAAATCTCTTTCTGTTCAACTTCCCAAGAATAGGGATGTGAACGACGTTAGAAAATGGTATGGATAAAAGGAAAATCGTTATCGACAGCCCCTACATAGCGTCAAAAGTTTCCACCGAAGCGGTTCTTGATCACAGGGTGTGAATTATGAATCTTCGGGTTTCACAGGCCACATAAAATACAGGGAAAGGAAAGATAATTTTTGTGGTTCGATGTCTTCGAAAATATGGTGCTTTTTGTCACATAAGCGATATAACATCGCGATGAGTACAATAAAGGAACTAACAATGTAAAAATTTCATAAAAGAGTGACCCAGAAATGGCTTCTACGAATTTATTAAATTCCACACAATTATAACGCGCTGGCTTGACAAAAGTGCGTGCCGTATAAAATATGTGGCATCAGCACCTTCGTGATTTATTTTATGCGTCCTTAGTGCCCGCGTATCACAGTTTCGACTAAACTTTCAAACGATCAACGACGAGAAACAGTAATGGCACAGTTAGCAATGGTAAAACTTGAATGATTAACACTTGAATATTAAAAAAATTAATCTGGTGTACACTAAACTATAAAGAGTAACAATTTACATTCGATAATATTTTATTTCAGCTTTCAATGGTGGTTCTTTTAGCCAACCATGCCATGGCTGACATTTTAGTACAACCTGGATATGGACAACCACGATCGACATCGCAACCACATTCTACGGAACAACACCACCAGAACCCCATAGTACAACCTCCTGAAACCCTTCCACACTCAAGACACGAAGACCAACATTCCATGGATCCAGGTTACCATCTAGAACTTCATCCAGTGTACACAGGTTCCTACGATATCCCACACTATGCAATGCCACCAGTTTATCACCAACCGCATTTAATGCCGCCAATGTCAAGAGCCGCTTACAGGCGGCTGCTTTCTAAAAATGCTGGTCTAGGGATTGTAGGAATGCCTGCAGAAATTTCACCTCAATATTATCAATATGTTTCTCCGGTGAGTATAAAAAATGAATCATTATATCAGTGAAGACATAATCGAAATTGCAGTGGCAATAGCAAACGCCAATATCGATTCACTGATTATTTTTCTCAGGCAGTACATAGCCGTAATAAAAGGTCCAATACCGAGGAACTCAATGTTGCAGCACAAAGGGATAAACGTGATAAAGATGATGTGGCCACGAAGTCGTCCTTAAACGACGATACGTTGTCGGTCGTTGATTCGCAAAATCAAGATGGTGAGATATCAATTTCATTATTTTGAAGTAAAAAAAAAACAAAAAACAAATTAGAATAGGTTTTAGCGAGTGATAATTATTTCAACAGAGAAGCGTGTTAACACTCGTCAAAGCGCAACTGGCACACTGTTAGGCTTGAATCCGGCGAACATGTATCCAGCGCTCCAACAATACCGTTCTATGAATTTCGACCCAACCGTCGATTTACACCAAGAGATTTTAAAGCAACAAACTAGGTCCCAAATTAATCCCCGATCAGCGACGCAGAACCAAATATCGACGCAGCAACAAGGTGCAGTGTCCGCAAAGATCGCGCTTCCTAACGCGAATATGGAAAATCTTCAACGCGCAATGCTGTTGCAACACGCTGCTCCTCAGCAGCAACAGCAGCAACAACAGGAAATTTTTAAATCCAGGAACTATCCTGATCCTAGACCGATCTCTGCTTCCGTACAATTATCGACTAATTCAGTCGTAGAAAAACCGAAGGACCGTATCGAATCTCAAACTCCTACGGTAAGAATTTCTTTTCATTTATACCATTATTAACAAATTAACAAAAAAATTAGTCAAAGCAAAGAAATTTTAAATTCCCCTAACTGTTAACCAAAGATAAATAATGAACACGCGATTTTAATTGTTTACAGGTAGCCAAACACAGCGAAATAAGCAACGATGAAGAAATAGTGGGCACGAAGTTTGGAGGTTTGCACAAAGTAAACGTACTGCAGCATGTGCATCAGCACGCAAAGCTCAAGGATGTCGGCCATACGTTAGGGGAAAGTTACACCAACACGAAACCGAGTTACGTGGTGTACAACGATGGGACGACAAATAATTTAGCGATGGCGCAGACCGGTGCACAGCAAGTTGCACAAGTTTATCAATTTCCAAGTGTCCAGGGAACGAATTGTTCACCGAACGTTCAATACATCGTTGCGCCTCAAACTTATCCTTTTAATTACGCTGGCAATTATCTCCGGAGCTACCCGTATTCACCCGCCGCTTCGACGTTCAGAATTTGTTTCAAGGATTCTTATAACGTACAGCCTATCGCGTACCAGTTACTTTGATCGAATTTCGATTTTGCAAATCAAACGACTAACAGTAGTTCAGCTAGTTTTATTTATTATATTTTTGTAAGACGTTTATGCGATAGTATTTAACAGTTCCTAATGAATGTAATTAGAATTCGTCCATTTCGAATCTAGCAATTAGATTTTATCGTAAAGTTCCTATCGTACTAAAGGAACCGTCGAATTGATATGTAAGCACCACTATCGATGGTAATATTTTCCAATAAATGTACTATCATAAACACCGTCTCGTTTATTGAAAGCCTTTCTACCCCATAAACTGTTACACCACGAATAGCTAAGCGCAGTTAACGAGAAGGCGGCGCTTAATCGGTCTTTAATGCGCGTTCGCCAACCAGGTTTCAGCATCGTTCAAGAAATTCTATCACTTAATCAGGGAATTGATTTAAAAAACACGATTATCGTTCGATAACCTTTTATCAAACCACTGGTCTTATACAATCATTTACAATCGTCCTGAAATTTTTCGCAAAAAACCTACGACAACCTTTCATTCCGGTTCGTTTACGCGTCCCCGACTCTGGTAATCGTTTCACCAGATTGCGAAAGATTTTCTTGCCATTAAGTCGACCGCCCTTTAATTAATACGTTCACGCCAGAGGCTGCAAACTTTCGTCGAGGAAGCGTTTCGCAGCCGGTCTCGGTTGCGGTCGCGCGACAACCGGGCGACTGAACGAAAATTCAATTTTAGACAATTTACCGGGGGCGTTAATTGACCCGAACAGAGAGGCGAGAAGTTTCGTCGGTGCGCGACAAGCATCGAATGCCTGCAACCGGAAAAGGAGGGCAAACACTGATCGAGCAATTTCTGATTCCTCGTCCGGGACCCAAACTCGTTCGCTCTTCTCACCCTTGAATCTGCACCCATCCATCCTTCTCTCGCTCTGCCCCCAATTTTGCCCCCGTCCATTTGCCGTGAAATGTAATTTCTTCGAAGCTGCAGAATTTCAACAGGACAGGCTCGTCGGTGTTTGCCATTCGTTACGCTCGTCGAAAGTGCAAGCGACGGGATAAGGAAATTACTCTGTGTAACGAAGTTCGGAGACGTGCCTCGGAGAATACACGGTCCCTGCAGATGCACCCTTGCGATTATAGCCCGTGTATGGTAAAGCTCCGTGGGTGGGGCGAGAACTTGAACAGAGATAAATTCTGCATTCACCAGCGAGGTTTCCCGTCCGCGCGTTAGTAAAGCACGGCGAAGAGGAACGAGCGGAAACGAGGAAATTTTCGGCGAAGAGAACGTTGCAAAGCACCTCGGAGATTCGTTTCAACGAAAAGGGATGCGTCTAATTATTATTTTCTTTTTATTTTCTCTTTCCGAGCGACTAGATTTAATTTTTCTTTAAATCGAAACAGATGAAGGAAATAAAATGAAATTTTCGTCCGTGAAAAAGCTTAACAGTTGGTTTAATCTCGCGATCGTTCGCTGCATTTCTGACCACATGATTTACCAATGTTCCCGCTGTATATGTAATTGAAGATAAATTTCACAGCACGTTTTCATTTCGCTCGGCTCCGTGACGCGTTTACTTGTCTTTCCTCGCCCGTCGAACAATTCGGCTCCAATTTTGTTTTAATTGGACCGGGGTCATTGTGTTTCGATCTCAAATGGTACAGACGAGCAATTTTACCGTCGACGATTGGATAGGTTATTCGAATCCACGCGGTTTTCAGGCGGAGTAAATTTTTTAGGAGCGCGGAAAAGCTGAACCACCAACATTCGTCTCTTTTTTGTGGCAATTCCTTTCTCCATACGATCCCTGCGAAAGGTTGAATTTTCATTGTACTCGGTAGAAATGAAACAAGAACTGCAGGAAGTTTTTCGATTAAACGCGATTTTCAAAGAAAATGTAAATGAAGAGAATCGTTGGAGAATGAATTCAATTACGGACGAAAGGATGAATATATATTGAAATAGAGCGTTGCGAGAGACTCAATGGCCAGACACGATCGTCGATAATGAGTAAATGGAACGAAAGTTTCGCCAATGAAAGTTTTTTTTTATAGCCTCTGCCTTTTAATGTACATAATTCGCCATGAAAACTAAACAACACGCCGGCAGCTATTCACGAACGTTGCCCGTCTACTTATTAAAATGGTTAATTGATACGAAATCGATGGGGAAGTGCGTTTATTGACCGGAAATTGCGAATCGTCCACAAACTGTTCCATCACATTTACCATCGTATAACAACCGATACAAGCTCACCGTTATACTCGTAACAAGTGGCTCTAAACGACTATAATTAGATAGCAGTTAAGGGGAGCTGGTATTTATCAAACAAAAATATCGATCGATATTTCACTGTCACATATTATAAGTTACTGTATGCAAAAGAACAATTAGCAATAACTCGTTATCATCCTTTATATAGAACCTCCTATTGGGAACGCGTCGAATAAATTATAATTCGCGTTTCTGAAACTGTAAACCGTTCAACGTAACCGCTATTTTGATACTTAAATTTCGTTTCAAAAAATTTTTTAATAGAAATATTAAAATGAAACAAGAAACATAAAAAATTACATAAATAATTATCTTCAATTCTATGTCTGATACAAGTTTTCCTAAGACACTCAGTTTCATCAATTTTTGGAACAGCTTTTCGCTTAAAAACAAAAGATAAAAAATAAATGCCAGGAAGAAGAAGAAAAAGAGACACCGTTCTTTAATTTGTATTCTCAAACGAAGGCTAAAAAAACTTCGGTTCCAGAGATTTCTCGGAGCGCCTTGCCTTTAACAGGGAAGCGACACAAAGAAGGAAGTTTAAAAATCTCTCGGCAGCTTTTGAAAGCTCGGTCGTTCCTCCATCTTTTCGATGCTGGCTAGCGCTTAATGCCGGAACCAGTCCGTGATCCTTTACTATCGGTGTTTCTCGGCTTCTCGCCGCGTTCGTAATTCCGGCTTTCAGACGTCCAGACGGCCAACGTGACACTATTACCTGTACGTGATTCAAATGACCCGTTAATTTATTCGATAACTCTCACGAGGAATCAATATTCCCGTGTCTTCCCGTTCATTAATAAACTGATTACCATCACGCGAGGATGATCCGATGAAACGTCGAGATTCCGCTTTTTCTTGTATTTGAGTCGTCGACGTTGGATGATTAACGAGCACGAGAAATTTCCTCGTTAACGTGGAAATATGATTCGGAAATTCTTCGAGTAAAATTATAAGTCTTAATCTCTGATTTCGCCTCGTAAATTTGTACAGTATACCATTCCAAGTAATTACAGAGTTACGATCGGAATATAAACTGCTCGTTTAATAACCTGGAATTAAAATCAATTCGTCGAAACTTTCACAGTCTGCGTTTTCCTGCTCTCTATATCATCGGACAAAAACCTGTCCTTAAGCATTCCGATATTTTCCCAGGGTATTTCGTCAGAAAATCCGGGATACATCGAAACCGTGTAGGTGCACACAGCTTATCTACCGGCACGATTTACACCCGGAAGCGTCGAGCAGTCCAAGCTCTCCTCGAAGTCCATGTATCTAGCACCGAAACCAGATACTCGTAAAATACGGTGTTGAAATAATTAGCCTGCTCTTCGTTTACATGCCGTGGAATAAGTTGTCTTGTTCTCCGAGTCACGGAATATTTACGATGATGTGGGTCATCGGCCTCCGGCGCGCTGTTGGACCGATTCGGTACGTTTACCTGCGTGGCTCGCGATAGTGATTTATAAAAGGGTTTCCGGTCTCTTCGTGGCTCAATGACCAAGCCGCGTGGCGTGTTTTCTTCGTGCTGGTGCACGAGTAAAGGAGCCATTACCTGGCCGGTAATGGAGGTATTCAACCAGCTCACCTTTGACCCGCGAGCTCGTGGTACCGGTGCACGTTTACTTAAGAAGATAGCCAGTCGGTGACAACTTTTTTCCCTTCTTTCTCGCGCGACACGAATTCCTCGATAGACGCACACCGGCTGTCCGCCTCCGGGAAATCGCGAAAGCCTCGTTTATCCGGCCAAGGACCGTGCCGTCACGGAACATTCGTATGCAAGGAAACTGCACCGCGTTCGCGTTAACGGTTACTAAATAAATGCGAGGCGATTATGGGGAGAGCGCCTATGCGACGTGAAACTCGACGTATGAGAGATAGTCGGGTGATTAACGCGCTTGTGATTACTTGAAATCGCGGTGTCTTCAATCAAAATAGGATTTCCCTGCGGTGACTATCGTTTTGTGAGAGAATTTATGCGTGTACCGAGCTACCGACGTATTTTTAAAGTAATCTCGATTGTCGAAACGAACGATGCAAATAGGTTAATCACTTTCTAAGGACTGAAAGCGAGCCAAATCGAACGATCACTTGTAATGCTTAAAAGATTGCTTTTCTGAAAGTTCACTGTAACGCGATAGTGTATTATATTAGATAGGAAGTGTTTCGGTGATATCCTTGAGAAAAGTTTCATTTGGCAGCTGTTCAAGGTATAATCGTACGAAGAGTTTCGGAGCTTCGAATAAAAATTCCACGGATACGAGGGAAAAACAAGTAAAAGTGTTGCGATACTTTTGCTGTTAGGTTGCTAGAATCGTCGAAGCTGTTCGTCAAGTTCGATCGAGGTGAACAGCAATTGCAGAGGCAGGGTCGAACGCGTGGGAAATATACGGCCGTGGGAAGAAGAAAAATAGCAAGCATATTGTCGGGTTGTTTCCCAATCATCGAGACGGTAAAACGAGAAAGGAACAGAAACGAGAAGCTTTGAAAGAATAAAGTCTGAATGCTTGTCGCTTTCCCGAGCAATCATCCAAAGTGGTTGGACCTAAAAATTCAGCCCACCAGTATTAGTTAGCTTCTTTTATCATAATTGCATCATCAAGCTATCAACCTAATTGTCCTTATTATCAAAAAATAATTTTTATAAAAATAAATAACCTATTCCAATTTTAAGTCTTTCATATTGAACGATATTAGTTCCCAGTGTCTATTCTAACATCAATGATTTTTCCATTGATCTATCACAAGTATTCTCTGCGACAGACATTATTCGGCATTTATGCGACCACTCCGACGAGGAAGAAAATAGACGACCTACCGATTCAAGATTAACCATCATCGTATCTCCTCACGCACAGAAAGAAGAATAGCAACGCAATTCGTCAGCATCATGGTGTGTCATTCACTCTAGTACAATCCACGATGCCCTTTTGTTTACCGAGTCTCCTTCCCACAGAGTCCATGGATCACGGATTTTTTCATTGGCAGCAAGGTCTGAACAGGGATGAACTTTAGGAGGGTTCGTCCACGGGTTAATCCGTATCATTCAGACTCGATGAACATTCACAGGGGCGTTTCCAATTTGAGCATTTAAAAAACGAAACAACCTTTCCAGCCTTTTAATCTCTAAACACTTTCCGGAATTCATTTCGATCATCGGTGTTATTCTTTTTTTCAAAATTATTTCAAATCTGTTAAGGGATCATGGAACTAATGGATACGATTAAAATTCCGTATTTAATGAATGCTCTATTTCGCAGGAATAATCGACAACGCGAATTCAATATTCATCAAAGCAACCAACTTCTAAAGACGCGTTTTAAGCGTGGCCTTGCTCTTGGGGTAGATCGAGGCTCACTCGAACGCGCCCCTACTTTCTAACGAGTCCTCACCACCCTCGTCCATTGTCTCACGAACGAATCAACCCCGACGTGGTCGATAAAGCGCGAAAGTAGCTCGCCACGATTTGTCAAACCGTCGCTCTTTATGGCCGCACGGAATTGAACAGAACAGATGAAGTTCAGCGAGGAGGTCCTTGGACCGATAAATCTCGTGGCTCATAAATTACCGTAGCCTCGAAAGAGCAGCGTGAACAGGGGCGTCTATTTACGAGTATTAAACTTTCTTAAAACCATTTTTTCGGGTCACCTATAATGAACACGTAATACTTTATACATATACCGTACTTTATACTTCATGCACCGACATAAAAGAAAGCTGGATCGTTAAAAATATTTTTAACCAAAACCAATCCCGCAATAACAACCTACAAAATTAAAGTTATGTTTAATAGAAATTTTACACTACGCCTCGTCTTTCCGCCAAATTGTTGGTTCATTAATTTAAGTTTAAATTTCAGAATTCTTTCTCTTGCGTGTTTTATGTATTTAAAAACAAAGTCCGTTAACAATAATTTTATCATTCTGAAACCGGAATGCAGTATGGTATTTTCCTGCATGCATTTTACGCTCTTTCACGCGACTTTTTTGCAAGATGCTCGCATTTTGTGTCGCAACGATCCGTCACCATCCACGCAACCACCGGTCGATGCGAGTTAATTTAATTTTACAGCCGAGCTATATAACGTTGACAACGGATCTCCCGAGAAGCGAAAAAAATTCGGCGAAATTTTACACGGATACAGGAAAATTTACACGGAACATCGTTGTACATTATCGTACACCGGGGAACAACCGAGAACGGCGACGCATGTATCACCAAAGGTATACAAACCACGACGCGTGTACCTTTGGAAATGCAATCTGTCGGTTCGCATCCCTCGTGCGATCTTTCCATCGTTTCACGACTGAATCGTTCCTTGATATGGTCGATAATGCGCGTCGGAAACAGTTTCGAACAGGTTCGAACGATCGGTGCAAATGACGTGATTATGTAAGCGGATCGAGCGGTCTGAAAGCAGATTTCGCGGTTCGTCGTACAAATTACGCGCGTTCGATGATAGGACGAAAGAAATTTTCGTAGGAAATTCGTCTCGATGGAGGGAAACGGGAGCGAGTTAAAAAATAGTGTTATGTTTCCATAAAAATTGCGCGAACCTCCGGGAAACAAGTTAACATATAACACTTGCTATGTGGAGTAGAACAATTCACGCGGTGGTTCGCAAACCGGTATTCATTAAAACAAATTAACCTTACACCGTCTTGTCTGTGCAGGGAATAGGACGTAATGCTTCGCAGTTTTGCGTACGAAAATCGTGTATACGATGATTCGTAACTTGGACAAAATAGAATCGTGGTACCGTACGACTACCGTTGCTATTATCTGCAATCTCTAATGATCAGATATATCCGAGAGATTTATTAATTCATTAGCGGAGGATTGATATAAAGCATCCACGATAATGGAAGGAAGAATTTTTCTTTGCTAATTTTTCTGCAATCTACCAACGAGAAATAAAATTTTATGGAATCTGTTATCCCAGAACGAATTACGAATTTACAATATAAATATTAAATATTGGATTATAAAATAGCATGGTTCAAAAGAATCTACTCCTAACTCCAGTTTTATTGGACGATAGATGTTTAAAAGATAGCTAACTATAAGAATTGGCAAAGGGAGCTACGTATTTACTTCCTCTTGATCGTCTGCTTGCACGACGTGGACATTCACGTAACACGTAAGGAAGTCAAACGACTCACTGTAATACGCATCACACACACGAGATCTTACGGCGAACGGAAGCACAGAACCGGAAGCACGTGGCTGAACCGTACGAACGACGTCGCACGATGCACTGACTCGACGCCAGGCGTCCAGTCGTCTCTGCGACGGCGCCTTTGCTCCGAAACGCGCGTCTACACGCAGCCAGTCGCACGCGTTGAAACGCTTCGCGAAAGATGAATGCTATCTCGAAACTCGAAACTGCTGAATCGTAATGGTGTTGAACGGACGAACGCATTGTAAACTATTCGAAAGCCCCGACTGTATGTTTCCAACCAGCGTTTCTGACAATAAACTTATTTGAAACTATCGACAGCTTATTTTTTTTTTTTATATTAACCGATGTTTGTAAAAATTGTAAAAAATTGTAAAAACTTGTAAAAACTTGTAAAAAATTGTAAATAATTGTAAAAAATTATAAATAGCCGCTTCGGTACAATTAATATTACTATTATCATGAACGTAATTGGTAGATAATTACCGTACTAAATATTTTTTATTTTCTTCTACAAAATAACGAATTCCTGTTCTAATTAAGGAAGCGTATAATAATAAACGAAAAAGGTTAATATTTGCGTGCTAAATTTTAGATACACGCAGCACACGCAACATGGCCCAAGTACGCTATATGGAAGACGGTAGAAGAGAGAATCGATCTCCAGAGAGTCTGGCTGGGTGTAGATAAATGTAGGTGGAGGATAAAAAATGTCTCGATTGCGTCACTGGAGAATTCTTAGAGCACAAACCCACATTGAACGAAGAAAAAAAAAGTGTATAATTACTGGTAGCAAATAACTTGATGAAAGATGAATTTATATCGGGATGAAAATTATCTGCATGAAGTACACAAGTAATATTCTCATTAATCGCGAGTTCGTATGTTTTACATCTGAATACAGGCTGATCAAAAGGAAGAGTAAAGAAACAAATTTGATATCAGAGATATTCATTGTATTCGACTATGAATAATTCATAAACGAGCAATAACAATTAACTCCGTACAAGTCATTAAGAAGCGAGAAGCGAATAATCCCAGTGCTTTATACTTTCCTGAGATATTACACCATAATTATTTCACCTTCTAAATTGGATTCCACAAATCTTACGATCTTTAAAAACGAAACGGAAAAAAAATGAGCCACGCGTTGAATTCTGATTTAGATTAAAAGGTTTCGAGACAGATTAAATAATTCAACACGCAACGACTCTTATCTTACAACTCTTCTGGAACTGAAATTAATTTATAAGATGAAATTATATTGAAACATTTTTTTTCTACCATTTATCAATTATATTATGCAACATAATACGGAAGATATCCCCGTGTAGAAGTTATTAGAGCCTTGAAGTGTATTTGAACGAAACCCTTTCTTCGGTGTATTGTTTCGCGATAGAGAAAGAGAGAAAAAGCTCACATCTCAATCCTATTGTCCAGGCAACGAAAGGGTTAACGAAGAAGCGTGTACCCTCGGAGAAAGGAGATTCAATTAAACGACTACCCCTTTGCTCGCTATTCTATCTACTCGACCGCGCCGACTACTTATCTGCCGGATGTACTCGACACGCACTGTTCGTTAACACTTGGATTACCATATAGCAGAGTAAGCAGTACCATTTCGTTATTTACGCGATGATTAAAATAATTGTAATCGCTTAATCGTAGTTACCACGAATCATCCAATTTCTCATTCCCCGGTTTTTACGGTTCAATTTCCATACATAGGAAGTTGAAATGTAAAACAAAACGGGGAACAGAAATTTAACACACAATTATGAGTACTAACAAGCACGAGAGCATCGATCAAATTAATCGGTAAATCGGAACATCGACAACCTCCAAACTTCAATTTAATGCAAATCTACACGAAGTTGCGAAAGGAGAAAAACACCGTTTGCAAGCGTCAATCGAACGCGTTAAACTCGATTTCTAACGCTAGCTAAGAACAATTTCTCCTGATGTATCAACGTCTACAATGAACAATTGAATTACACGGTTCGACGTATGAAATGTTACTTAACATCGTATGCTAATTCACGTGGCACGTACACAACGCAGCCCCGCAAGTTTTCGCTCCAAAAGAGGATTAAACGGTGGTCGGCAATCATCCTGCGTTCCCTGTAACCTCACATTCCTGTGGTACGCTAGTTGCCGTCAAAGAATTGCAACCTCATTCTATATAAATATCGTCTGTCGAGGAAACGTCGAAATTCCACTACTTCGAAATTACACTGTCAAGGGAAAATTATGGGCACGAATGAAGAAAGGCATGAGGTAAACATTTTTGAATAAACATCGTTTTTACAATGTTACGATGAAAAAGAATAACTCGATGCGATTTACGATCGATATTATTTACAATTTCTGTACTATAATGGTTACTGTATCTGCATACGGTGACTGCACGATTTCTACGAGAAATTGGATTCAAAAAAAAAAAAAAGAAAAAGTATCTCGTTAAAACCGAGTCTTGGATGAAAGAATTTTATTCCGTGCCTTTGATTTATTTTTACGCGAGGTATACGCGTCAAAGTACTAAAAACGAGAAACGTGTTACTACCATCACGCTTTCAAGGTTGGAAAAAAAGCGGGAAAGAAGCCGGATAATCCCGAATAAATGAAGACACATGGAATCGATAGAAGAGAGCTCCTTGGAGTATGCCAAAAAGTTCCATGCCTCGTCTAGAAAATCAGATTACGAGTATAAAATACGTGTCCCGAAAACGTATCGACTTCCTCTTGAACCGTTCCCCACCCCCTTTGTTTCCAAGTGAGGAGCATGTTTTATTCATGCTCGCCATTCATGGCGGTAGAACGCCGAAAGATTTACTATCGTCGACTTTCATTTCGTCACGGATTTTAATTTTTCGCGTGTCGTTCACCCGCGAGAAAAACGATTAAACGGAAGCAACCGACGCGACCAGATAACCGCGAAACGTAATAACAGTTGGTAACGAGCTACAGAAGTTTCACCAACAAAGACAATCGAAGTTCGAGCAATGAAGCGAGTCCGAAACCATTCGTAGTATTGAATCGCCATAGCGCAGCCACTTTCTACACGGTGTAACGGTAGAAACTGAAATAACTCACGAGCAGAGGTCACAGCAGCGGGACCACCGACATTTTGGCGAATCTAGAACGAAAATAAGGGAACACGTGCCTGACCGTCTGTGTAATACTTATGGAAATGCTCAACGCTTAAAACTTAATAGACCGGAAACGTAATTCCATACTCTATTTTGTGTTTCTTGCAAACTGACTGTCCCTGTGGGTAAATAATATTTCTCATCGCAAGAGGATATTACGTTATCCACTCTGTTAATTCCGTATGCAATGTTGCATCTTACACGAGGTAATCGAGACACGCTTTTAGTTTGCTAAATTTTTGACGTTAATTACGCCCGCAAAGCAAAGTTAACCGAACTCGGCAAGTTTACCGCAGCAATTTTCTCTCGTTAGCATCTCAAAATACTCGACGTTTCATCTCTCACCCCGCGAGTCGCCGAACAATTCTAACAATCTTGACGAAACTATTAGCTACCGATGCAATCCGCGTTTGACTTTCATCGTGTAATCAACGTCGCGATAAACGCAAAGAAGCTTTTGCTTCTTTAATGTTACTTTATTCGACAGCATTACGTATATACCTCGTAACATTCATGAGAAACCCAAGAACCAGCAGCGCAAAGCCATGCGACGTTCCTCACATGGTGTACCGGTCCCTCTGACCTTTCCTTGGCCTTCATCACTGAACTCCTCTGTTCGAGGCGAGCTTCCGCGTAAGAAACGTATCGATGTACGTCTGCGTTCTACGACTTCGGGTACCTTTTTCTCGACATTCCATTGAGGGCAACCTTTGCGGAATGTTACAAGACCGAGGAACGGTCAAAGCAGGAAGGGACCGCGGTCCTCGAACGCAATATTCTCGATTGCGCTTCTGGCCTTTTTATAGTCAGCCCCGGTGCGCTTTTAAACGAGGTTCGGTTATAGATGCACCAATACACGGTAAATTATTTGCGCGCAGCTGTCGATGGCAGTTTTACGGTGAAAGTGAGATTGCACGAGGGAACTAATTGCCGATTAATAAGAAACGGGTACTTCCTTCGAACCAGTTGGCCAATTCTCGAAAGAACACGTTTCGACTTTCCCCTTCTTGTCGATGCTTGTCTTAATGATTAAAAATAAGGGAGATACGGTTGAACGCGCACGCGATAACGAGCAATTGGGTAAACGAATTTCAGGGAGAAATTTCTGGGTAAAAAAAATCCTGTTCGTTGGCCTCGAACATTGAATGGCGAAATTGTAGAGGAAATATTAATCAACGAGGCGAGAAGAGGCTACCTTCTCCTGAATAAAAGAAATCTAATCAATAGGAGAAATCTGATCGGATGTATTTAACAATGGAAACAAAGAAGCAAGTCGAGGGAAACCTCGGCATTGATTTAAACTTAAACAAAACCCAAGAACACGAAACTGAAGCTTAATTACTGAAATCGAAACAAGAGTTCTACAACTCCAATTACACCGATGGGTCTGACTACTTTTTTTTTCTTTACACGAAGTTCGAAACATTTCTTCTTCCCTATTTAATCTAATTTATTTTACGAGCAACCACAAGAAGACCAAACCAAAAGAAGATCATGCATATTCAGCCTAACACGGATGCATCCACGAACTGCGACGCTTCGTGGAGCAATGTTCGTTCCGGACTGTGTGCTTCCTTTAATTGACCGTGTGCTTTTCCTCTCTTCCTCGAACCATCACGCAGATTCCTACCCATCTTCGACGTTTTCCATGTTAAACGCCAAAGCGTGCACGCAATAAGTTGCATTTTCTCTGGTTGGAAAATGGTGGAAACAGATGGGGGCCAGACAAGTAGAAATTGTTTCTGCAGCGAATACCGCAGAGAATTTTAATGGGCAACGTCGTGCAGAGGACAACCATGTTCTGTTTCCTACACCGTAATCATATTAATCTTGATTTATCTCCTTTTTACATTTTGCGTCGCTGTTTAACTGTATATGAAACGTTATCGCAGATTTACGTTGCTCTGATGTTTTAATTACAAATAAATTTTCTCATTTGATACACAGATGCCGAGATATTTCCTAGGATTCTTGTTCATTCAGAAAAGTTTTACCCGCATAGAAATCTTCTTTGGACCGTGAAGTTGCTCTCGCAGCTTCCAGCCTTCAAAGCTCATTAGAACTTTCCTCGGTGTCAGAGTCTTTGAACTACTCTGACAAAGCCTCGTAACAACGAAGTGTCTAGAAGTTTGTAATCTTCGCACCAATATATAAATCATTCACCGCGTTCGAGAAATTAATTGTCTGTCAACGGCTAACATTCATTTATAATTCTTAACAAGACCGATAAACCAGCAAACTTCATTCTCTCATGATCGATCCAATTATGATTCTCCAATGTCTCGTGAATCATGTTGTTAAATAATCCATAAAAGTTCGAAGGAAATTATAATATAAAACGATAGCGACCAAGAAATCATCTAACACGAACGACATTCCATTATGCTGAGATGCGCGTAATCGTCGTCTGTATTTTATCAATGATTCATCGTCCTGGAACTTTGTCACACTAATTTCGTGTAAAAGTATGGGTTGACGCGATACGTTTCGAACGAGTAATTCAACATACCTCTTTCACTCGCACGTAGGAACCGGTTCTTTGATAAATATAATAAAGATAACGAATGCTCGAAAATATCTTGAATTCCGAAATGTTTTCCACTGACAAAGAACACACTTTACGGAGCAAACTCCCGCGGAATAATCGAGCTCGACAAAAGGAGTATGGAACGATTACGCCTTGGTATCCGTTCTTTCTCGATTTCGAAAGGGGAAGCAATTAAAAAAATAGACAGCAGGTCTTCGAAAGTCGGATCAACCAATGATCGACGTTTCGGTCGCCATCGACTCCGAGTTTCTTGCTTGAGCGACAGACCGATAAACGAGGAAGGCAGCGTGCACACGATCGAGAACAAGCGAAAGAACAGATTCGACAACGACGAACGAGGCCAAGTTCGTGGCAACCTTCGTTTAGACAATTTCAAGTGAGATCGTGACTAAACAGTGGAATCGAATATACTTTCGATCGTTGTATCGACGCGGTAGCTTATCCACGAAGGAGAAACGACTCGTTGAATTTCACCGACCTAAAAAACATCCATCCGTGTTCCTTCCTGTCGTTTCATGAATTTCAACGATAAAACCAACGGATAAAACTGTTTCGCGTGTAACGAAGACATTCGTACGATCGAACCTCCGTTTTTCCATCAAGTTCGATGAGTTTGGATCGGTTAAACTGTCGCCACGACTTCGTTCGAAAGAAATTATTTGCGCGAAACGGTAACAATATCGTGGAACAATGTCGTTTCTTGCGGTGGATCTTTAGCCGAGCAGTATCGTGGAACACCGTATAACGTTAAGCGTGCCTTTTTACGCGTTCATTTTGATCGTGGTGTCCGTTAGATTTCGTGCACTCACCGGAGAGAAGGACATTAGCGTAATTTCGCGTAACTCGAGCAAGACTTTAACCCTTAACTGAAAACATCCGTTCGTTACGGTTCTATGGTAATGCGAACGATTATGTTAGCCACGCTGAAGTTCCTAACAGTATCGAGCATTTCCGTGCAATCTTTGATAGCTTAACTGAGAAACACAAAATCACCGCGTTAAAATATTCATCGCTAAACGACTCTGTTATGGAGCGCTTAAAGAGTAAAGGGAAACGGGATAAGTGCTTTCGGTTGAAACGTTAAGTGGTAATGGATTGAAACGTGGTATTAATTTGAAAACACCGATTGCATTAACAATCAACGATTCCGTACCTTCCTAAGGTGTCTTTCGAAAAATCCTCAACCACAGCAATCGCCGACGAAGCCACGATGACCATGGTAAAGCTCCTCTCCCATATCTCGCCGTTGACCAAGTGTTTCTACTTCGAAAATCCTGTTCGTCTCGACTGTTACACTAATAAGCGGTATCCACTATCACTTCCGAGAAATGCTGTTTCATCGAACCGATAAAGAACATCGTACGAGCAAACAAACAGATTCCAATAGTTTCTGTCCACTTTTCAATTCTCGCGATTCGCACCTCCAACACTCGCAGCGCTTAACATTCGAAAGTATTATCAATCATCGTTCTCGGGACACGTTTACACGGAAATTCGCGTATCCGTAGATGTCCAGGGGCAAAGAACTAACGACGCCATTAATTAAGAGCGAGCGAAAGATAGACTAATGCAAGTCAAAAGCCGACGTCCGTGAGCGTGTCCACGAATCAAGTCGTCGCTCAATATTCATAAAGTCACGACCCTAGGTCAGTTACGAGCTACTTCTCCGAGCGCCGGGAAACTTCTAACGACCCAAGATACTGCCCTCACAGGAATACACGACGAATCACGAACGCTACCGGCGACACTACCATCCAAAACATACTGGTATCGAGCTCGGTCGAACAACCTCTACGGAGTCACACTACCGGCACAAACTTGGTGCGCAAAACCTTTGTCTCTGCGTCCCTTTGCGTAGCATTTGTCAACAATCTTCGAGTCACGCGAACATTTCGCCGTATGACACAGAAATATCGATTTATCTAAATATAAAACGATCGCACAGCACGAAGAACGTTCGAAGCTGAATCACGTTTTCAGAGACCGGTCGCTACGCGACTGTTTCCCTCTTCGATTCCATCCTCGACCAGATTTCTCGGTAGGCTCGGAAAATACGATCAATCCTACAGCTAAGCTCGATTAAAGGGGGCATCCGTGAAACGAGCAACGTCTCGGGAACGCGGCACGCGATCGCGCAGAGGCGGCGATGCACCGTCTGCAGTGTTGATGGGAAGAAGAAGAAGATACGACTGAAGGTGCTCAGCGGTGTTCAAGGCGCATTCACCTTGGCTTCACGCACCTGTGTGCACGCGTGAGCGAATCTGTGCTTTCTCTCTCTGTCTGGCTAGCGGCTACGGCGCGCACACGCTCGCGTCCGCTCCGGCCCGCGTCCACGCGAATTTTACGCTCCCTCCGCGAATGGTCAGCGAGTTTCACCACGAGCGGCTTCCACAGCCTTGATCTTGCCTCCTGAGAGCCACTCAATGCTGGGGACACGTTCGTGGGTCAAGTTCGCGACTCAAACGACGCCGAGTATCGGCCGCGACCGGTTCGGGGTGACAGAAAACGTAAAAATGTAAAGAAATTCGTGGTCCTCGGTGGTATTTAAAGACCCGCGAACTTTTAATATTCTCGAGATTGTAGACCAATGTTTGGGCTTTCATCGAATTTTACATTCGTTCAATTCATTTCCTTTTTAAATTCCTTTAAGATACAGGCTAATTATTTGCATACTGCTTTCAAATTTCTGCATACGGACGATTTTTTACATGGATGCGTCGCTGAGGCTTCTTAACATCGAAATCATGCAAGTACGTAGACCCTAAGGACGCGAGAAGGGATTGCACGGCAGAAAAGGGCAATTAAACTCATCGGAAGGAGACCAGACCGACGGACGCGACCTTAAATACTACCATGAGCAATTAAAATGCCGTTGATCTCGGTAATGAGAGCGCACGCGTTGACGGAGCTTTAACGCAATTACAATATACGGTGCATAGTCACACTCTGAATACGATGAAACTCGAGATTTAAATACCCGTCTACGATCCTGTCGAATGATACGGCTTCAATCTGCCCGAATAAGCCTCCGTGTATTCTATCGACAAAATCTGTTAACCAAATCTCTGAATTTCTCTCTGGCGGACCGGGGACGGTATTAATTCGTGATCGAAAGTCATTTCGTCGGACTCGTTCCACATTGAAATTCAGTCTCCGAAACTGCCCGTTTTTCTTTCTCTTTTTTTATGGAACAAGAACATTCTGAGATTTTCGTAGAAAACAGAAGATGTTTACTCCGAAGCTTGTGCTTCTTTACGAGTACCTCTGACGTTTGGAGGAATCATTTATCTTGGTCCATTCATCGTCGTGGGCGATGCGCGTCTAATTAATGCATCTGAAGTGTCCACGAAAGCGTTAACGGCGCGTTTACATTTTTTTTTTTTTTCTTTTTTTTTAAACGCGACAAACAAGAGGTAGGAGGGAAAAAAACATTCTGGATGAAAATTCAACAACCATCAAAGAGATCGGCGACGCTTTCGAATCTGCGGATACGTGCTCTCTCTCGATGAACGAAATTCGCGCCAGACGGATCGTTAATTAGCATCGTCGATCGGAGTAGGCGATTGATTTGCCGATGAGAAGCGAGGCATCGAGATAGTCGAACGAATAGCGAATTTCGCGGGTGATCCAATCACGATAAATCGGGTCACGGGAAATTCTGATTGGAAAGGAAAATTGTACGGGAGAGAGAAAGGATGTTTGACTACTTGCTTGGGCGAGGTGTATAATACAAACGTAGTGTGATTAGGTGAGAACGCAGGTGGATGGATTAAAGCGACCGCGAGCTAAAAGGAACATACGAGAAACGTTTAATTAAGACGGAACTTTATTACAAAGTTGAGAATGTATCGTGCGTTTTAATTTTACAGTTAGGGTTTTGGTCCGAAAAAAAAATCATTTAAATAAAAAATAATTAAACGTACTCGTTCCTTTGCTGCATTTTAATGTATTCGAAAAATATATAAAAAATAACATAATATACAAAATTTATGGGTAACATTCCCAAGTTTATTAAATTTAAAAAAATGTTAATGCAGTAATCGAAGAGGAAGAAAATATTCGAGAAACGTTACGAACAACCGCCTTAATCTCGTCGTACACGCGAGAAAAACGAAAACACACGGCAGACGTGTTTAAATAACGTCCGAATTTAACATCCACCATAGTCGATTTCACTTGGAAACGACGAAAGTTTCCAGTAAACCTTCGACACATCGTGCAGCTACCAGCGGCGACATATGGCACGAATGCAATGCATACGATTCAGTAAAAATAACGGGACAGAATGATCTCTGACTGAAACTGGTTTTCCAGGGTACCGACGAAGTTAACTTCAATCGCGATGGGGTCCCACGCTGCACAGTAATCATAGAAATTACTGTCGCGCTAACCATCGAGCATGGGTATTCGGATTTCACCCAACATAGGATATCGGATTAATTGAACGCGAATGTAAACTCGATACTCTTGAATGGAACTTCGATACTCAATGAACGGATTACGCGTGAATTATGAGAAAGAAAAACCTATTGAATGAAATAAAAGGCAACGGAGCGTAAAATAATTTAGCGTTAAGGTTGGCCTCCAACTTGCTCTTCGGCACGTGCAACGCCATTTCTCGAGAAAACGGAAGCAGGCAAGAACGAGTCATTCATTGTCGCCGACAAAGTGTACGTACCTTGTCGGGCGATACTGTGTATGTACGAGTCGCAGCGTGAGCGACAGGCGCGTGCTCGACGCTCGAATGCGTGAGATGCGTGAAATGCATTAGACCGCATGGTACGCACGTGTTTAAAACCAGTTTCACGTGAATCTAAACGACTCCCGCGAAGCGCATTTCCCATTGGAATGCCATGGTCGCAAGTCACTGTCAGCCGGTCGCCACGATGCGTCGTTGATTTGTTACGAACGCGTTAGATCGTGTAACAATAAACGGATGTACACGATGGAACTGCGAAATGCGGTAAGCATGGCTTCCGACTGGTTATACTTTCATCGGTAGTTGGGTCGCGTATGAAATAAAGCATGCTTTACGGTTTCATCGATACTTATCCTGCGACGGAAAAATTTACCGCAGGAATTACGATCGCGACACTGACTTTCGTTACGATTCACGAAACAGCGTCGTTAATATTAAAGTTTCACGCGGATCGGGAGACTCGATGGTTTCTGTTCACAGAGGATAGAAGACAAACGTCTACAATCATTGGACGGATTTGAAAAATGCTCGTCAAATGCACGGTTCGAAGAAAGTTGTATCGTTTCTAACGCTAGACGATGAAACGGAAAGGTGTCGTGTTCTATAGATAGTATCGACTGCCCGAATTCAAGGACCACTTAGCCTCGAATGCGCGTCTATAAGTTGACAGCACTTGGAGTTAAGTGAGCAAAGTGAGGTTAAGTATCGACACAGCAGACGACAACTTGGCAAGAATTCTTTGCCGTGACAATGTAACTTGGAAGAAATATTCAGGGAATGTGAGTCAAAGGGGCAATCTACGCGTGCAAGATCATCGTCTGCACGCAGGTGATCTGTCTGTTGTTTTTTTTTTTATACAGCGTATAGAAAAGAATCGATCGGTGCGAGTAAATTATTGTAAATCCTGACTGGAAGATCTATTTTTGAATAAGGAAGTCGTGAAATTATGTTCAATCAAGCTATCGCCTGGCTTATAATTGGCTTCAATTCGTGGTAAAAATAAACAGAGCGAGTTGACAGCAGTGCTAGCAGGGTGGCACGACGAACGTGCGTAGGAGATCATCTCTGACCAAGCGGTTACACGATGTTTCCCACCAGAAAACACATATTTCCCGCCAAAGGCTATCCATTGAACAAGTATACATAACTCAGGCGACTCGTGAATTATGTAACTATTATTGCACGACTCGTAAATAAAGGCTACTTACCGCTGATCAAGGCGAAAAACGTCAGGATCGCACACACACACACGTTATACCTCGCACTGCTTAAGACAAACTGCCGTATCGTGGCGCTGTTGCTCGCCGCCATTTTGGATCGATCAATCGGCAGTCGAAAAGTGCGCCGCTTTTGATTCTCGAATCGTCCAGTCGCCATGTTCGAACGATAGTCGCGATGCTCGTGAGGAAATTGGATGTGAGTGATATTAAGATATTTCATTTGCAATCGTTACTTTCATTTAATCTGCACTAGATCGAAACACAAATAATAACAATCGACGCTTAATTAGCGGTTATCGTTCACACGTTTCATTCGTATTAGAATGTACACAATGATTCTACCTTTTCACAAAGAGCACTCGTAGTACAAGGCGTTACACTGATAAATAAATAACGTCAAAGGCGTGATAATACGCACGTTATACCTTTGAGAAAGTATAAAAACAAATAAACGTTGAAAAGACGAGAAATGCGAAGTATGACTATACTGAATGATGACGCGAATGCTGAATTCATTCGGTATAGCACGAATCGTAACTTTCCATTCAGATTTCAATTCTTTTTTTTTTTTTTCTTTTTTTAATTTATGTATTTTTCACAATTTAATTCACAGTTTTAAATAACACACTTCATTCACATACATAATTTACCTACATACATAATTTATTAGGATCATTATCAATAATAATTAAATATTTCTTAAGTAGCATAGAGAATTATATTATATTATATTATATATTTATATATATATATATATATATGTATATATTATTTTAAACTCTTATACCTACAATATTTTACCAAAAAATCACTACGCTTTGTATGACTTATGCACGTGTAAGCTCTCTTTTTCTTTTTTTTTACTTTTTATGGAAGTTTAATACACGTACAACTTTCTTCCTCTTTCTCTATGCGTTTTAGTAATTTCTAAAATTACCAATAAAAACGACTTATTTAATACTTAACAAGTATTATAGTTTCACGCATCATCAGATTCTCACTTATGATTGTAGCTATTTAGTTCTGTCTATTTGATTCCTTTTGCATTATTATATTGCATCAATTCCACATTTGCGATCATTATACGAATTCTTGAAAGTCGATATACACATAGCACTTAAAGACGCGAATTCATTATTATGAGGATGCTTATATCGAACTATATATCCGTTTGTTAATATTAATATAGTTGCATTGATAAGATTCAACAAGAATCGTCGGTTTCGTTAAGTTGTTTAAAGATTCTAGAAAGTATGCGCGTTACGGCAAATGCCACAACCAAGCGCAAATTCTTCTCCAGTCGGTGGATGTTTTACATGTAATGGACATTCGTCTCCTTCGAGTTGTTTTGCTTTAGGTCCTAATAACAACCATAGTTACATATGCTTTCGAAACTATATCAAAGGAAGAAGTACAAAAAAAGAAAGGAACAAAATCAATTTACCTGCTGGACACGAAGGCAATTCACTCTTTGGAATGNACAATATTTTACCAAAAAATCACTACGCTTTGTATGACTTATGCACGTGTAAGCTCTCTTTTTCTTTTTTTTTACTTTTTATGGAAGTTTAATACACGTACAACTTTCTTCCTCTTTCTCTATGCGTTTTAGTAATTTCTAAAATTACCAATAAAAACGACTTATTTAATACTTAACAAGTATTATAGTTTCACGCATCATCAGATTCTCACTTATGATTGTAGCTATTTAGTTCTGTCTATTTGATTCCTTTTGCATTATTATATTGCATCAATTCCACATTTGCGATCATTATACGAATTCTTGAAAGTCGATATACACATAGCACTTAAAGACGCGAATTCATTATTATGAGGATGCTTATATCGAACTATATATCCGTTTGTTAATATTAATATAGTTGCATTGATAAGATTCAACAAGAATCGTCGGTTTCGTTAAGTTGTTTAAAGATTCTAGAAAGTATGCGCGTTACGGCAAATGCCACAACCAAGCGCAAATTCTTCTCCAGTCGGTGGATGTTTTACATGTAATGGACATTCGTCTCCTTCGAGTTGTTTTGCTTTAGGTCCTAATAACAACCATAGTTACATATGCTTTCGAAACTATATCAAAGGAAGAAGTACAAAAAAAGAAAGGAAGAAAATCAATTTACCTGCTGGACACGAAGGCAATTCACTCTTTGGAATGGTGGTGACTCGTTGAAAATCGTCGTGGCAGGGGTTGCAGAAGTGTGTAGTTCCAAAGCAAAAGAAGACTGCCACCGAGCAACAATAACGACATTTATACTCTAGGAAGTCTGCTCCATGCTTCGGACACATCTGAGCCCTTGCCACGTCGCTGCAACCTCCACACACTAACTCTGTGGGATCGAATGTTTCTCCGCCTACTTGTGCATCGCATCGTGCTTCACCACCATAATAGGCCTTCTGACACTTGTAGCAAACGTAATACGCGTATCGTTCCATCGCATACGCAGCAGGATCTTGATGGTATCTCCCACCCGCTCCAAATGTTGTTTCGGCCCTGTAACAATTTATAATTGTACAAAGCTACGATTCTAAATATGTTTTCCAATATTCATCGAGAACTTGTACTTACTTGTGCAAACCTTCGTATTCTAATCGCATCAAGGCCTTTCTTCTGACATCCTCATAGAGTTCTTTTATACTAGCCAATTGGTCGATTAAAGTAGGATGTTCCATCGGTACTTTACAAATAGGACAAAGAGAGAATCCAAAAGTTATCCTAGGTCCTACCCATCTTTTCATTAAAACGTGCCTACAGCAATGCAAGTGGAAAACGTGTCCACATTGCAACTGAATCGCGGGTGCAGCCGATAAAGCTTCTGTAAAGCAAATCATGCACATGTCGTCGGCATCTTGCTTCAGATCGCTGATCGGTAAACATCTATGTAGACAGGGTAGACAATTTCTCTCGTTTCGAACACCTCCACAAATATGTCCACACGGGTGTACTTTGCTGCAAGCATTTTTACCGTGCTCCTGACATTCGTGATCTGCGCAAATATTCCCTACCGCTAGTAAACCTGTGTTACCAATAGTACCACAAAATCTGCAAATTCCAGATGTAGCACCAACTGGTTTTCTTGGCGAACCATCGCGAAATTCTACCAATGCTTTTAAAGTTCTACTATCGGCGAGAGCTAAAATCCAGAACAGCTTTGTTCGACCACAACCTTCGTGAAGGTCCACGCGTATTGCTTCCTCCTCTTCCTTGCAAACTTGTCTTACGTGCATTCGTGTTCTTCTGTGTAAATGCAAAATTCTATCACATTCTGCGCATAAGTTCCCACAAATATTGCATTGGATAATTGCTGTTGTTTCTCCATCGTCGTGGTTACTACATGTTGGCTAAATAAAAAAATTAATTAAAAATAAAGAAACGTACAATATTAAATGTATAAAAATACATGTAGAAAACTTATTAAAAACTGTTTTAATAATCTCACTCTAGGCGGAGGTGGCTGTCCCTCGGTACCACTCCATTGACCCGAAGATAATCTTTCAACGTGGTCAGAATCCAAAACACATAAGGAAGAAAGGGCGAGCCATAACGTCGGTGTTTTGAGGCACTCAGTGGGATCACGGCTCTTCTCATCTAATCTGGTAAGATTCAAAATATTTTCCGCGATGGCTGCTTTAGTCACAGACGCCCAAGCTTCCGATAATTTTCCCTGATAAAATATAAATAATAAGAAATCGGTTGGATTAAAAATATTAAGATTATTAATACGTACCGATGCCATATCTTTCAATAGTTGAATTATCACTTCGGCTAATTTTCGAGTCATACAACCCCTTAACCACCATCTTGCTCCAACTTGACTCTTTGGATGAATACTAGTAGCTAATGAAACCGATTGCAAGGCCTTTCCATTGTTTTCTTTTCCTTTTACTTTAACTTGAACTGTTAGCGCCTTAGCGATGCAACTTAAGAAAACATCTAGAATTCCCGGAGAGTGTTCATCGAATTCTGTAGTATGCGTAAAACCGTTGTTTGCCGCGGATACAATGCTAAAGTCTGTGGGTGGCAATCGTTTGACACTGACGACATTAGCTAATGTTTCTGGTTTGATTTCCGGTAAAATTCTTTTTAACAGAGATGTTACCTGAACGGTAAAAAAAAAAAAATACCGTTAAAGATTGTAATTAAAATATAAATGCAAAATTAAAAAATGGGTGAGATACATACTTGACGTTGCACTCTTGCTGATCCAGTATGTAACAAACTCAACAAATCTTTCAACAATCCATATTGGTGTGACAGATAATACTGTCCTACCGAACTACCGCTTAAAGCTAGCACCATGGATAACATTTCGAAACAATATGTATCGGCTGCCTTAGGCAAGTCGCTGTTGTCACTTAACAAACTATTAGCAGGGGTTGGAGAACATAATAGCGCCTCCCATTCTTCTCTCAGACGAATAGTTTCTTTTTGAATAGCTTGAACAATATGTGTACAAACTTGTTTCTGTAAATGCGTCAGATTATTTCTACTGAACAAAATTCCAACCATATGCTCTCTGAGATCGTTACTATCTTCCAAGTCTTCGTTAGTTCCTTCTATAGCGTCCATATTTTGTTGTTGTTGATCACCTTGTATGAGTTTACCAAATACCTGAGAGAGAGAAAATAATTATAAAAAATGTGTAAATTACATCTAAAAATATTTTTAACGAACGTACCTGAGAAGTAATTAAACGGAACACTTTTAATGTTTCTGTTTCACAATTTCTTTGTTGAATCCTTTGAGCATTCAATTGTTTTCCAATTTTTAAAGATTCTCCTTCAATTTCGCCTAATATTCGTATCTGTCGTACTCTCAAGGAATTGTCTGGACCCTTCAATTTAAGACCCACGATAATGTGACGTGGATCTACAGGAATTACGCAACATTAGTATTCATAACATTTTTATGTTATGATAAAAAAATATATATGAAATTACCTGTAACTGGACAATTAATCCAGCCAGCAGATCGGCTTTCAACTTCTACAGTTCTCAATTTGATCATTTCATCTACATTATTACCAGACTGAAATGTTACGCTAGACACTTTGTGCTGTAACATAAGTGCAATTAGTACAAAGATACCGTAAAAGAATTTATTGTAAAACTTACCGTTAAATCACGACAGTTATCAATGTGAATGTACACCATTCGAGGAATAGAATGAGCACTACAGATGATGCTGATCGTTTTAGTTTTGTTCCGATCCTCGTCACCCGATTCCCAGAAAGTTTCTGTTGAATTATCAGTTAAACTACCTATCATAGCTTGCCTACTCGAGACTTTAATTTCTACACCACATGTTAGGTCCTTCAAAACTTCCACACAACTGTTAACTTGCTGAGAATGAGTCGATTGATGGCTTTCATGCATACTTATTGCAATATCCTCTTCTTCTTCAGATCTTGAGAGTATTTTACTAATATTACTAAATACATGACTTCTGTGAAGAAACATATGATCCGCAGGAGTGAATTTAATGCCCCAACATCGAATAGCCGCTTGTTGGAGGGGTGAACCTAAAAATTAATTCAATAAAATTTCCTATCCGGATTAGGAAGTTGTAATGCAATCAACGATGTAAAATATATACCAGGTGGTGGTAAAAGCATCAAGTCTGCGATCGTTTGCAGCAAAGTATGAAAAACAGTGGGCAATGGATTAACAGAATCACCTGCTATAACAAGATCGCTTAAAGGATGTTCGCATACGCCGATCATTTCCTAAAAAGGATAATACACTATTAAAACATTCATCATATGAATATTTATGACAAAAATATTTTCATTTACATTCGTGAAATAAGAAGCCCATTTTATCGTATATTAAACAACAAACTTACATGATCGTCTCTTTTGTCGGTTTTATTATCCTCGTCGTTTGAGTCTGCAATGTCCGATGGTACCGCAGGTGTTAGAGACGCAACGAACCACCATAGTAAATCATGAAGGCAAATAGGCTGCGTCACACTTCTCAGTAGCCAGTTCAATGCTTGCATCGCGTAGACTCTACAAGAAGCATGCCTTAACGCTTGCTTCATTGCGAGTTGTAAGTGTTGCAAGTTATGTTGCTGAAGGACAAATAGCATCACTGGTCTCATGAGGATTTCTATTCTATCGTTATTCGTGACTTCATCTTGACTTGTCGAGACAATTGCCGATTGATTCATCGATGGCACTAACTTTTGCAACGCTGCAGAAGGATAACATAAGAGGGACGATCCAGCATCTGTATTCATTTCGCTGCTACTATTATTTCGTTTTCGCATCATGACAACTCTACCGTCGTTCGAATTTCTGGCCCAAGGGGCACCAGTAGACATAGATACCGATCGATGAAATATTCCACGACCTTTGCCACTTTCACTGTCGCTATCACTCATGGGACATTCCGACAAAGGTCTTCCGTTCGTAGTGTTGATCATAACATTGTTCCCGTCATAAGCAGTTTGATGTCCATTTTGACGTCTCAATGTCTCCTCATAATATCTTTCGTCGTGACTTTGCGAATGATGAACTCCTAGTGCTTGCAAACACTGAAATGGACCAGTCGGTGGGAATGGTCCAGCTGCCTCTGGAGGACTGTAATTTTCTGCTACAGAGGACAACGTTTGCGAAGGCCGTCTTTGCTGTTTTGGAATGTTCAACCCGGCTGCACTAGCCAAATCTAAGAGAAACATAGCATTGTTCTTCATGATAATGTGTGTTTCGTTTCCATTGGGACTGCCAATTGGCGATGCGATCTTGCTGGAACCGTTCTTCTTTTTCGTCATTCCGGTTAGAAACTTTTTCGCGAGCTTGAGCTTCCGAGTTCGTAGATATTTATCGCGACAGGTATCGCAGAGTAGATACCACGAATTTACACCTACTCCACCGTCACCGCAATTTCCCGCCCAACCGATGCAATAGTTCCCTCCGCTATTGTATCCTTTTCCTCCAGCGTGCCAGCCGCATCCAGGATGCATCATTTTCATGTGATACGTCACTGGATAAGGAAACATCAAACCACACAGCTCGCAAATTGTTTCTCGTTCTATTCCTCCTAATACTTCAGATCCATTCCCCCTCCCAACTGGTTTCCATTCTTTTTTCTTCCTGCTGCTTTTTTTCTCGCGCTCCTTGAGTTTATCTTCTCGAAGCCGTTTTTCCGGTCTTTTGCTCAATTTCATCGTTTGTATCTGCGATATCGGGCTTGGTAATACCGATCGTTGTTCTATTGTTTGAAGGCAATTGGTACTAAGTTCCTCCCATAAGAATACCAAACTTTTCAAAGCAGGTGGCAATACCGCAACTGTCTGAAACTCCGGTAGAGAGTCTAACTTTCCATTTTCTTGAACCTCTTCTTTAATTACTGTTTTCTGTTTCTTCCGGTTTCTGTTTGCGTTCGCGTTCGCAGCAGATCGTGTTAAAGCTTCCACCGTGCTCGGTTGTATGTACAAATAGTTCCCAGCGTTGATCACTTCGACCGAATGTCTTTGTGTGGCTTTCTGCTCTTGCTTCTGTTTGTCTGCTGACTGTATTACTGTTTGTCTAGTTACAACAAGCGCACCTTGCTTCGGTAAACTAGGGTGAAACTTAAGGAAACTAGCACAAGCCATTGCATCGTGCACGATCCCTTCGTGCCAAAGGAAAGCCGCAAACACGGCTCTTAAACACTCAGCCACTGATGGACTAATAGCTTCTTTCACCTTATCCTTGCTCAAATTTAACGTTCGACTGGGACTCGCACTTTGTTGCGCATTAGTAGGTGACATCGTGCGTTTCGTTCTGGTTTTCACTATTTTAGTATGATCTCTTCTGGTTACCTTCGACGAATCTTTCGGGCCGACAGCACCTATGCTGAAATGTCCTTTCATAGCTGTGGTTGCGCTCTCGGGACTCGTTTGCGTTTGTGCTTGGGAAACCTTCCTCGGACTTTCTTGAGAATCCTACAACGAAAATAAATGTTCATCAATTTCCAATCTTCTTCATCACGGACTTGGCGTTACGAATGAACGTTCGATTACTTACCACGCATTCTTGCTTCGGAGTATCGGGTGGACTAGCTATACTACCTTCGGATCTCATGTGTAAAGAGCTACAACTTGGGCTCGGAGAAAGGTCGCGAGTATTGGCAGTTGTGCTGACAGCACTTGGAGATTGCGAAGGATCCCTCGTTAGACTACTGACCAAGGCACTTGTGTCGCTTTGCGTTGATCCCCGTCGCTGTGACGTGACGCTATCTATCATTCCACCAGAAACTTGAAAAAAGAAAGACAAAGTCTTCGTAGGCGACAGTTGTATCGCTTTACGCAAAACTTTAGCACTAATAAATCTTTTTTTTTTTTCAAGCGCAAGGATATTATTGTCTCACCTTGCTTGTCACGAGCCATAGATATAAAAGAATTGAATAGATTTGGCATAACATTCGCATCAACTTCGTGCAATGCAGTTTCGTGCGACTTTGTCGTGAGTGAATGAAAAAGCTGAAGTTCGAATTAATTTATCGAATAATATACTATACGATTGTGATTTGAAAAATAAACGTTTCAATGAGACTATATATTTGTTAGTGTAGAGTTATAGAGTATTAATGTGTGTTGTTATCCTTACCTAGCGGGGAGAGGCCGACACTTCGGGGGGAGCCACAGAGCACAGGGCTGCTACTGATACTATCTCCCCCTCCTATCAAACTTCTCCCACCTGATAATTTTTGATCAGTTGTATAATTCATATGTGACGTGTTATGATTTATTACTAAGTTAGGATCTTTCTACGTGCACTATTTGAATCTCTATCTTGAAACGGGGTAACGTGGACGTGTACTTGATGCGTGCAACAATCGACTGTTTACTTTTTACATTAGATAACATACTATCATCTGCATGCATTTGGATCGTGTAGTGTTCATTCATCAACAATAAAAGTGGTCTACAGTGCCATTACGTGTTTCTTTAAGAGGTGTAATCGGTGTAATTTGAAGTAATATGTGATCCGAACAACATTAAACACTATACACTATCCTTAATTGAACAGACTGAGGATTATGTTGAGTAGGAAAGGAGCGAGTACCTGGTGCATGAGCAGCAGGAGGGAAGAGGCAATTACCAGAACCAACTGGCTGCCGACTGGACCCAGCTAAGAGCAACATCACTATTTTGTTATAACTAATCCGACAAAGATCTGTTTATATTTATAATCTAAGATCGTTCGTTCATCAACTAGAATAATATTAATCGGAAAGGTGTGACTTATTCAAACTTAATGGTTTATTCTAATTATTCGTTTCACGGAATGCAATAAAAACATCAGCGGGACGCTATACAATCTTACAAGTATCAATATCGGGTCTCTCAGCTTCTGAAATGATTCCCTCCTCAGACCAGTTACGGTGCCAAAAGTGTGAAGTAAGACACACACATGAATGTATGAGATTAACAATGAGTTCACAAGTAAATAAAAAAAAAGAAAAAAAAGACAATAGAAAAGAAACAATAGAACTGACGTAGAGTATAGCAGCGATTCATTTAAGTCTAGCAAATAGCGTATACGTACCGGGTATCGGAACCGGGCTAGAGGACGGGCTGTGTAATCTTGGTGACCCACCTTGGGGATTCTTTGGCGACGAACTTCTCGACAGTCTTCTCGGTGTTTCCGGTGGCGTAGGCCCGTTACCGTTCGCTCGACTCTCCCCTATCGCTTTTACTAGCTCCTTCACCGATACCCCGACGAATTCCGAAAAATCCCTGCAAATGCCAAAACTATATGACAAAACTAATCTAACTGTGCGTGCTTTGCCACTTATGATTTTTACCCACCTGCCAGGGGAGCTTTTCTTATCTCCGTGACATTTGTCGTCTCCTCTCAACCATTTTTGAAAAACGCTCAACTTCCCACCACCTCCTTCTCTTTCTCTCTCTTTCACCACTCTCTCTTTGGAATGTGGCTTAGAGAACTTCGGTGAAACTTCAGTCTTCTCTGGCGTAAATCTTTCGCTTCCTAAATTATAGAATGAAAAATAAATGATATAATTTATTACGTATGCAGACGTGCATTGCTTTTAAGCAATGGTACCTGGAGAGTCGTGTTGATTGTATGAACCAAAAACGAATGGATTTGTACTACTACCCTCTCCAGATTCTGCTGTACCTGGTGTGAAATTTTGCGCGGTGAAATTGAAGCCCTCATGACTCACGGAAGGCACGGAGAAATCGAAACCTTTATGGTTAGGTGAATCGGACGGATCTTGTACGATAGGTTTCTTTTCTGTCGGATCGTTTTCAAGATCTTGCTCGATCTTCATGTAAGTAACGCCATGTTTACTGACAGCAAGAGACCAGGCCTCACCCTCTGCCACGCGACCTTTCCGGAAGCAGTACTTGGCCATCGAATCCTCGTCCATGCGCACCCACGTACCTTCGCTATTGACAAACTACGGAAAACAATTTTCAGTCGTATATCTTGTTTTTATTATTGCAACAGAACGGTATTAAGACTTACATATTCTTGAATAGTCACCGCGTTACCAAGAGCTAACTTTCCTACCGGTGCTGCATTTAATCCTGGTCTACTTCCGATATTGTGACCGGAAGCACCGCATTTTACAACAACCATGCTTTTACTACCGTCGAATGTGACCGTTTTCCTTTTACTGAAACAAATAATTACATTTAAAAAATAAACGAATACTGCAACAAGCTGATATTTATTAATTTACGTACTCGTCAACTACTTCGGGTCTCTTGCGTAAAATGGTGTCTTTGATCACTTGATCCAAAATAGATTTAGGCTCTTCGACGGGAAGAAGCAAGGTTTTCCCCAAATGTTGATTGTATTGTAGGCACCAAGCTTCTAGATGACTGCTGCTGCAATATTCCTTTATTGTTTCCGCGTTCAGTCGTAGCCAAACACCATCGTCGTTATGAATCTACAAAAAAAAGAGAATAAAACAAAATAAAATAAATTAAAATAAGAATGCAGAGAAAAGATATTACAATAAAGATTTAAGCGTAACGCTCTAGGAAATTGAAACTACGCAAAGAAAGCAGAATTGCATACTTCGTCTATGAAGGCTATGGTATCATTAACCGAAACGACTCCAATTTGCTCGCTTTGAAGAGACGGATGCGCTCTGATCCTCAAGCCGGCGCTATTCTTCGCTACAAATTTTCTCAGCCTGCTCGGTTGATGTTGTGGTTTCTTCACGATATTCTGAGTAGGTGGTTGCATACCCTGTGGTGATTCTTTCACCTCCACTTTGTATTTCTGCAAGGAAAAAATAACAAATATTACAAAAGTGTTAACAATCAATTTTGTAAATATTCAAATGAAAGATATATTCAAATATTTACATCTTCCATGTTGTATCCATCCACGGTGACCATTACAGAATACCATCCAACCGATGACGGTGTCCAAGTTGCACTATAGCTCCCATCGCCATTAGGTCTAACTAGCATGCTTTCGCTTGATCTTTTTATAGCCGGTGACATAAACCTCAACTCCTCGAACGAATAGTTCTGATAAGCCTTCATGATGGTTATCGCGTAGAAACAGGTCTTGTTGTTGATCGTGACCTCGTATGGCACATCTAAGGGTGGCTGAGGGTGGCCACCGAAGGTCATTGGATCAGGCTGAGAAACCCGGTCCGTATCACTCAAGTCTTTTTTATATATGGGAACTGCCTTTACTTCGACCTAAAAAATTATGAATAGAGATGCCAGTCTTCGGTACTAAACGATAACCCAGAAATTATGGGTAAATGCTTCAAAAATTGAATTCAATTTTATTAAGAGAGTATAATCGTTCAGATACCTTTAAATTGGGGACATGCACGACATCTCCGTACTGGTCTCTGGTGAGTATGGTAACGATAGCTGGACATCCGCACTTCATTTCGTCCTTCGAGTAAAGTGCCTCGCATTTCGAGGGATCCACGAAACTGTCTGGCTGTAACCATCTTGCTAGACGACCACCGCTGGTACTGGCCGAGCAAGAGACGAAGTCTCTTAGAAAGAGTCGTTCGTTCGAATGACCACTGTAGACAAAGAATATTCTCCGATTACATTGTTAACCAGACAATACTCGTTCGAAAGATAGGAAGTGTAAATAGGAGTTGAGTTTAATATTTTTCGCCGCTACAATCATTTTTATTAGAAATCGGAATCTTCGATACAAAAATCTTGACAGGATCTACTTCTTCTCCTCCTGTATAATTAAACTCCAAGTTTTCCGATGGAACAACCGCTACGTTACGAAAGTGAAGCCACGAAATCTGAAAGCTCTGGCACCGCTGTAGGTCAAAAAGTGGTCCCGAACGAGGTCACGATCATGACAGGTAGTCGTCTCATTAGAACGAGTTTCCGAGTTGCAATGCCCTTAATTGGTGCTCCGTTTCGCGGATCTTGTCTGGGTAGATCACGAGCAGAGGACGATGCTCCTCTGGCAACCAGACAATCGCTGTTTCCCCTAGCGAGTCATCGTTGGACTCATCCCTAATAAGGCACAATCACGTCGCAATTCTGTCCTCCGTGGCTCGCCTGCTGCGATGTGTCCGCTACCTATACGCCATCATCTCTCCTCTGATTTTGTTCCTGACGAGCTGCGAGAGCTACTTCTTCGAAAGTCTCGCACTTGATTACTTTCGAAGAAGCATGCGGCCAAACCGGTATCGGGGAACACTCGGTGTGGATTAAATCGAACCATGGCTTGGTGGAGAAATTATATTTACTTGAAGCGATATTTCATGTTTTTTACTCATTCAGGAGAACTTTTAGATTTTTAAACAAGCTATTATAGTATTATTCTTGGAAAATAATTCGGAAATTTGCTTTTCCATACGCTTTTAACGATACTAAATTATAATTTCTGTGAAAGCGAATCAATTGTCTTACGTATTAAAACAATCGTACGTCGATTCGCGATGACAGAATTTATAAAGATAATATTACGGAAAATTCATCAGTCATAAACGTCGATACGTGTACGCTGACACCAAGACCGTGGAATATCCTTGACGTAGGTCTCGTTTTACCGATCCATGCCGAGTAATCCGAGACGGAAGAAGATCGATGGAAGAAACGTGAAACGAAATCGAACAGCGGGTGGTGGCGGATGCGCGTATCCATAAGGATCGTCTGGTGGAAATTGGGAGGGCGGCTTTAAGGTCGGCCCCAATGTGACGTATGGTCAGCACGTGGTCATTTCGGAAATGGCCACTTCGGCCGGCGTCAGGTGCTTCCTGGTTTGAGATGAGCGTTATGAATGAATGGACGCTTCGCATGTGTGACGCGGACACGATGGAACGCCAGCCAGCCTGAAGTTGCACGGACACGCGCAATTTCTCATGGGAAATTAAATGGCCAGGCCTTCTGCTCATAAAGCGAAAAGCTGCGATGGTGTGGCACTTTAGAGAAACGCCGTCCACCATGAAAAGCGACGTGGTTATGAAGAGACCGCTTTCGAAGCAGGGCTGTCTCGTTTTTACGCTGGCATGGCTATGCGTTTCGCTTTAGATTTCCAGTTTTCGACGAACAGGCTATAAAGGAAGCGCATTTCGCCCTTTTTCGCTTCCGCTGCACGCCCCTTCTATTTTCACCCCTCGAGTAATTTTTGAACGGATGTTACCAAACTCAAGAGCGAGGATTGGGTGACAGGGTTCATCATGGTTTGAAGAGCTTGGAATAAAAACGTGCGCGTTTAGGAGATCTTCTGGTAACGCTAAAAATCCTCGATGCTTTCCTATTTTTGACAAATTATAAAATTTATACCTGTGAAAGTTAGTAATAAAAAATAGAGATCAAGTTGTCCTAACGTGCTCCGATAAAAACAACATATCAAGAAAACCACAGAAAATATCAATTAATAAGAAGGATAAAGAAGAACAAAAAGTATCAGGAAAGCAGTAAGGAATATCAAATCGTATCAATGGCGCGTCAACAGGTATGGTTGCTCTCCCACGAGCATAACCTGCTTCGTCAAACCGCACATAAACACGTGTTACGTAAAGCATGGTCACGAGGATCCATGATTCGCGAAGGGCAGAACTGTTTGGCTCGGTAACTTGGTCAAGGTCAGCCCTTGGAAGGCACCAAGTGCGCCNCAAACACGTGTTACGTAAAGCATGGTCACGAGGATCCATGATTCGCGATGGGCAGAACTGTTTGGCTCGGTAACTTGGTCAAGGTCAGCCCTTGGAAGGCACCAAGTGCGCCGACCCTGCGACCTGCTCGAAAACCAGTGTCCCGGCTCTACCGGTGAACCCTTCCCTCTGTCACCGCCCGAACAGGACGAACCCTGTCGAACCGGTGTCGAACAGTTCGCCCCCTCCGGCCACCAACACGCTCTGTGGCTGGCTTTTATCTTTTAAAAGGCCGAAGAGGGAGAGTAACGCGAGAGCGAAGCAAGGCAAGGAACACGGTTCTTGGTGGGGAGGAGACACCGATCGTGCATGCCACCGACCACAGTTTGAAAGCAACCTCCGTCATGATCGCGTCAGCTGGCTTCTAGTTGCTCCACCTCTTCGGAAACAAGCCGACCGCGCGCGTGTTTGGACTTGCTCGCGGCGGGTACCCGTTCGAGCAGTTTTCCGTCCACTTTTGATCTCTCTGTCCTCGAGCACGTTTCTGGCCCCTGAGCTTGGCCGCTGAAGAGGAATCCGGTTCCGATAGGATACGGGAAAGAAACGATCGATATCACTGGAAAGTTGGGAACCGAACAACCTGTGCCTGTTCCCTTTGTTCGTATTAAAACATCGCGTACGGTATACTTAGAGGTTTCTCGTACGCGATAAGTTTTGGAGTGATCGGTCGATCGAAACAGATGTAACCGGTTCCGAAGGTAGCGAGGAAGAGGGATCGCAAAAGATCCAGATCGATGAAAGTGTGCCTCGCATACGAGTAACGGTGTGCTGTAAACGATGTGAGGAAGATCTCCCGAGGGGAAAATCGAAGACGATCGATCGTGGTCGTCGAACAACGCGACCTTTTGTTCCCTGGAGGATCGTCGAAGATCAAGATGAGCGGCAGAAGAAGAGTGTTCAGTGCCCTCGATGGGCTAAAGTGTGATCGTGCGATCGTATGGACGGTGTTTTTGTGGTGTCTAGTATTTCTGCCTGGTAACGTCGAGAGTGCATCGTCCGGGATATGCGCGATGGACGGGTGCAACTGCACCGTCAAAGCACACCGTTGGATTAACGTCAAGTGTGTCTTCTCCAACAATCAGGTGAATGAAACAAACAGTACCCTTCGTGACTAACCTGTGACGCACGCTGCGCAGTTATCTGCTACGAAGACCCTCTTATTGTTTTATATTTATCGATCCGCAACGCGGATATCTTTGTCACTGAAATTCGCGACCGCCATAATAATGATGTTGGAAACGTGCGACGCAAATGTGCACCCGATGACTAACTCTCGTTTTCCAGTTTCGCGTGCTCTACGTTATAACTTAGCATCTCCCTACGGTCTCCCTCGTGCGATCTAAAAATGGAGTCTGTTAGCTGTGTCACGGCCTAGCCAAATAGTACGTTTACTCTTACTGTAGTGTCAAAACTCGAGCAGAGATTCGCTTACGAGACTCCAGAACAAAGCTTCTTTTCAGGACATTAGAAATGCGAGGACTTTGTACGTTTCAACACTAACATCACTATATCTCAACATTCGCCCTTCTAAATTAATTAAAACTCACTCATCGTAGAGACTTTCTCCTAAGAATCTATGCATGCTATGGATCGATCTCCAAATTTTTCAAAGTCGTTGCTATCCACCGTTCAAGGTGAGCATTCGCGAGTCCGCGGTTCTCGATGGTGAAAGTTTTCGAAGCATGGGATTCTAGGATCGTTTTCCAGTCCAAGAATTAGCATATAAATCATTGGTCTGTGAATGTGGCGGGACACATAGTAGCGTGCACATGGGAGACTCAGGCCATAACGGTCTGTATAGATGTCTTCTACGAGTACGTTTTCGGCGCGTTATACATACCCGGAGTTCTACTTGCCGTTCCCGTTGTTAGCTCTGCTCGGCTGGATCCAGTCCAACCGATCCGGGGACCAGCAGGAACCATATTACCCGTGCATCGTGGCGCAGCACGCGCAGCGAGCCAACCGACTGGCTCTTCTTCGCGCTGAAACTTCCGCGAGAAACTTGAATCGAGTTAGAACGCGCTGGCTAGTAACTGGATAACAAATTGCTATTGTTGTTGACCCGCGTTCCAACCCGATGGAAACGGGATGTTTTTTATCGGCGATCAAAATCGTCAACTCGAAAATCAGATTACGAACGGAAAGTGGCTCATGGCGAGCCTCGAGCTGGGGCTTATTGAATTCGTCGAACAGGAAATGGAATTCGATTATACAAAGAAACAACGTGGAACTTGATCGTATTTATGAGGTGTTACATAGCGTAGCTACTTTGCTTTTTCAGAGGATCTTATTCAGATGCTGCTGATGGCTCGTATCGAAAGAAGATCGTACGTTACTGGTAATAACGTGTGACGGAATTGATGGTCATGATTTCTGAGGTTGATAAGCTAGGTTAAGTATCGATGTACGCTACGCTTCTCGACTGTGAACTGGGCTCCCGTTTGTTGCCTATCTTTATTCTGATCTGAGCACCGCGTGGAAATGCAAGGATAACCAGTTCTACACAGCGTTTTACTTTGCAAAACTTCGCGATCCGTTAGTCGTTTCATGAGTGTGGCTGGCTTCCGTGGAACAACTAGGAAATTTCTAGCAATTTCGAAAGGTTCTTAAATAGAAATTGTCGACGAACGATTGAAATATCATTTCGCTGCTTTTTTTTTCTTTTTATTATCGTCGAACATTCAACTGCTTCTTCGCCAGACACAGTTTCCCTGTGAACTCGCTGCCATGCCGACCATGTTTCCTATCATTGAAAGTAATTTCTGTCGGTCTGACAAACGCCTGACGCGACATGCGTAGGCGTGACACGCATTGCAATATATACCGGGTGTCTCTGATCGCTTTCGAATACGGAAACGATCGGCAACCAATTCTTTTTTTTTCATCCCAACCATACCCCGACCATAATCTCCATTTTGGTTCAACGACACCGTTCATTCGCCACGAGTCTTTCGACGAAATATACTTCCTAATCGAATCAGATCCAGCCACGACGTCATTTATCGTTCCAACGTCGTTAATTCTATTTGCAGGCCGAGACGGCACGGTTGTTTGCGTTAAATGTCCGTCGGGCTTTCTTTAATCGTGGGCTTTCGACTCCAATCCTTGGATGAATGAAATGCCAATGCCATTGCTAACTCAATGGTTACATCATAATACCGTCAACTAGATACTTGCAATTCCGATTTAGACTCCGAGGACTCGAGTTACGTTGTTTTACAATCAATTGAAGCTACTTTGTCGTAACAGAATCTACTCCGATCTATTTCCAAACGAAATATCTATTTTATTCATCTAACTGTTACCCTGACACGATCGATAAATGTATTCCTGTTGAATATTAAGCGTCGATCGGTTCATTAGAATTGACGATTCTCTGCGATAGAGGAAAATCCATCGGAATACTTCCTCGACAGCGTACGCGTACTCACGCACGTCCGTCATTCCCATCGGAACAGCTAAACGTCGTTTCGAGGAACCTCGTGGCACGAACTCATACTTATACATTCAAAGAGGCATCGAGCCGAAGGCCAAACCCGTGTAGATCGTCGCGATAGGTCTCACGAAATCGTTGCTCGTATACGTTCACCTAAACCTAGTCGGCTTCCGGCGCGCGCAACTTCCGGCCGAAGGGTTGACCGAGCTCCAAGTTACCAGCCATACCAGAAGAGAAGAGCGGTGCACGCATTGTCGCCGCTTCCACGATATTTATCCGCGTCTGAGCACGTCATTGTTCTCTCATCAGCCTCGTAAACAGTTTGATCTTCCTCTGTTCGCGGTCAGATTCGAAAAATCGGTGATTAACCTTATCGCGACCGCGCGAGAGGACGTTGACCGCGAATTACTGTAGCGCAACGATTCCAGTTATAGAGTATAGGCGTGTGCCACAGAGCTTAGCACGCTGTTCGCTGTTTCTCCTTGATGAACGGCCAACGTGTCGCAAATTCAATTGCTCGACGATATCAACGCCCGATCGGGATATACGAACTCGTCAATTAATAACGGGGTCAACGCGTGTCGCCGATTAATTCCGTCGAACTTCCCCGGCTCTGTACAATGCGACACGATAACGATCCGCATGGTTATGATCGTGCGAGCAAACGACCGGGGCGAATGAAGCTGCGATCGGATACAACGAGCGTGCAGCCGTGCGAACGATAAAAGCAGCCAGTTACAACGGAAGCGAACGTTCCCTGGATTATAAGCGCACGACTGCATGAACGTATACATATGTAACTTTACAACAATACGTCCGACTAACCAGTCTGTTGCCTAATTATCTGTCCCAATTATCGTTGAAACGATTCCTGAAAATGGCACAATCGTGACCAATCGACTTGTCCATGGATTCTAGGGGAAACTCGATGACAATAATAATAGTCCTTAAGTTCTGGAGAACCGGTCACACCTCTGCGGGTCTTTTATGCTCACACCATCGGTCGGCCGACGCAGTCGTTGGATTAATAAATTGATGGTCCACGGGGTGTGAGAGAGGGATGGGACAGAACGCGGTGGGAATTTCATGCGCATAAAACGGACCACGCGATGGCAAGAGAACACCGCGTCGAACCTCGCCTCTTGACTGCTGCCCAATCCTTGCCCCGGCTCAATTTATTCACAATAGGCTCTTTCAACGAATTACACTTCGGTCCACGACGAATCTCTGGGTGTTACCGAGCGGCCGACGCGTAATCATGCGGGCGCGCTGTATCACGCGACGACGGGACGCGAGGGGGAAAAATTATGGGTGTCGTTTATCGTCCGGACAGCGCTCAACCCCGTGTGTGTCCACGTTTTCCCTTTAATCCGGCTGCAACCCGTTTCTTTTTTGCGCCTCCTCTCTTACACCGTGTTTTATTTATCGGTGTGTGGAGATACGATAAGAGTTAGTTTCTTTGAAACTTTCGAGGTCTGTTATCGGACATGCTATAGATAATTTAGCGTCGATATGTTTGGTCTTCGAAAGAAAGTTAGAAATGATTATTCTTATTATCATAGATAAAGCTCGTTGTGAAATGTACGAAACAATATATATAGCTCGCCATCATTGGAAACAATAAAGCAGCATCAAAGAATTATTCGGTTAGAAAAAAAAAATTCTTCCACTTCTAATTTCTCATTCTACGATCGAATGTTACACCAATACCCAGTCGAACAACAATCTTCCGTGTCTCGATGTGACTCGGCCCTCGTCCCGTATGCGTCATCGCAATTAAAGCCCACGGAAATCCTTAGCGGAGCTTGCTGGTGAATCTAATTGTAAGCCGATTAACGCAACAGATAACTTCGATAACACAATAAACTGCGTAGCTCGAGATTGTAACACGCAACACATTATCAGTCGGTACGCGCGCGTATCCCTGGCGGGCAGATAAATTATTTTAGGACAGGCCTCGGTGCACAATACGTGCACGCACATCTGGCCCGATTGCGGTTTGCCTGCTTTGTCTGGAGAATTCGCTCGGGGGCGTAGATATAGCCGACATCCTGCTTCGTTCATTCCCGACGATAATTCTCTGTAACACCCCGCGAGCACACTCGAGTTATCGCGATTGGCCACACGTGCGAAGTGGCCCGCTTGTTCGCTCTCTCTTTGCTACACTCCTGTTCACTCTCTTGTTTCGTCTCTCCGCGTGCGCGTGTAATTCACCGTACGCGCTTGCAAAATCTCGCGAGTACCTCATGCACTCGTTCGACGACGTTTGTATTGGACGAGCAAGATTCGAAAGAGAACGGCCTTGCAAAGTTCCTCTTCGTTCGAGCACGTCTTGTCGTCGATTGGATCGAGTACATGTTGATTTTAGAATTTCATTTTTAAATTTTATTTCTTCGTTTTAGCTCCAAAGAGGTGTCTTTTATAACGAATAGCAATCATACTTTGTTTTTTTCTCACCTTTGTTCTTAGATTCAATTAAGTGCTGCCTCGCCTTGAAAAAAAAAAAAAAAAAAAAAAAAAAAAAAAAAAAAA
>SMSQ01026048.1:42449-112608 GCA_019453375.1 Ctenoplectra terminalis
AAAAAAAAAAAAAAAAAAAAAAAAAAAAAAAAAAAATAGAGTTCCAATTAACTGATTCCTAGAAAAGAGACGATCAATCCAGTCATACGTCTTATATAATTAATCATCAATTTCTGATTTACAATTCCGTGAAGGTATCCAATAATTGCAGAGACTGTTATTTGTCGATCGGTCGAACACGCGATCTCGTCAGGGTTCTGAACGTCGTGAAAGGAAATGTCGCAATCGAAACGGTATGGTAAACGTGTGCGTATTGACCGAGTCTATCTCGCTACAGCTGAAATTCTTCGTGCCTTTAACCAGACAAAACGTAATATTCTGTGCAAGCACAAGTTCTCGTAAATTTTTCGGTAATACACGGTATCATTTTAAAACCAATCGTAGATATATCAAACATTTATAACGTTTACAATTTCCGAAACTATAAATTAAAGTACTTTTCTCTCTTCCATTACTCCATAAAGCAGACATACCTCTATCTTTATATTCTAAACTTTCTTCATAATTTAAGTACGAAGTGCTGACACCATAGCAGGTGTCGGGCGAAATAGTGTCACGGTAACTATAACGTATAACCCTTCTCTCTTACGTTATTACGTTCACGGCGAGTGCTCATCTACAGCACGTATCCAGTTTATATTTTAAACATATCCCGTATCTTAAATACGAGACGTTGGCACGTTCTCAGGTGCTATGGATGGCGCTGGCACGTGGTTAGCTTCAATAAGAAACTCGTTCGAGTAAAGTTGAGCAACACTGATGCAGCGTCATTACGCTCGTCTCTTTTTCTGGACATTATCTGCGTTTCGTATTCCCAAAGGAAACTGGTCTAATAACGGGCTCGTTGTTTCGAGTTCTCGGCTGCAACCATGATGACCTTGTCAGACCCTTGGTAACGGGGGTCGACCGTATCCGGACCGGCGTTTTTTCAAGGTCTGTTCCAGCATTTCCGTCTCCGATTCAGGGCTTTTCAAGTTTCCCGCGGAAATCGAAATTCGTTTCGGCTCGTTTTACAAAGGACTTGCGTGGGAATCACATTTGTATGGCTCTGTCGTCTGTGATTTTATCGGACACAATTCTGACAGCAGTATTTTTATCTCTTACAGCTGTCGTATAAATCTTGTTGCGTGTAAAAAAAAAAAAAGAAAGGAAAAAACAGTTTACTCGTTTTCGATCTTATCGCCTTATACGTTCAATTTAGCAAACTGACATTAAGAATGATCACAGTTAAACTAAATCTTCGTGGATTCGAAGGTAAGGGTGCTGACAGATACGTTACTTAAGCAGAATTAACTTGCGAATGGTACTCGGCGTTTTCGAGTGACTTCAAGTAGTTCGCAATCCGCAGGGCTGTTCAAGATTTTAGGCGCCGCGTACGTAATGCCAACCATCGTGACGCATTTGTCATAAGTGATAAACGGTTACGTACATTTACAATATGCCCTGAATAGATTCCTCGAATGTGTTTCACAGGGTTGAAATAGCCTTTTCGTTGCGTAATCCCTGGAACAGCTCGTCGTTAAACGTTCAGTGTGCACGACGAGCTATTAATAACTAATTGCAATAAAACTATAACATTATCGTCGCACAAATATTTATTCGATATTTGTATATGGTTATTATTGTTTACCCAACGCCGGTAACAATTAATTCTATGACCGAAACAAATATTAAAATCAATTTTCTCTTTTTACAAAAACACTATGCAAACTCATTTGAAAGCTCATGAGAAAATTATGCTAAATTCCCAGTATATAACCAGCTTGAAAGGCTGTCGACCTGATCTTCCCAGCAAAGAGCAGCACTTAGGTCCGCAGTGCGTCCAGAGCCTCGGTGCTCCGACAATTAACCGAATTATCCGTCGACGAGAGGACGCTCCGTATAATGGCGGGAGATCCGGGTATCTCCCGGTTTCGTGTGTCGGCCGTCCCCATACAGCCGGGGCAAAAGTAATTTCGTGCGCGGCCAGAAGGAGCGTCAGTGCGTGCACCGTCATACCACGAATTAACTTCCGGCATTCCTGTGACAAGCATCGTGCTTCGGGCTCCGCGAAATTCATGGGACACGATATCGCGGGAGCACACGCTTTGCGACCCTCGTCGTGCACGCGTGCACGCCTGCACGCGCGTAATGCAAGCGGTTTTGCAGCCTCGCCGTTGCGGTTCGTCCGCTTACGATGTTATAAGATAATACCGCCGTGCGAGGAATTTAAAATCTCCTCGGCATAGTTTGTCGAATCTGACTAACCGTGTCCGACCTATTTTGTTTTCTCGGAAAGTAGAAATTGGAGTGGTAAAAAAATTAGATGAAACAAAATTAGAGAAAGAGAACCTGTTTAATGCTAGATTATCTCGTTGTACGTATGTAACGTGTACATAATCGTAAGCTAAATTATTTAAATTCATCACAAATATTACCGTTTATTTTATTCAAGCACTTCTATCGATGTTAGCGATTATTACGATACTATCGTAATCTCCACGGAATTCAATATGTGTTGGAAAAAATCGGTCAAAAATTTTAAACTCGTGTCAAAGTTGTAGCAATGGATAGTTTCAAGCTTTCGGAAGAAATTTGAGATCAACGAGTGCAGAGGCTTGTCGTAATTTCGATGACGGAAGTACGCAACATGGAGGGCATGTTGGCTGTTGCTTGCAAAATGATCCATCGATCGGGCATTGAACCCTGGCTGCGCTACCTGGTGTCTCGTGTTCACGGGTCTCTTGTTTCGTATAAACAACGACTTAGAATATGATTCGAAGTAAACAGTAGCTCGGAGCTCGCTAGCTGATCCGACCACCGGCGTTATCGATTATCACCTAAGACCATCTTCGAAAACCGTATCTCGTATTCCACATAATTTCCAGCTTACGCAACGTTATCTTGGTTTTGTCAGGCAAGTCGGGTTGACGTGAACGTGTCAAGTTTGAAACGGAAGTTGCTCGACACACTTTACGGTAGATTCTTTTTTCACCTGACACACTCGTCGTTTGCGTCGTTTGCGTCGCCTTATAGAATTTATCTTTCACGTTTCTTTGGATTTCGTTTCGATGGTAGCGTTTCCTCCATTTTTTTTCGCAGTAAAAATCGTACTCCTTGATTAGATCTATTACTATTCCTTGGTTCTTTCTTATTCGCTCAACTTTGTTGCAAGTGTGTAGTGAAAACACGTATCGAGGTTGCTCCAAACCCCAGGATATTTCATTGCATCGTGATTGGCGAAGTAAAAAACAGGTTTTATGGAGATTTTATGAGATGCATTTGGGGCGTGTGAAACATTCCGCACCAACGAGTGTCATTTGTTAGCGAATAAAGCTTAATGCATCAGAGAACCACCGACTGTAACAATTTTACGAAGCCTGCTACCGATTTGATGCATGGCACGCGAAAATCGCGTGATTCAACTTTTTTTTCTCATTTTTCCATGTAATTCGTATTAACAGTACTTAAACCGCAGATTTGATAAATTCCACCAAGTTCCAGATAGTCTAATTAAATCTAACGTCTAATCAAATGAAACAAAAACTGCAAAGAAACTCGAAACGCGGCAAACAAATGATGCAGAAGTATTCGTTAAGTACGCTAACAAGAAACGTGCTAAATAATGGAAACTTTAAAAGACCGCGCTCGTTATGTGCCGTTTTACAAATTCAATAAGACTAATAACTTCGGCGAGTACGCGCAAGGAATATTTTAAAACCGTTTTCAAAGATTAAACCGCGAACGAGGTTTCAGGGAAACTAACCGGCCTCGAGAGTGGAAGTTTCGAGCGGTGGTAATAGCGGTATACCGTGTTTCGTTTTTTAAATATGCTCGATTGATCGCGAGGACTCCCCTTCCTGTGTCAGCTAGAATTTTAAATTCGACGTAGCTTCCGGGAACAGTAACCAAACCTCCTTTGCGGTTTCGTCGAACGTTCGCTCGGCTGCAACTGTGTCAAGTAACGATCCTCCAACGCGACTTCGAGCATTCGACAAAGAGAAACTTTCAACGACGAAGGATTTACCGAGAAGTCGAACTCTCGAACCCTGACTTCTTCACCGCTGCTTTTCCGACCATGGAATTGCCACGAGGTTCTTTTCTTTCTCCTATTTACTTCCCCTCTCTCTCGTTCTGGCTCTCTTCTCCACGTCACTCGTACTTTTGTTTCTTTTTTCTCACTTTTTCTGTACCGTGCTCTCTTACCTCTTCTCTTGCACTATTTTTCGTTAGCCTCTCTCATTTGATGCCTCTTTATCTTTCGTACTCCAATTCTAGCTTTCTCAGTTCCTTCCCGTTCGCCTTTTTTTCTTTCTCGATAATCTACAGACCCAATTTCCTCCCGTGTACTGTTTCGAAAACATACCGATTACCTTCGATACAGTTACTGACGTTTTAAAACTGTTAATTCAAGATCGTATTTTATAAATTGAAAGTCGTAGTTCTGCAAAAGATTGCAACAGAACTCGTGTATAAAAAGATACCCGGATAGTGTCACGTATTTTTTCAATTACGAATCACGCAGATACCATTGTTAGCTTTGTTATTAAAAGCTACGTACTGTGGAATACGTGTCGAGACTCCGGTGAAACACGTCAGGGGAAAAATTAGACGGTGGAACAAAGTTCTCTCGAAGTGCCGTTTCGGAGCGCGATAAGACGAGGAAAATATGTTTCACCAGAAGAAGGCTCGCAAGATCTTTAATTATTCCGTTCAAGAATTTTTTATTCGCCCCGCTCCATTTGTCGATTATTGTTTCATATCATTTTTCTTCTCCTACAATAGTTTATACTTTTTTTTTCCTTCTTTGTTCACACGAACGAATGAAGAAAAATCGTACAAGATTCTCGACTAAAGTACGGTCGAATTTCTCGAAGATACAGGATGTCAAACGAAAATGATCGAAACAATTATGCTTATTGCTTAACAAATACTGTCATCGATCGCTGTTGCTAACTCTCCAACGCGTAGAGCAGAGTTAATCGAATCCCGAATAACTCGATTACCGTTGTCTCGTCCTGAATTACAACTATAAACACAGACCATCCTCGCAGAGAAGTAAGGGTCTCTGTTACTAGGTCTGTTTCTAGGTTTCTTCAATTAGCTTCTGCATTCGCATCCAAGTTCGACGCCGGCTGAAACTTTTGAAACTTTCATTGTTCCAGAAGCAACTCGACTTCTCTGTTTCCGACCTATCGTCACCACAGATCTGAGCGAAAGTATCAAAGTGGACTTAAACTGTTTCACGACCTTTAACACCATTACCATGGTAAAAGAAAAGCAATATACCAGAACTTTTTTAACGATGAGAATCTTTAAAAAAGTATGATCTGCGAATAAAAAACTTGTTTCGAGATGAGGCATAAAGGAAGCATATTATCACACCTTGCCGTTGTTCCTAATTAAGGATAAACCTGACTCGTGTTCCAGCAATTTTCTTAGATGAAATAATGATTGTTTTAAATCGCTCGTACTTGACACACTTATCTTATCATTTCATAGAATTTTTTTTCTTTAAAACCCAATTACTCTCTGAATTTCAACAGCGACCGAAATCACGTGGTACTAACTTCACGTTCATCGAAAAAAGAATTTAACAATCTTTCCACGTACGTGGGTTAAAAAAAGAAAAAGGACGAAAAGAAAGAAACAAGTATCGTTCACGTAACTCAGGCAAATTTAACATTCAAACCGAACACAGAGCCTTCTGTTTCTGCGAACGAGAAAAAATTGATTCGCGCCCTCGGTTGCTGTTCGTGGCTCGTACATAAAATCAAGCCTTCTGTCTCGAAGCGTTAGTTCTCGCTGGGCTGGAAGCACACGTTATAATCCACGAGAGCACCATTGTCGGTCGTTCGTCAATTTCGATTCAGTCGGCGGATAGCCGATAGTTCGTGACCGGACGCCTTAAAATCCCAGCCAGTGGCGGCGCTTTGCTCTCCGGTATTCGCGACACGCTCCTCGATACTGCTTAATTATTTATCTTCTCGATCGAGTATTTCTTCGACCGTATAATTTGGGGGTCGACGGTGCTTCGAAACGCAGCTCCAAGTGCCTTTAACGCCCATTGCTGCCCTGTAGAAATTGACTCACGGGTATGTCTCCCGTGCAGATAATACGATAACGTTCGCGATATATAGCGATGTCTTAAAATAAAGCGTAAACTTTGACGCCTGACCAATTTTATGACCTCGTTATATCGCGGTGGATGCTATAAAACACCACTACTAAAAGATGTTCCCTGTCTTAAACATAATTTCCTTCAGTAATTTATATTATCTCGTACATCCTTGCTGCTCGTATCCGCAAATTTCTGCGGTAACTGTAAATCTCCGCACTCGCTTTTTGACGCGCAATAAAGAATCGCGGCTTACCACCGCACCTTCGTCTCCTAGCAAAGTAGCCCGAAAGTGGAACCAAAAGTCGAGATTGTCTTTCAACGACATAACTTTAATTCACTTCTGCTTTAATTTATCTCCCCAATTTTCGAGCAACTGTTTAATGCTGTTTACGCGCACCTAACCGTCTCTCGGTGGCCTATTTTTCTACGACAAACAACGCAGACCAAAGTTTACGAGCCCTCGTCGCCGACCAAAGTTTGGTTAATCGCAGATTTAATTCATCATCCGTTTGTTTCCTCGTACGCCGTCGGATTCGTCGCATTCCCGTGGGCACAGCGTGCGTGCCGCGATCTTAAATCGTTTATTTACCCTCGGCCAGCAAGCCACCTTTGTATAATTTCAACTCGCGTCTCCTCAGGGACCGAGATCGTTCTGGGGAACTCTGTGTTCCCACTCGTTTGTTTTCTTTCTCCTCAGTCATCGCTTCTGGCCACGACTTCTGATACGCAACCCCTTAAACGGCAACACCACGTTGCCGCGTCCATGGCGAACGTTTCACGGGGGAAACCTTTGAAACGCGAATACCCTACGGGTTAAGGGTAAAATCATCCCTCTTGTCGCTTATAACCCGGCCGAAGCTAAATTCGATTATTTCGTTAAGATTTCCTCGTCGCTGCTTTCTGCTCTCTATCCCCTCGATGAAACTGTACACCATACGGTAGTCATCCTTTTAAGGATTTTTTTTTTTTTCCAAAGGTATCGCGCCGACCAGTTATGCCTCTGTGGTCTGGCATGGTGGTCTGTCGATAACGAGCTAACGAATTTGGGGTTCTTTAGGGTTACGTTGCACGGTGTGTGGTTACACATGCGTATTTTACATATAACATATTTATTCGTTAGAGCAGGTCCTTTTGTAGAAGAACGATTCTTTAATCTATTCGTCCTTTTTGTTCCATTATCTTTAATTTTATAATTATGAAACGTATTCTTTGATATCAAAACTTAATTCCATAGGGATTTATCAATGTAACTGCTAGCTATAAAAATATTAAAATTTAGCCAAATTATTAATAGCTTCTGAAAGTAGCTTATCAAATACAGAGCAGTGAAATAAAAAGAAATTAAGAAAATATACAGATTTTTAGAGTCTTTATTATCTTCTTAATTTCGTGAAAAGTGAATCTTAGCATTGAGAATTCATCGTCGCATCTGCATTGAAATTTGATATTGTCTCCGAGAGATTCTCTTGCTCAGCAAACCCATTTAATATTCCCGATTCTATACCTGAGACGCCACAATTAATTGAACGACGCAGAAGCAGTTACGGCGTCGGAGTTTAAGCGCCGTTCATAATTTTGACGCTCTCCTTTGTGCTGGCAACTAGATGCAGAAATAGCCGGCGTTATCCCTGTCCCATCCTTTGAGTCAGCACGCGAAATGGCATGAATTTTAAGAGCGGTCTTAGTCATTCATCGAGCGTGAAGGAACACACTGTGTCTCCGTGTATCTGTCGACTTACGCAGGGAACTGCTAGGAAGAGTTTCTCTCCTGTCGGTGGCCCCGTTCCTCTCTTTCTTTCGGAGAACGTCCCAGCTGTTCCCGTGCGATGCACCGAGTCTGACGTCACTGATGCACCCGAGATGTTCAGAGTCACCCATCATGCATTACGGGGAATCGTGTTTATAAACTTCCAAGTTTCTTTGATTTTGTTTTGTTTTCTTTCTTTCTTTTTTCTGTTGGAGTAAAAGTGGTGAAATTTTAATAGCACCTTCAGGGCGATATTCCGAGTTTTTAAATTATAAAGAAAGGATTGTAGTATTCCTAACAGAACCGAATTGAATTCTGTTTCATAGTGAACTTAAAAAATTTATTTTTTCGAAAGTAAGTTGCTATTACTGTTTTCTTCTTTTTTCTTTTTTTCTTTTTTTCTTTTTTTCTTTTTTAGGATTCTATTACTATTAAGAATGCAATTTCGGGAAATCTAATAATTAATTCCGGATTTTGTTAAAATATTCCTTGAGGGTGATTTATAGCATAAGATGGTCGTAATGGAGTAAAAATGAGGATTCCAGGACATCGATGGGTGGATGAAGAACACAAATCGCGATAAAACGGTTTACACGCGTAGCGACCTGTGCTTATAATGCAAAGATTGCAGTAATAAACGAAACAGAAGGTAATTCGATGGTTCCGTTTCGAGTTCATTTCTTAATGGAGTGACGGGTCAGGAGTGGTCAGCAGGAAGTAATTGCAGTCGCATCGCATCGCCGCACCCTGTACTCGATCTCTCTTCGTCACGCGATCGGCTTCATCTTTCACGTAAAGTGTAATTTCAGCACGATTTCGTGCAGGTTCGTTCACTTGCTTTGCATTTCTTCCGCCTTGTATCTCTTGTGAATTAAAAAGAACAACGATAATAATGGACTCAATAAACGATTACGATAGGAGGACTCTGAACTTTCGTACATACATATTCAATAATCTTACAGGATCTTTTATAGTATTCTGTTACAAATTTATTTCGCCTACTCTTTTTCACAATAGACGTGGCTAAAATGATCTAATTTTCAAAACTATCTTCTTCACTTTTTATCAATATCTTTATCATAACTCCAAAATCTACTTTCCATAAGTAATTAACCATTCAAACCTAACATCCTACTTAACTCACCCGCAAACTTTCTCCCTTCTCCCAAACACTTCTCGCTCCAAATTCATCTCTTCGCGTTTTCACGAAGGCAAAGTGACAGAACTCTACTTCTTCCCTAATCAAGCTTCACAATCGAGAAACAAGTCTCGTGTAGCAATTTCAAACAATTTCCAGGCACACTGGCCCCATTGTTCTCTCAACAGATTCCCTGACACCGTTTCCATTCCTTCGCTTGCTCGTCGTCCCGGTTCGCCCGGTCCAATTAACATTCGCGTGGGCGTTAATCCGCGCAACGAGCGTGTCTACGCGCGACAGGCATCGCTCGAAGACGCTCGAACGAGGCGAGTCTTTTCCACCTGAGCTGACGCCGGTGCACGAGTTCAAGGCGAACCTGTCGGTTGAAATCGAAGCGGCGAATCGTGCTGGAGAACCGGCGACGAGGAAAAACGAACGGCGGCTTCGTATTACGGCAGCGTAATCTCGCCGCGAAAGTCGAGATCGTAAACGGGCAGCTAAAAGTCGCGACAGAGGCGTGGATCTATGAATCATTGGTTCTCTGGTGAACGCTTAGAACACGATAGTTAAGACTTTCAGTTACTATGTTCCTAATCTTGGATTATGTTCGGATAACTGAGGAAAAATTAGTTACCTGTGGTATTTTATGGCATTAGATATTGCAAGTATTATTGATAATTTTTTTTTAACCCGAATCGAGACAGAAGGTTGATTAAACAAAATCTCCCTTTTTCTATTTCATTGATTTATTTTTTTCACACTTTTGTGCTTGCTGTACTGTTTATATAATTACTTTGTTGCAACGAAGACGTGATAATGATAATAAACAAGGAATAATACTTTTACCGAAGAAGCAGGAAAGTGAAAAGCTGAAGTTTGGATCTTTCTTTGTAAAATTTTCTAAGATAACACGAGTTAAGAATTGCTCACAAGTACATTACGGCTTGGTTTTTCGTGTCAAGGGGAAACGCGAGGATCCGATGAGAGTCTCAAGTACAACCAGATGGTATTGTGATTTACAAGAGCGACAGCGGAACAACAATTATTTAATTATTCCCAGCTTACATTTTCCATGGAAGAAGATCGTATTTCTTTCCGGTAGTTCACGGAGCGCATTGCAATGAATCAAGCCGCCGCTAGTTGGAATCGCTTAGGTTTGCTCCCAAATGGATGTTGTGATATCTCGCGAACCAAAATATCTCCCAGATAACGAATTTAGCTGCGCTGTTAAGGGGTGGAGGCGAAGGTAAAAGGGGCAGGCTTTCCTCCGAAACGCGCCGAGAAACGAAACGCGCGGATGCGCACCGAGAATAGCGCGACGAGAAAGATAAACAAATTGTCGAAAATTCCGCTTCGAAAATGTGGAAGTTCCATTGTGAAAGTACTGGAAAGAGTTCGATTCTCAACGAGATTCTCAAATGATCGAAAATAGGATTTTATTCCACAGGTTTCAACTCCGCTAAACGCACCTCTAGATACATCCAAATAGCCACATTTCTTAACGTTTTGTTCAACCACGGATTAACGAGCGTTAGGATCTCCCCCCCGTGTTGTACACCATAAAAAGAGCTCAAGATACAAGGGTATTAAAGGATTAGAGCATCGTCTGCCGGCGACTTAGTCTGGAATTGACGCGACACCTTGATTTTGTAGTTGAACCCTACATCACCGCGAAGACTGCTCGAAAACAGCTTTACGTTCCAACAGACACAATGGAAGTCTCGAAGGTTTCACAGAAGGAGAACCTGCTCTTTTGTGGGACGAGTTAGACCGCCCTTTTCTTTAGAATCTTCGGCAGACTCACTCTGTTTCTCGAAAAATAGGATTCTAGGTGTCTCTTCCATTTCACCGACTCTCAATATTCAAGGCTCGATTTTTATGTTATCGTTCTGTCGGTAGATAGAACGCTGTTTCGTCAACGTGTTGCATCGAATTGTTATAGTCTCTTCTCATGTAAATTTCAAATTCTGCTGTTGCTTATATCGTGTTTAGACGTGGGTTAGGCAGGGATTTTCCGAACTCTATGTATGCGTGGTCCAGGCATCGTGGGAAAGCGCTTCCAGAGATTTTCCAAATCGTTACCAGATACCCTTTCTCTTCGCTCCCTGACGGTTTCACTCTTTCTCTCTGTTTCTCTTTCTACCTTTCTGGTTCAACTGAGTCCTCTTTTTGCAAAGATAAACTTTGCAGCACCGTGAATATAAATCACCGACATTGCGCGTGTTCGGGGAATCCGAGGAAAAATGTGACACGGCCAATCCGAGCGACAGACGTCCTCCATTTTTCCAGCCTTTTGTAAATTTCAGGAAAAACATCCTTTCGCGCGTGACGTGTACTATTTCGAGTTTGTACGTCATGAATTTTTTCTCGCGAGCTTTGGAACGAAGGGGAGCATTCTCGACAAATTTTTCCCGTCCGTTTTCCAATTTTTCCACGTTGGTGCTTTCGAGTAAATCAATGTACTCTTTGATAATTGCTCGTGCACGCGACTCGTTTCGAGTACGCTTCAAAAGGAAAGAGGGAAACAGCGGAATTATTGCTTGGCATGGCGTTCGAACATTTCATTAAACTGGCGCACTGACAAACGTATAGATAGCGGGGAACAGCCAGGAAGCCGACGTCAGCGGAAGCACTTTTAAAGGTAACTCGTCGTGGGCCAACAATTTCATTCCCTCTCTCTTTCCCTTTCGCTGAGAACGTGATTGGTGTGACACCGAAAACGCAACCTTCCCGTAGATGTCTGTGTATTAATGACCAACGAGTTAATTCGATCAACGTTTCACCGCTTTCGTCGGTATTATCGATTCGATTTGTTTTCGTTTATACACACGATTCGAACACCGAGATTCATGGTAGGCCTTGATCAACGCACGAAGTTACGCTGACGCGTGTTTGTTTTACTCTTCACGATAAATTTGAATACATGCTTCGTGAACGAGCACTCAAGGAACGAATAGAAAACGATTGGCTCGTTTCGTTATTTAACGAGGAATAAGGGGCAATTCGATTTCTTGCTACGCGCGTGCATTCGAATTTTCAACCAGTTCTGCGTTTCGCTTTATTGTCGACGGTTCAAAGGAAATACAACAGCAAAAGGAATCCCCTGTGACGTCGTTAGCAACCCTTTTCGCGACGCAAATGGCAATCCAGAGAATGGCACATCGATCGTTTCTGTCTCGTTATATTATAAAGATGTGGACTCGAAAAAGGATGCGCGTAACCTTGGATGAGCGAGCTGTCTGTAGATAGCACTGGTGTGGATATTCCTGATAATCGTATGTGTTTCAGGGGCATGATTCATTTTCCAAGAGGACACGAGCTCGGTGTAATTTGCGTCTCATTATCAATTCGCCTTCCGCTCGGTGAACCAAGAATTTATCGCTGCGTCTAACACTGATAGCATTACAGAGGTCTACCTTCTAGAGGTCGTGTTTCGTTTTTGAAATTGTATAGAATTTGTTGAATGAATTTTTTTCTTCGATAAAAATTTAATTTTAAAAACGACATCGACACGAACGATAGATGAAAAGACACGCCAATTATAGGTAATTAAATTGCTCGCAGAAAAATTGGACGATATCGAAAGTTTCGCAGAACACGATGACAAGGATGATTAATTAACAACCGCAACATTAATTATCACGTGACGTTCATTCAACCCGATATTCCAGGTCGACGAGTTTTTCTCATTCTCTTTCTGCTCATTTTTTTTTTTTTTTTTTTTTCTACCGGCGCTACTACAATTGCCCTCGTAATTCAGTCCAATAGAAATTCACTTGTTGATTTTCAAACGCGACAGGGCAAAGGACTTCCGTTTCATTATGGAGATTTTTAACTATCTAATTATTATTCATCGCCGTCCGAGCCGTAACACGCAAATTATTCCGAGAAATTATTCTCGAAGGTCTATTAAAATCCCTCCGCCCAACCCCTACGTCCACTCTTGCATCTCTTTTCACCGTTACGGAATTACGGACGAAGAGAGAATCCCATCGAGAGGATGATGTTTGCAATTACATAAATTTTATGACGGCTGAAATTGAACTCTTCTCTTCCGCTGCGTGGTAACCATTGCCATCTGTAGTGCCAATAAAAACGAGCATTTTCAACCTCTGTTTGATATGGCCAATTACGAATCATCTCGATTTTACTGCCAGTTCTGGGCAAATATGTGCCAACCGCTTGTCTGGCCGATAATTTTTGAATTTTCCTTGCAGTTTAACGGTTAAAGAAAAAAAAAAAAAAAAAAGTGCATCAAATGGGACATTTCAGGATACAGCTACGTATCCTTATTCACAGAACTAATATATTCGTACATTTACTAGTCATCAGTCAACTCTTGACTACAATTCATACATAAATACGATTTATATCCATGACTAAACCTTCCTACGATAACTCACGTCTTACATCCGCATTGTAACCCAAGATCTCCACCTTCCCACTCAGGTATAAATTTTCCAAACACCCCATATAACAGTGACAATCGACAGAGCCCCACGATACCACTACCATGTAACGTAACATTCTTCAGAGCCTTTCCATACTGTCCCAAGGATTAAAATACCTCTCTGAACCATCATCGCGTCAACCTGCAGGACTAGCGCACCATAATAACCAATTTTATTTGCCCTTTTTGTTGTCAGGACGTGGAATTACTGGAGGGAACCATTCCATCGGAGGCGACGGAGGTGGAGGTCTCTCACTGCAGGGAATTGAGGATTCAATCAGGTGCGTTCGCGGATGGAACGCCTTTGAAACGAGTTCACGTGTCGGGAATCTATAGCCTGGTGGCTAAGAGGCAGGCTTTTCAAAACTTAAGCGCCCCGAACATGTACCTCGAGGTGTCCGAGTGCAACAGCGTGATCCTGGAGAGCCACGCGTTCAGAAACTCGCGAGGGACGTTGAGAGTCTCGATATCGAGATGCAGAAACGTGGGAATCAAACCGAACGCTTTCTCCAGACTGCTCCAAATCACGATCAGGGAAGTACCCACCCTGGAGCTGTCTAGCAACGCGTTCAAGCTCGAAGCTTCTCAGCATGGCAGGCATGGACCAGCGACCGAGGTCAGGTGATCTATAATGTAGCTTTCCGGTATTTTTTTTTCTTTTTCTTTTTTTTAATTTTTATTTCAATCGAATTTGGAACCTTACTTTTCCTATATCAAATATCCGAATCGAGAACTAACAGAAATAGCATAAACTATTTTAATACATTTTATTACTATGTATATTTTTTATACGTAGACATAAAAAAAAAATTCATTCCAAACTTATAATTCTGTTACAAAGTAAAAAGAGACCCCCTACTGTAATAAAATTAATTTTTCATGGAATTCCACGAATCGCATCGCGAAACATCACGATTTCGTCACGTTTATAAAAAGACAAAGTCCTAAACCCCAAAAGTTTATTTTCTCATTCGGCTAACACCGCAACCCATCGATCCATCGCGAGAAACAGGCTACGCGAGAAATACGTTCGCCTAGAAATTGGCGATTTTCCAGCAGTCTAGCCGCAACAGTTTCGGATGATCACGCTATAATCACGATTTCTAATTCCCCGGTGCAGATTATGTTCCAAAGCGTGAGAATTACGGAGCTGCCGACAGCGGTGTTCCCATCGGCGGTTGCAAAGGTCCGCATGGACGATATCTGGACAAAGGTGATCCGCAAGAACGCCTTTTGCGCCATGACGATCTTCAGTGTGACCATCAGCAACGCGTCGATCCTCGAGATCGAGACCGGAGCGTTCAGCGACAGGGCGTTAATCCAAAGCCTCGAGTTCGTCGACGTCAGATTGAACAGCATAGAGAGAGGAGCCTTTCGGGCTGGCCACGACAACCTCACCATACAATATTCAAGGTAAATCTCGTCTGTCTCCCTTTGTCTTGCTCGTTGTTTGATCAGGGATCCTCTGTTTGCGCTCCTCCTCGTGACTGTTAAGCCGTTACGGTAGTTGCTGTGTGCGTTATAGTTGGTGGATGCTGAGATTTTTAAAACGTCGGAAATGAAGAAATAGTACTGCAGTAATTTCACGAAATGTATTTAATTTTTATTCAATAGAAGTATCACATTTTTCTTATTTGTAATATTCAGCTCATTGTCCAATGTCTGGTATTTATTTTATTTCGAACTTACCAAGAAAAGTTAATCGAATCATTTGCCTGATAGATTAATACCTATATCTCTACACGAGATAGTTTCGTTTTCTATTTACGAAAACACGTGGATGAAACTGAGAACTTCCCCTCCAAACTTCCGGAAAGAAAGTTTCTGTAACGCGCAAAGTTCAAGACAGGGTTTCCTCTCGCATTTACAGGCTGTCCGAAGTAGAGACTGGCGCCATCGACATATCCGCAGCTACTGTTAGCTTCAACAACAACGAGTTCCAGAACCTGCACCAGGGAGCGATCGTTTTACACCAGTGGAACCATATAGCCATCGATCACAATCTCTTCGTCGACCTGGAGACGGACGCGATTACGGCAGAGGTGGACGCGACATCGGCGCCCAACTTTGAGTTTTCCTTCACGGGAAATCATATAGAAAAAGCGAGACCAGGGTCCCTGAAGTTCGCAGCAATTTCTCAACGAGTAAATACCGCTCGTGTTGGTAATAACTACTTCAAGGAGATGTGCAGATGCAACCTGGACAGTTGGATACGCGAGGTGACGGGCAAGAACAGCTCCGTATCGTGGATGATGGACTCGAGTTACTGCATGGTCGACCAGCTCCTGGACAAGTGCTTCAATCTGCCCCAGGGTTACATGTCCATGAGGAACTTTTCAAAGATTATCTGTGCACCTGGAGATCACATAATTTGCGAGAAACCGTCGGCTAAGCCAGAGCCAAGCGTCAGCCCTCCAAGCGTTGGTCCACACGTGTATCCAAGACACAAGGGTTACTTCGACATAGAGATGAGCGATTCGGAGCAACTGCAACGCGAGAAAAGGATCATCGTGGTGATTTGCATGGTAGCTGTGTTCATCGTGTTAGTGGTGATTCTGGCCTCAGGAATTCTGTACATGCGTCGAAGCGGCGTGTGTCCAAAGTTAACGTCCGGCCACCTAATGAATCTCACGAGCTGGCTATCGCCCAGCAGTGGAATGACGGCTGCCACCTCTGCCAGGTCGATATCCAGGTTAAGCGTGCACGAGTACGCGGGACTTCAACCAGAGACACGGATTTTAGAGGTGGAGACCCAAGCGGAGGGAGGAGAAGAGGAGGAAGAGGACGCCGAAGGCCTGTACCCTTATACCGAGAACAAGGCCACGCAAACGTTACCCGAGGAACTGACAGAGGAGTACCTGAGGGATCTCAGAGAGAGACTGAACGATCCTGACAACTACAATCAGGCGAGGGACACGATAGAGCACCTGTACGATCTAATCAAGGTGGAGGAAAGTTGCAACAATAACAACGACAGACAACCATCCGGTAGAGAGGAAAACGCGTACGATGTGATCCGACCAAAACAAAGGAGACCCAGAGGTGCGCCAAAACCATCTGTCAGCGTGGGTACCAAAACGCCGTCGTTGGAAAAATTATTACCCAATGGAATACAACCGAGGCCACCTCTGACGGAATACACGGAGCCTCGCGATCGTAGGGCCAACGAACAAAATCACTTGTACGCCGAACTTCCTGGCGACGAAACTGTTCCCAGTACAAGTCGACTGTCTCAACCCATCCTGGCCACCTTGGCTGGAAGAGCACCGCAGCCGCTGCCTCCGAACGTTGTGAACGATCACCTGATCAGCGACCACTCGAGCCAAGCTTTCGGTAGCCTGAAGACTGAAAACCATAGGCCCCCGGAGAGCCCGAAACTCGAGGCGCCCCGAAATCAGGGCAGACCAATGAGCTTCCTGAAAGCTCTCGGTGAGAGTATTCTCGGAGGGTCGAAAACGAGCAACAATAAAAGGCCCAATTCGCTGCTCTGCGAATACGCCGAACCGTCCGACGCGACTGCCCACCTGTACTCGGAACTACCTGAACCGCAAACATCGACACCGGTCAGCAAGATGGCGAACAGGCCTCTGCCCACTAAACCCGACCAGGATTACATGAACGTGGCGAGGGCATAACGAACGCTCTTCGTCGATTGTCTGTGATAATATGTGCGCGAGAGTGGCAAGACTACTACTGAGAAATGGTTCACTCTCGTTTTCTTCCTATTAATCGTTTGTCGAGCAACGATGACTTCGTGCCTGGTGTTCGAGAGTGTTAGTCGAGTTCCATCGTGAAGAAACACCGAAAACAGTGCCAGATACGTAAGAATCGAACACTTTTTACGATACTAGTTTAAGAAGCTTTTGTAAAAAATAAAGAAAGAAAGAAAAATAGGGAAATTTACGCGAAGCATGATCCTTGTTCGGTTTAGTGGTATCGTTTCCTTTATTCGTGGAACGAGCGACGAAAGATAAGTTTTATTTAACGATTGGCCCAGAGGCGCGGATGTATCATAGTTTTATATATATATATATATATATATTTGCTTCGTCAGGTATTATTAAACGAAATATTTCACATTCCTCGCCTGTCTTTCATTCGACCCGGAACAGCTAATTACATGTCCCCCTTCGATCTCCTTTCCGTGGCTTTGTAGAATTATGTAGCTAAACACGATATTCAACTCCGATAATTCTCGAGTTCCATTTCTCCCGAGACCGTAGCGATACTCTCAATCGTCCCATCAGACATTAATCTCGAGGAAAACGCGACGACGGTGGATAATATATGAAAACGGTAACCGTTATGAAAAGCTTCTTCTTTTAAAACTCCTTTCTCAAGCTTCCTTCGTCTGTCGAGTTGATCGTAGAATAAACAGTGTATTTACAAAAGCTAGAAATTTTATGAAAATTCATTTTCCTTATGACGAAACCGTGACCATGAACCTGGTCGCCGTTGCACGTCCCCAAATTTGTCTCTCCCATGGGAAGAGCCTGCAGGTACGAACTGTACGCTTGTCTTACATGCACCGAGTTTACGAGTTTGTTTTCCCCATAGGAAGTTCTCGCAAGTACGAACATTGGAACTGTTTTACGTCCGTAAAGTTCCTCGCTACATTTTCCCTTTGGGCTAATCCCGCAGCACCACTGCTTTCCTTTCACCATTTTTGTCGTGTATATTCCGCAACTCCGATAATCAGAGTTCTAAAGAACTTCTATAATCGTTTTACACTCGTATGACCTAGATATCATCCACTGTTGCCTCAAAAAATCCTGTACGGTATCAATTTTTAAAATTCCGTAGCACAGACACCATCGCTTCATCCAATCGAAAATGTAAAAATTTCTTTCTTTATACATTTTTCGAATCCAACTTTAAATTTCAAGCGACATCGCGTTATCCAGGGGAGTTTTACAATTCCATCTTCGCTAGTTGTTCAAGGCTCTCGTGGTCTCGGCGTTCCTCCCGGTCGAGAACGCGGATTTCGGGTTCAGGGGTCGACACGGATATTTTTTCTCATTTTACGAGGCACAGTGGTGCTCGAATCGCAGGGAGTACCGTCTGTCGTTCACGCTAGCTGGGCGAACGAAGGAAACAGTTCGTTTCGGTGGCCACCGAAGCCCCCGAAAAAGATATTCTTAATCTCCTTCGTTCTCTCTGGGCGTAGTCGGTGTGTATATCCGCGGCGAGACCAAACTATTCCACGAGGAATGTAAGAGGAGCAAATAGAGGAGGCGGCTAGCTGGGGCGGGCTGCGATGCAGCTGTTGATGTTCAAACGGCTGTTGCCTCTCTCTGTCTCTTTTTCGCCCTGTTCCTCCCTTTTTCCCTGTCTCTTTCTTTCTATCTTTCTGCTCTGATCCCTGGTGAAAACCAGAAAAGTTCCAACGAAAAAGAAGAGCACGGGTGACACGGCGGAAAAGTCTGCGAGGGTAGCCGAGAAAAATATCAACCATCGCTGAAACGTTCACGTAAGTAGCCGAGAAATTAATTTATCGTGATGGTTTCGCGTCGCTAGGAAAGTTGGAATGATTCTTTTTGCAAATGGAACGCTGAGTGTTTGTTATAAAAGTGTGCAAAAAAAGGAAAAAAAAAAAAAAAAAAATACCAGAAGAAAAAAGTGAAGCATTTTTATTACGAGAGAAAAAAAGTTACTTTAATACAATAGCATGAATATTCAGTCAACGTGTAATTTCTTAATATACTTGAAATGTCGAGTAACTTTCCTCTGCGTTTCTCTAAAACTGCTCTAAATACATCCAAGTTCTAAAGTGCTATAGAAAACACACGCAAAGAAGACTGGACGAAGTTCTTATGAAGATCATGGAAAGCTGGCAAGCTCTGAAATTGAACGGGACACCATTAGAGACAATGTAGCGTGAAAACGTTTTATCGAAAGGATCTCGGAGATCCAGGTCCACTGGGAAAACAGGCGCGATATTTCTTCCACGGCCGATTCCTCGTGCTTTCGTTTCGAGGGTGAAATCCTTAGCGCGCTTTATCACTCGCCACTTTGTCGACAGGCCACCGTCGCGATACCGAGTCAACTTATACGAAACGATCACCCTATCTCGCGCCGATTCCTCGGATTCTTTACGAGCCTCTATTTCTCAGATAAGGGCGTAATTTTTCTCGACAACCGGTTGCTGGTAGTAGAAAAATCGCAGAGAGGATCGGACCAACTGGCTCCAGACGACGTGTCATTTGTCGCGTCCACTTTCGATTCTCGTGGCATTTGGAAACGCAAGAATAATATCGTACACGTTTCGATGAAAAATACAAGAAAAATGTATCAAACGTATAGATTAATTTGATGCGTCGGAAAAATATGTTTGCCGTGGTTTCAAGATTTTGCGGTGATAGCACGCTCGCCATTGAAATTTTACGATTCGATTCAACGTATAAATCAATAAGATCACCATTACCTAACAAATCACCGTTTCAACAATAGAATTCTACAAAGACACTTTGGAACAAAAGGAAATCCAATCTTCGAACTGCACGTTCTACACCATTCAGAGCTCTCAAACTCTCCTAACCGTTTCCGCCGTTCTCTCTTATCTCACCAAAATCTACCGCTTCTCTGCTTCGCTACCAAAAAAAAAAAAAAGAAAAACCAGCTTATACAACCTGTAAATCTTTCATCCGAGGGGGGACGATCGAGAAGGGTGAGCAGGCAGCGACCCCGCCACGAAGGGAAAGGTGCAGGCCAGGCGGAAGTGTGTACGGAATCACCGGGATGATCCATCGCGTTACACGACAGAATAATCCGCAACGAGGCAGTCGTGGCGAGCTTCTCTATCAGGTTTCATTAGCAGGCCAATCATCTCATCACTCGGATACGGCCGTGCTGGCGTCGGCTGTACGTAGCCTAACCCGTTTCTCTGGTCCCTGACCTAATCTCGGCGAGGCAGAGATCGTCGAGAAAATCGATCGGGGATCACTTCGTTGGTCCAGACCACGTCTCCCCTTGGCTGCCGCGAACAGGTTATCGTAACAGCGAAATCACTGTCGAAGCCGGTCAACGGCTTATATTAAGCCCCAGCTTAGAACGTAAACGCGTTTTCCATCTCCTGGCCATGGGAGAGCGAGATGGAGGCTCGTAGTCTGCGAAAACAGCTTACGTGGGATAGAGAATGTATCGGGACATTGTAATTGGACCGGATCTGATATATTCCGCGAAGCGTCAGCTAGCAATATCGAGGGATATTGTTTCGGGACCGCCTGGATCTCTTCGGCCTTCGACCGAGTCCAAGACTAGTTTCATAGTCGGTCTAGTGTCGGTGATGGTGAACTAGCGTGAACTATCTAGCTGAGAGTTTGTTTCGTTGGAGCTTGTTCGTTAAATAGCTTGTTAGTGGTGTGGGTGATGTAATGTAGGATGATGATGGTGATGGTGTGAAAGATGTTGTGGACAGTTACGGAATGAAAGAAAATGGGTGTACGACTTGTGTTTGAGATATTTTTAACATCTCTTTGGAGTGAAAGGGACTCGAAGTAATATTATAGAGTGCTGATAACGTCACGAAAAGTGATCGCGTATAAAATGCATTAATTATCATAATTTTGCACTCACTATGTAAAATGCAGAACACGTCGGGCCATTGCGTTAATCAACTCTAAAATGCATTATTGGACCGGTCCTATGCAACTTTAAAATAAATATTGTTATTTGAGCTTTCTTCGAGCCAAACAAAAAGTGATCTCAATACAATCGATACGAGTTCTGCGAGTCCTACGATAGTGTAATTCGTACAGTCGTTTTCGATTTTATGGAAAAAACATATGGAACGGAACGTGTTAGAGGCACACGACCAGGTGACACACCGGTCCGATCGACGAACTGACGGCCAAACTTTCCGTTCATGTTTCTATTTCATCGTGGCCATATACCGGGTGGTGCGTCCTTAATATCCAGCAAGTGTTCCTTACGAGCCAGTGTGTCACGTGTCGCCGGGATATTAGACCGCTGTCCTAATGGACCTTTAAGCCAAAGATCTTTATATAGGTTTACGTGTGTCGCCTACGATTCTTTCCAATAAGAAAAGTTCTCTTTTTAAATGGACAACACGTTTCGGAGAGAATTGACTCTAACGACAAACTCGTTACTATTAAATGGCAGCCTTTTTTAATGTTATCGGTATCGTATATCTAGAATCTCTCATTCTTAACAGGTGTTATTAACGATATATTATTCGATACTTAAAGAAAGCTTAAATTTTTGTAAATCTTTTAGGAAAATTTCATGCAACGTTACAGTTACTTTATGCTACTTTAAAATGTTATGTACTTTATTCCAAATTAAAAATTTTATACCAACCAAGAACATTCCTTAGGTTTTCACGTATTTTCAAAGGAAACTTTTTTTTGTATTGAACATTTTTAATACCACTTTGCTACAATTCTCAAACGAATTAATCCTCTTACACCAATTTAAAATATTCCTTAGATTTTCATACATTTTCAAAGAGAATTTTTTTTCTACCGTAAGGCCAGTAATATCCTCCTGAAAACTAATTAGAAAAAAACCTGATAACATCATTCCGTTACAATTCTATAAGGAATTAACCCTTTCAGTTGGATCGCAAACAAGATATTTGAAGCTTTTGCTCGAAATTTTCAATTCGAGTCGGTGAAGGTTGACTTAAGCTGTTCAAACATTTCTGACAAGGTCCCCAGAAAAATTGATCGCAAAGATGGTTCACCATTCGTGAAAGATTCGTTCGCGTTTCGTCGACGATGGATCCGCGAAATGACGAAACGTTTGCCAGTCACGTGTTGACGAACTCGAGAGCCAACCAATAAGCCAGCAGAAAGAAAAACAGCGAACTCGAGAAACAGGATGCCGCGTACGAGCGCGAAAACCTCAGCCCACGATAATTATAAATATGAACCAGAAAACGATGTCCGTTAGGAGCGCTCTAGAAATCCAAAAATAATGCATCCCGACCCTCGATTCGTTCCATTGCCTCTCGTTCAGAAACAACGATTACGATCGCGTGTTTCGTACGATATCTGGCGCTATGTTGTGTTAAAATCACGACTTGCGGTAAATTTGTATGCTTGATAGTAAGTTTATATCACTTTTATTGCCATTTTTTGACGTTTATTGAAAGGAAGATACGTCCAGTTATGCAATATGAATTTTTCTTTGATTTTTAATTTCACAAATCTTTTCCCTTTTTCGCAATAACTTTTACACAAAACTTTCATATTGTAGAACATCGTTTAATTACAAATTCCCAATATTATTATCAACCAAATATTCAATATTTCTCATTGAAAATATTCGTAACTAACCATGGTAAAAATAAAAACTGAATATATGAAAAAATAATTACAATGCACGTACGATTGAAGCGCTTCCCTTAATGATAATTTAAATATTTTTATTATATGTTTTTTTTTTTTTTTGTTATCAAAAAGAAGAAGTGCGAATCTCTCTGAAGGATCGTATTGACAAAGAAACGAATTCCTTTATTGCGAATCATTGCCGGGGTCTCGTGTACATTGCAGACAGCGTATCGGCCGAGCAACTTGTGGTCTTGCTCTCTCTTCCCCATTGAAATCTAAATATACCCCATGATATTAATAGCGTATGGTGTGGCAGTGGCAGAAGGGCCGTTTCATACGCCCGCGTTGCACGCCGTCTTTCAGACGAATGCAGAAAACCGCATTCTCCTGCCGCTACATGCACCCTCTGTTCCACGAGACGTTTCACGATGCACCAATTCTATAGCGAACTCTTTTTCACCATAAAATACTACCGTACCAATTTTTTTAATATTTAACGCTTAATTGGTATTACTACTTTGCTCTATTTTTACATTATTTTTTGATTCATCGCTACTTCGTATGCATCTCGAATTCGAGTTTGTTCAATTAACACTTTATTTCGGACGGAATTTTGTGAATATTAAAATTCCTCAAATATTGATTCATTTCGTCGCTGTTTAATAAATTCACTGAATTAAATGAAATTTGCAATTCAGTTTCATTTGAAAGGAAGCTCGTTACCTCGTTCTCGGCGAATAAAACGAAAGCTTCGAAGAAAATCTTATTGTTAGGTAGTTCGAGTAATTCATTTACTTTCGCAAATGAAAATGAGTTTTGCTTTCTTCCGACCGTTTCCGAGCAACACTATGCAATTCAATCCTCTCATCGCTATCTATTACCATCCTATTTCCATTTCCACTTCAATAATTAGTTCTCTTAAAACTTCCTCAACAGAGTGTAGCACGATAACAATGATCAATGCCGAATATTTGTTTTAATATCCGTTAATCCTCGCCAACGATATCTCACGTTTCCGCTCATGAGACCTCAAATTATAACAACTTTATTTTACACATTAATCTTCATACGCCTCTAATAGATCATAAAGTTCAGCATCTTTGAAACCGGAAGACCTGATACTCCGCGGCGGCAAGACTTCCGGAAAATCTAAACTATCCAATGGAGGGCTCGGGGATCAAAGAAAGACACCGATGCCGCGTTAAAAGGAAAAAAAACCGTCACCGGAGCAACGAAAGTTTCTCATCGTTGCAGTCGTGTGAAAGAAACGCTCCGCGTGAACTATTCGAAAGATCCGAAGGATCTCATGCGGGTTCCGGCTCGTAGCCCCTTTCGAGACCCTTTCATCGATGCTAGCTAAACGACACCGTTTATACGCCCTCGCGTTTCGATCCCTCGATATCCTCTTCCGGATCGATTTTTCGAAAGTTCTTCGCGATCGTTTCGCGACAGCCGAGGAAGAAAAAAAAAAAGAAAATTGCGAGACGGGCAAAAAGCTACGAATCATTTTAACTTTCGATGGCTGATAACTTCTCTTTAGGCGTCGTTTTCTTTTATTTTATTTCAATTTCACTTTGATCTTAATGGTTTTACGCGAAAAAGCAATAAAATAAATTTTAACGCAGAAGAAAATATTACGTTGCAATAATTATTAAACTTAAATTAGTCTTTAAAAATCACCGTTCTCCGCATCGTTGCAGCAAATGCATCTTATTATTTCCCAATTAGATTGCAACAGAAGAAGTTGGTCGAAAACCGATCTCCTTCGACAAAGAATCGTTTCTGTCCGATGGCACGAGAGGAAAGTACGGTTGCATAACGATAATGAGTTCCAATTACGGAGGCTTTGTTTTCCACCGGGAAATTCTTCGTTGTCGAGGGAATGAAGGGAACCGCATACTCGCGTGAAAACGCAATTTTGAGGCTCGTGTGGCATCGTTCTTTCAACGCGATTGTATTACTTCGTTAAAATGAAACCAGCTGAATATTGCGTCGACCATGGAAAAGAGGGGGTGCGGTGTGACTATCCTGGTGGAAGTATTAGCGAACTGAGAAACAGGATTTGGTTGGAACTCGTTCGCTGTAAGCAGGTACAGGAAAACACAGAAGCTCCTTTTTTATAACGAACGGCCTTTGAAGAAACACCTTTTCCTGACAAAAAAACAGAAGTATTACGTTATAAAGTCTTTTACCGAGAAAAAAAAATTGCTACATGTTCGTTTGATGTTAGGATTTTATTAATTTTTTCATTCCGTTACTTGGAAAAGGGATTACCTTTTTTTTTGTATATAATTTAAACTGAGAGAGAAGAAAGCATGGAACGATTCTATTTCCTAAGCACCCGTCTAAGATACAAATCTCGAATACGTGATCGGCTTGCCGAAATCTGGAATTAAGAATTAAGTAATTTCGGCTTGAGGAAAAGAACTATTTAAATCTTTCTTCGAGCTCGTTCCAATAGACTTCGTGGCCAACGGAAGGAGTCGCGCTGAGAAACCAAAAAGAAAGTAAAATGTGAGGAACACATAAAGTTTTCGGCTCGTTAACAGATGAAAGATCTAGAGAGATGCTAAAACGAAGATTGTTTGGACACCGATGGAATAGGATTGCTAGGCGTGAACAGGCATAAATAGAATTTAACTGAATATTCTTGAGGATTCCGTAAATAGGATTGGAATTTTGATCCCTTTCTCACAACACTGTTTCAAAATTTATACCGACACCCTTTTGCTTTCTTTTCGAGGGACCAAATACGACGTTAAAAGGAGACCAATTTGTTATTACGTTCTTAAATTATGTAAGAATAAGTATGGTAATTTAAATGGAACCAGAATTCCAAGTTCAACCATAAATCTTAGCAGAGAATCCAGAGCTCGTACGAAAATATAAAAGCAATTTAAATGTTCATTAAAATGTAAGGTCAAGCGGAAGAATTCTACGGCCACGACGAATTATGATCAACAAGACCATCTACCTTCTCGTTATTATTCTATACCATTCACTTATCTCGAGATAAAATTAGAAAACGAGTTACCATTTTCTTGAAACAAAAAAAAGTGTAAGAGAATGGAAACGGTACTGGTACTGGTGTCGAAACGAAGTCAGAATTTCTGCAAATACGGCTTCGCTATGAGATATGGAGGTGATTTTTGGAAAGACGAAACACACACGTGCACACACGTACCAAGAGCCTCCATCTTTTCGCTCGCCATGATTTCGATAACGGCCTAGAGGTATGGACGACTTATATCCCGCTCTGATTGATCGTCTGCTTGTCGCGAAGACTTATCGGCCACTCCGTCGGGCTCGAAAGAGTTATCGGGCCACTCGATTTTCACCAGAAACGTTCTTAATAGCTTTTCAGCCGTGCCAACCCATTCCTTACGTAATGCCGCCGATTACGCCGATAAAATCGACTTTAATGAAACGTCCTGGAACTTGGATCACTGAGAGAAAAAAGGAAAAAAAGAAAAAAAAAAAATACCACGGTTATAGCCAGTTTAATCGTGGTTAAGTCGTTCCAGTTGCTCGAGACCGGTACGATGACTATTTCAGAAATTTGGGATAGGAAAGGACTTCGAATTCCAGTGAGTAAATGGGAAAAAACACTCGACGTTCTGAGTTCCAAAGCGGAGCAAATAATTTTCTGTCGTGCGATTATACCAATCGAAGAATTGAAATTACCTATATTGGAACTTTTGAATTCAGTCTTAAAAGAAGAAACCTGCAATTGTTTTAAACAACGCGGTATACGGAATTAATTGGAGCAAGGCGCTTTATTAAGTGATTTAGAACCTACAGCATTCTGGAGTACGAGCTATTAGCTCGGTAATTAGGACGAACACTCGGAAGCTTGAGCCAATTGTAAAGAAGAAAACCATGCTGTTTCACAAAATTTTCTAGCAGAATATTTATTTGAAAGATACACGCAAAAATAGGTTCTAATAGAGAAATAGTAATAAAAAAATCTTTCTACTGTCAGCATAAATAATTAAACTCGATGGAAACGTATAAAATATAGCCCAAGGTATTCCAAAAACACGTAATTTTTAAATTACTTCTTTATTACAACTATTCGATCGTCTCAAATGTTCTCAATGACCGGATAAAGGTCCACTTATACTGAGGACAAGCCGAGCACGGGTGAAGCTCGGAACGACACGGAACGAATACGTGACGAACCTGTAACGAACCAACTCAATATTTTGTTTGATCAATGATCACGCATGTTTGTAACACTCGATAATTAAACAAAATGCATCACGATGCATTGCAAAATCTTGACGTTCTTATTTTTTCATTCGAGGACCAATTCAAAGTACCGATAACACGATGTAAGGAGCGTGAACATGGCAAAGGACAAGGCCGATCAAATGGACAGAAAGAAGGTCTGTGCGAACGGCGAAGATCACGCGGCGAGAACTATTGTGTCTTTAATAGACTTTCCAGCACGGAAAGAGGAGTAATTCCCCCTAATGGCAGCATGCGTACCGATCAAATTGTAGGAGGAGGGATGAGATCATCGTAGCGGAAGCGATCTTTGAATCGAGTTGAGTTGAGAACTTAATTCGTCCCGTTCCCGTGACTCGTCGCTTTCTGTCGCTCTTCTTATCCCTAATCGCTTTGAAGCGAACGATTTCTATGCATTTCGATGCGATCAGGAAATTTAATCAGGATATTTAATTATTTAAAGAGACTGCGTTTAGCTAGAAATTGGAAGAACGTCGCTGTTAAAGAAACATCGTTAGCTCTAGGAAATCGAAATCGTATTGTACCGATTAATTTCGTGTCAGTAATTCGATTTAAAGCGTGTAAGAAAGCACGTTGCTTGTCGTAAAATCGTAAACGAAGCAATTGTAAAAGTAAATCGGCATTTTATGGAGCAGAATAATTTGTTTCCGTGGAAACGTTTCACGTACAATATTTTTCTGTGACAAATGTCTACAGAAGATAAAGACTAGATAAAGAAAATCGATGTGTCTCAGAAATCAAACTTTTCTACGTCGATACAAAGTACCAGCTCCAGAAATATCCTCGGATAAATATATTAAAACGCGAGGTCGATCACCGAAATTGTCGCCCTCGAAACAGAACGAGCCGCAAAAGCGAGTCAAGGTCCCTCTCGATTGCATCAATAAGGCGTTCGATCAAGGTTCGTAGGTTCGTTCCGAGCAATTGTCAACCGAGGCGCAATCACGGGACCGTATTTTGACGAATAAAAAGCGGTCAGCCGGAGAAGCGATCGTTTATATCGTCGCCGCGGAATGTAACTCGTTGGTGGATCGAAATAAATTGCAATTGTCGTGGCATCAATGTTACTGCTGCGAGCTTCTCGCATCGATACAACCTTCAACGAGCTACTGCAAAATCAGATACATATTTTTGTTTAAAGTATATTTTATATTTGATTAAAAGCGTTAACGATTTAAAGATCGTTAAACATCGTTGAGGATTATTAAAATAATAGTAAAGCTTTCGTCATTATTCAATTTATTCTACAAACCTCATAAAATAGTAAACAGAACACGCTAAAAGTATTCGAAAAATTAATCAAATTCTTCTTCCAAAATATTCCAAACATTTATTCGTCTCTTTCATTTTGTACCTCACGTTATCGGCGCCACGAATCAAAGCTACTCGACAGAAACACGAAAACGAAACGTTTCCAAAAAGCTCGTCAAGCATTCACCTAACCATACGCGATACAATCTCAAGATCCCTTATCGTCTCGTCGGCCAAGTGTGGCATGCACTTTGTACAGGCCGTTTCGAAAGCTCGTTGGCGTGGTTTACGAGGTATCGATGGAGCGGCTGAATAAAGCAAAGTCTGTGCCGGAGAGTTTAATGCCGTTTGGCTAGATGGCAACACGATGCAGCCGGTGACACCGTGGCGATTCGTAGAATTGGTTGCCGGAAACCGTAGGGTCAAAGGGGCCACTGGGTCACCGGTGATAAACTCTGGTGACAGCTGTCATCGAAAAATTGCATTCGATGAATTATGAAATAAACCGACGACTAAACGACTCCGTTCCTTCTTGCTAAAAAACTGTAACGTAAATAAAGTTAGGAGATTACAAAGCGCAACGAGGAAAATCGAAGTTCGATCAGGCACGAGCGTCGCATTTCCGCGGCAACGCGCAGTTCGAAAATTAATACACCCACATATGTAGCAAATTAACAAGTTGATTATAGATATCGTCGATTAATTATTACTATCGCGCTACAAAGGAACATTCTTCGCGCGAAATGTGGAGAAATTAATCGGTTATTGTGCAGCTCGGAACGACATATCGGGTGCTCTGTTAATATAAATTGAACGAATTTAAAAAACGCTATAATAATAATAAACAATCGTAATAAGAATTTGGAATTGTTACAATTTTACGGGAGTTGTCAAAATTTACGGAATAACCTGAAGAATATCACGTTCCGTCTGTATCTCGCAAAAAGCGAATTTAAACGATGCCAGGAAGCATAAACAATGCCATTGCTCAATGTAACGCTACAAGTTGAGATTTCACAAATTTTAAACTAAACTCCAAATAAATTCCCTCGAGATTGTTTGCAACGTTGATTCAATTCTACGCTAATAAAACAATTTCAGATAACATTTCGCTACGAACCTCTCTGCAACATCATTTTGTTTTCTAAAAATCCTCTTAAAAAGTCGGTTTACATTTTATTTGTTGAACAAAAATATACCTTGGAAAAAATACTGAGCCGAAGAAGAATTCTAAATTTTCTCTGTATAAATAAAAAAGATAAAAAAAAGAAGTCAGTTCTGTACGTTAATTCCCATTGTCGTGGAAGCATAATCAAGGCAGCAGCGTGTGAAAAATTGTGGTCCGTCGACAATTTTTTCTTTTTTTCACGGGAAAATTTCGATCGATTTCCATCTCAATTCATCGAATCCCCTGTCTGCGCATATTGATGCGAACCGCCTGTCTTCGCTCGTTTTCGCGGTTCGCGAAATAGGCCGCACCGTGGCCAACGATTACACTCGTTCATTGCGTTCCCGTTCATCTCCCAAAACTCTGTTTTCATGGATTTTCGAACAGTCAGCAAACGAAGCAAAGGTAAACATGCGAACGTTTGCCAGACTCCTGTATGGCTATTGTTAAACAAAATACGGGCGCATAATTTTTAACCCGTGGTATGGACCACGATGCAACGTACTAATGGGAGGGTGAACTTTTTGTGCAGCCAAAGCTTTAATTCGTTACTTCGATCGTTTGATAAAACGATACAAAAATATAGAAAATATCGTATTAAAATACTGTACGTTCTCCATTGGCATCAATTACAGTTTGCAATTTTCATTAACAACATTGGTAACTTTGTAATACTTGGTGCAATTTTGTCTCAGAGTCTATTTCAAATATGTTTTTAAGGATTCCTCTTTTATGCAAAATTCAAATCTGTACCGATGAAAAATATAACTTTGGCTATTTTTTGGTTATTTCTGAGCACTCTGCTTGGTTAATTTTGAAATGCAGTAATATGACGCTGAAGCAGTTTCAGACACGTTTGCAAGATAAATGCGACAAACGGTTTCTAAATAAAATATTATTTATTAGACTTCTAATAAAACCGTCGCTTCTATCTCGATCGAAAAATTGAAATCAGTTCTGCATTCGAGATGCAACTTAAAACAAGAATTGCTCCAGATATTCGGCCATCGATCGAGTGCTGCAATACGCGTGAAAAATGACAATTTAATACATATGCTACAACGAGCTTCTTCGTCCAGGAAATCTTCCTATTGATACCGAACCGGGGACGCGTTTCTACGGACTCGCAATTATTTGAATTTTAATTAAAAAACAGCAATGGACGATTCGAACGATTCGGAAGGACCGTCGCGATTCTTTGTTCTGCGCGCTTTTATCAAAGAGCAAGATTCATATATATATAAAGCAAAAGAAAAATGAGCTATAATTCGATTTTCCCTTCCGAAAGATATTGAGAATCGACTTGTATTATCTCATCTGCGCGGAAACAAAGAACGTCCTTTTCAGTGAATGGTATTTGAGTCTCGGAGGACCGAAAGACGTCAAAATGCTCATGAATATTTCATATATTCTACATTTGTCGTTGATCGATTGTTCTCTATTCTTCAATCTGCATAGTTTTTTTTAAAAACGTCGACGGTTTTTGCGATAAAAAAAATTTTTCTGTAACTTTGAAAGTTTTACGAGGTAATTATAAAAACTGGGGCGCGTTATAATCTATTTCTAAAGGAGAACGGGAGGAAAGACCGAATGATTTAGTAACAACTATCCTTCGGTGCCCTCCGGCGTCAGCTATGCAAATGCAATATGCTATTGCATTTTTTGCTTATTACAGTCATGCGCTTTTTACGAAATAAATCGGTGAAGTTCATTACCTCGCTGCATATGCAAGTGCAGAGACATTTAATATTTTGCAAGTAACTGTACCTATAAGAAAAATTTATAACTGCATTGTGCAACTGCATTTATTCCAAAAAAAAAAAAAGGAAAAAAGGATCACCATTAAATCATTCAATTTCTTTTCCCACCAATTGCCTTCGTTTTTGTTCTCAGAGAACACCAGTTCGTCAAAGACAAATTTGAATTCTCATAAATAAAAATGCACACGTATTTTGCATATTGTGATGAAAAATTGGCAAAGAAACGATTTACGATGCACAAATCGAAACCACTGGCCGATTCGTTATTTATCTAACAAGTCTGACATTCGTTTGGACTTTTCTATTTAAAAGCAAATAGAATCAATTTCAGCGGGGTTTATAAAAGGGAATAATGCATCGAATGTCGCTCGTTTATTTATTTATACCCGACGATTATGACGAGCTACGAAGAACGCTGAATAATGCAAACCCAGCCGGCTAGCTGTTTTCCGTACAATGGAAAATAAATGCATAATGCGCGAATCAGTTCTGGAAATTACGTTTGCTAATTGTAGAACGTGGATGCTCGATTATACCGGCTGATCAGGAATCGGCGGGTCGCCACCAATGAAATGGAAACAAGCTTCGCTATTATTTAAAAGCGTTGTTGCGCCTGAATGATCCCGTTCGCCAGAAATTGAAATATTTATCGAGCCCCATTTTATGCTAAAACCTGTGATCGTTTTATTAATGATGACGAGAAATAAAAGGGCGTACAAATGTTCCGGATGATAAATTATGAAACGAGAAAAAACGTTTAAACGTCGTATTTTTTTTTTTTTTTTTTTTTTCTTTCACGTGGAAAAATGAAACCGATATTTGGTTCTTTTTATTTATTTTGTTTCCATGGAATTATTTCTAGGTGTCGCTCTTGAAATCACACGGCTTCGAAAGAAATGCACTCCCACTGCTATTAAAAATAACAGAAACGTATCAAGAGAATAAAACCAGCACCGCGTCCTGCACGTATCGTTCACGTGGAGAATGTATTTTTAAAGAATTAAAGGACGAAAAATTCAAAGCGTTTAATCCGGAATAACAAAAATGTAATTCCAGTTGCGAATACAGGAAATATTTTAGTCGGCTAATGACTTATAAATTGCCCGAAACTTCTCAGACAGGCATTCTCCGTAATTGGAAAGCATAGAAAACAAATAAAATAAAATACAAATATTTCTACAGAACGTTTCATTTAAACTAGCAAAAAATTGTTCAAAAATATGTAACAGATACTTTAGAAATGCTTGGAAAAACATTTAAAAGGTCAATCTACAATATTCATTAAAAAAAAAAGAAAAAAAGAAGAAACAAAAAAGGAAAAAAAATAAAGGAACACAGTTTTACACTATCCTCGATACCATTCAACCAACACACAAAGCAATGAGATCCTGCACTTCCATTAGCAGAGAGAAGCCCCGCGAGATCCTCGCGGTTAGGTCGAAATCAAATCTTCGAAAGCGACGCCTGCTGGCTCCATTCGAGAGCGAGGTTCGCCGTTCAATTAACGTAATCGCGCGGTGTGCGCGATACAAAAAAGATCAATTCAATTCCACGGACCTCTTAGCCCGCCGCGATTGCCTCGTTTCTCCCTGGAGAGGTCTCATCCGGACCCGTGGTTGCAGTCCAGTGCAATTTCGCGAAAAAGTCACCCCCCTCAAGGAACGAGGACTTTTTCTGCGCCCGAGTCGGCTTCGAAAACGCGCGCAAGAGAATCACGGGATTCATTATTCACAGCTTCAGCCCCGTTTCATCGGTGTTCCTAATGAAAGATAAACATAATCAATCCCACCACGGCCGAAAGAGGGAATATTATATCGGGTGGCCGTGTAATTTCGTGGCCTGCCCCCTGGCCTAACTCACCACTCGTGTTTTCGTTTCATTATACCACGCCCTATCCACGCCACCGGTCATCATCCCGCTAATTATCCGATCAAAGGGTCGAATCGCCTACCCTCGATGCTTCGTCGACCACGCTTCCCTCGTTTTACGCGCCAATTTTTCGTGGCACGAAACAATCGTCCCTGTGTGGATTCGATAGGGTGGCGTGGGGCTGTGACTAGATTGCTCCTATCCAGTGGGTGAATTATAATGTCGGAGATCCGTGTTGTTTGCTTACAATTATTGTTTTTTTTTTGTTCTTTTTTTGTTTTTTGTTTTTGTTGCATTCAGTTGTAACGGGGTAGCGAGTGATTATACAGACTGGAATAATAAATTTTAATCTTGCTACATCTCTTAAGTCTTTTTTTATACAATTATGTTTTACCTTCTTGAAAAAATTTCCTGATTTTTAAATTTATATAAGAAAATTATTGGTGCAAATAAGGAGAAAGCAACAGTGATACAATGCAATTGTAAGCCGATGATCAAGATGTCAATCAGCCGTAAATACGAGGAAAAATAAAAACTTTTGAAGAACACAATGGCTATTTCATCGAACGAGACAAAAATTTAATTTGCTGAATATTCTGCTGAATTTTCCAAAATCGGTCAGCTGCGAATGTTAATAATTTTCCATTGTGCAGGTCTGAAATGCGTTCAGAGTCGATATACATTCGCTTCGAAACGGAATGAATGACGTTAATATTGCATTACTAGCCCTTTGTCTACCGGGTGGTGGTCCCGGTTTGTTGGATTTCCTGGCAGGACGGCCGATCGAAAAATTATCCGACACCAACTATGGAATTACCGAATCGATGTCACATCCCGTCACAAGCGCTGAACTCGCTCTATAATAAATCGACGCTCGAACGCTGCTACATTTGTTCAACGTCCCCTAATTAACAGCGTGTCTGGTCAAATAGAAAATTACACGATCGAGGAACCGTCTGCAAGTGACGTTTCAACGGGGCTAATGACGTTCGATATGCGCAATGAAATTGATGACTGAAAGGTACCACGATTGACCGTCCAAAAGTGTTAGCAAATTTTTAAGAAATAGAATTGGTACATATAAATGTATACCCCAAATTTATTATATCTAACTGAACGTAACAGGACCATATATCGTTATATTATATTTGACACGAATTTATTCTATTCGTGTCGATAAATTTTTTGAAAACCGTGAAACAAAACCAACAAATCCGAATCGCGTCTAATTCACCCTTCCGCAACAGAAACGAAAGATTCGAAAACGCGAGTTCCTTAATTTACCCTTCCTTAATTTACCCTGCTGGTATCGTGCCACGGATTCGCGGCAATTTATTTATCGGAACGAGAACAGTCGCCGCGGGTCGTGGCACGAATGTAACATAAATCACTGGCAAGCATAAAGCGTGCGGTGCGGTCTGCGTAACGAGAAAAGAGAAACAAAAAAAATAGTTGCAGCAACAATAAGAAAACAAGAAACTAATAAATAAAGCGTAAAAATGAAGTCATGAATACTTGTTACGCTTCCCTCTGGTCCAACTAGTTTCTCTAGAAAACCAACTATACCAATCTTCTCTTTTTCGAACCTCTGTTAGATACTATTCCCTTCGAAACACCTCTTTCCCGATGAAACACGACAGATAGGAAAGATACGAGCGTCAAAAGAGATCCCAGTGGATAGAACAGACAGGCATTAACCATTAACAAGGACGACGCAGTCTTTTTTCACGGTGTGACGATCGCAAAGCTGTTTCGACGAATGCAAAAATTCGTTTAAACGTCCCGGGGCGAGGATCGCGCCGCGAGGGTGTTGAACCGCGCACCGCTCGACACCTGAGGGAGAACGCGGGATAAAAAGATCGCAGAGAGAACGAGAGTTACTCTGGGAAAACTGAACCAGCTTGATTCGTTGATTTTCGTTCCTTTTTTAGCGACGAATTTTCGCCCCGCAGATGTTTAATGTCGATAACGGTGGCGACGTCCAGATACAACAAGGTCTGATCGATGCTTTCTCTACGGGTATCTGCGTTCCCCATCGATGGCCACGCCGCGAAACCTCGGTCGCGCGAAAACAACAGGTGACGGGGATGGAATTGGTTTTCTGCGAGCAAGATCGCTGCCGGCGCTTTTAATAGCACCAGTCCATTTAGCGCAGCTTTTTTTTTTCTCTTTCCGTTCGATGGACGGGTAGGGGAGAAAGATGCGGTGGACGGATATGGGATTTGATCCCCTCCGCCTCCCCCCCTCAGGGGAGATTATTCCAGTGATAAAGCTTTTTTTCGGTAGATGGACCTTGTGCAGTTTCGCTTTGAGCCTGATTCGTTTTTGGGGTAAAATTTTTTGTATTTTGCGGATTCAAATGATAGAACGAGTGCCGGCGAATTGGATAAAGGTTTTAAAATAGAAGGAACAGGGATGATAAGACAAAGCACTATCTGGAAAATTGCAAAGAAGAACTAGGATGATGGAGAGCGCACTTCAACTCTGAAACGAAAGCATTTGCTTTGGAGAAAAATATTTAACTAGACAGACAGGGTTGGTACATTAGAATATTCAGAAGGAAGATTTATACTCCGACTGTAGCTTAAAAACCGGGCCAAGTAGTCTTCGCGTTCGTATAAACTTTTTTTTTATTATACGTTGAACGCGTCTCTGTAACATCTACCGTGTACAGTGGTACAACCCAGATCCTCTAACCGCATATTCGAACCATACAACGCGCCCAAATTATTATGCGAGACAACCACTAATCCACCATGCCATGCCACAATCTTTCACAGTTACCTGTATACAAAATTCGTCCTTAAAAAAGACGTTTGTCCTATTAACCGCGAAATTCTCTTACATTCGGTATATCCCTCTTAGCCGACCAGGATGCTTCATTATACCTCCAAGCATTAATTAAGGACGCGGCATAAAAACACGCCAAGCCCCCGAAAACAAAGACGTCCATTCAATTCGAGACTAAGTGCTACCATAATTTCGTACACACTCACGGCTCTTCTAAAAATATGCTTCAAAATTTCATTCCATTCCCCGTCCCAACGTTCTATCGCGCTTCTACAACTCTCGTGGCTAAACATTAACAAGTATAATTATGCCACGCCGAGAGATGCATTCCCCTTCGTTTACCCTTCATTCCACGCACCCCTAGCGGCGTTGTCCATTTTCCCCTTAGGTTTTTACTAAGCTGGCCACGCTTCTCTTTCCACAGTTTCGCGGTTTCCTTCGCGTCCACGCTTTTGCCCTTTCCTCTTCCTCTTCCTCCGGCCTGTTCGAGGCTGGCACAGGCTAAAAACCGTATTAACTGCCGCTTTAATTACTGGCGGCGAGTCACGGTGTTTTACGGCGGTTCGAGGCGACCGTTTAATTCGAAAAGCAACCAGGTCAGAAACGATAATTTTCGATATTACCGGCGGAATCGCGCGCTCGCCGTTTTTCCTCCCGTTCTGATAAATCGTCGCTTGTCAATTAATTTTCTAATTACTTCGTGGCACGATGCCCGACATCGGCCGCTGCCACTCCAACGGAATGCGGCTTCTTAGCCGAGAATTTGCGTCGTTCCTTCAACCTTTTCTTTTTTTCTGTCTTATTCTACTTCTTCTTTTGTACCTTGTTTTCCGAGCTCTTTTTCCATGCCGGATTCCTATCAGATTGCTTCCTCTTCTGGACTACGAAACAGCGGCAATTAAAACGTGTTGCAGCTGGTTGGGAGTTTAATTACATCGTTTAATCGTAGGGAGATGTAACACTTGGGGAAATTTTTGTTCATTCTTGGTGGATTTTCTTTTTTTTTCTTTTCTTTTACCGTTGAAGCTTGTATTAAATAATTTAGCGAATGCAATGTCTTGAATACTAGGAAATATGAAGAACTTAATTGAATGTTCCTGCATATTATTATAAAATTCTAAAAACACTTGTTGACATGAAATAATGTGCCCCGATACTGTTTTTATTTATTTCAGTAATATATCACACGAAAGTTGGACAACCTTTCTAAAATGTACATTTTCAATTATTTTTCCGTAGAATTAAAATCATCAAAAATTCATAGCCTTGTCGTGGAAGATGAAATTGAATGAAAAAGAAAAGGGTGAAACGTGACACAGAAATGCATACAGCGTAGGGCGCGATTACAAAGGCGCGTGCTCGTCAACGATCAGCGGGTTCAAACAGATTCTGCAAAATGTAAGTTCTTCGTTGTTGTACATTATACATATTTATAACCTCGCGAGGAAGCATAGAATCGTTGTTTAATACGCATCGGTGAATCTTTTTCAATGTATTCCAAGACCGTTTGAAAACTACGTGTCATATTTACACACGCGAATAAAATTCGAAAGATACGTTTCACGATTTTAATAACGCTAAACTTTAATGTTTCCACAATTGGGAATAGTTTGAGAAACATTTTTTTAGAAATTACAATTCTAACCTACCGATTAAACTATGATAGCTAAAGTAGACAAGGTATTTTCATTGAATTCAATTAAAAATATTTGAAAGATAGAAGTTCGATCGTTTAAAGTATTTAAGCATCAATTTATCGCTCTCCGGTGTGGACAGTTAGTTTATTATATCGAAATCAATATGCGTGACAAAATGCGAAATAACGAATCAATTAAAAAAGCAATGTCGGAAAATAATAAATAAAATTGCAGCGCCAATAGCTATTGAAACCGACGTAATTTTTAATATTAAAAAAAGCACAGAGAAAAAAAAAATTACTCGGTATTAAATTTTGTATATACTATTTCACGGTTTATATGTCGACCAATCAAAAAAATTTATGTGTATCTCGTTCTAAATTAACGCACAGCTAAAACTTGAATCTCCCAAACATATTTAACGTAGCAAAATTAATATTTGAGCTCTGTAATAAAAATCTGAAAGCTTCAATTCCTCGTTAATTCACTCCATCGTGCTTAATCGCAAATAATTTGTGAAAACGCGGATTCGTTGTAACGCTGGTCGATACGTTAACATGATTGCATTAAGTCGTGAAATTGGTTGGAACTGTTGTTCGACGATCACCGTCCATTACCAAGTTTCATTAAAATTAACGAACGTTTCTTCGCAGGAGCGACGCGTTCTGAATATATTCCTCCTCGTCGTTTCCGTTCCTGTGGCATATTTTTCGCGAATTTACCAAACCGTAACAAAGACAAAACGAACTAAACGCGTCGCAAACGCTCGAGCTTTAATCGTCGATGAAATTCCGTTGCTCTAACGGGCTAATTTCGTTTGGCTTAACAAAGTTGACTTCATCGCGGTTTTTCTCTCCTACCCAGCCCCCGACTCTGCTCGATGGAATTCCAGCATTGTTCGACGCGAGACGTCGTTCGCTTGATTTCCGCGTTCAATCGATTGCAACGCTGAAAAATACGACTCGACGTAGAAAAGGGAATCCGTCACGGTTCAAATTAGATACACGACCACTCCAATCGTTTCGTCTTCCCTCGAATTGCCTTTTGTTCCACGATAATTGAGGAAATTTTGTTGAGCAGGATTCGCCAATGATTGCGTGTTACGATACAAGAAGAAAACAAAAAAAAAAGAAAAGAATGGTAAACGTTTCGTTAAAAAAATTTAGGAATAGTAATGAATTCTTTGCAATAATTTTTCTGTTTCGTTATGCGACAAAATTTTTTTCAAGCGGTCTTGTGTTAATTTCTTACGCGTGTAGGATAATTATAAATTATAATTGGTTAAAAAAATATCGTAAATGGTGCAAAAAAAGGTGATACAAAGCTTAAATATGATCCAAAAACTATAATCTCCTCGTCAGATCTGATTAGCGAGAATGGAAACGAGTCACGATCAATAACAAGATCATCGACGCGTCTGAAAGGATAAAGTTATCGAGCAAGCATTAAATTACAGGCCGCTCAGAAATAGTGGTAATTCCACGTAGTCATAGTGGCCCGAGGGAGTATCCCCTCGACAATAAATTCATTATAAAGCCGCTTCTAATTGTCGGCTGTTTCGCGGGACCGGAATGAATTCGCCCGGATCCGCCTACGACTGAACCGCGCCCAGTTAGCAAATTGCAATCTTCCTGCGCGGAGCAAACACGCCGGGAGGTATGCTTCTTAGCCGGTCCCCCTTAATCGTGCGACTTATTTATGCGAGCTAATTAACGGGAGCTGCGTGCAGCTTCAAGATCGTTTCCGGTTTGCGTCTGAAGCCGTTTCGTTCTTCCTTCTATCCGACGAGTTTCTTTGACTTTCAGCTTCTGATTTTATTATTACTATTATTATTTGTTTTTTGCAGAAGAGTTTGCACGTTAAGCTGTATAAAAAAAACGAAGTTGCTGCTTGTAATTGGAATATTTGATCGGTTGTTACGAAGTGCAGGCTAATAACGAATTAATTACATTAATATTGAGTCATATTTATCACGCCTATTACACCGATTACGAGACAAAGTGTGACAAGCATGAATCACAGTCGCAACGAGGATTGCACGTGTGTTTTTGCAGAATGTAATAGTAACTCTGCAGCGTATGATCGTTAAAATAATTGCAGAGAAACGGATTAATGGCAACATTTCAAAGAACATTTGCATCCTCGCGTGCAATCGTACGAATATCAATTCCACTTTACGATTCTTGGCGAACATTTTCAATCAGTCCCAAGAATCAAAGGCGTAACGTTTAAAAGAAATGACAGAAATTCGCGACACGGATTACCGTCGCCCGACAGATAGTAATCACTCAAGTACGCTGATCTTGCGTTACAGGCCACGTATCGGTTTGAATAATTCACGTTTGATTGCGTTTCGTTTTCCAACGACAGCAGTCCCGTTGGCCCGCGTTCACGCTCGAAAAGTTCATTTTCCCGTTCATCGATTTCCATCCCCCGCTACGGAGTGGTCTTGGCGATATCAATTTATCACCATCTTCGCGAAAATAGAATCTGCCTGTCGTACCATTCGTCCATGTGTCTTGTTCGGTTTTTCGTAATCAGATTTTCAATTATTTTTCTCTTTTTTTTTTTCCATCGTCAACGAAGTTTTGTTTCGCACGGAAACCGGAAACGTGAAAAAAAATAGTGTCCAGAGCCGGGAGTGCGAGTGAAAACGAATCTCTGGGAGAGATCTCGAAGCAAGATCGGCGATCGGTCGTTCCACGAGCATTTTAATTTGAGTAACGACTATGCACCGGGAATAACGAGTTTCTGTTAATTTACGCGACGTTCCACAGCCACGGTTAATCGATCGTGAAACGTCCCTGGAGCGACAGGCTTGGTTAACGAGCTTAATTGGCCGCCTTTTTCGGCTTTTATGGCCTTGACGTCGGCACACTGGAGCGTTATTAGGCGTACACAAATGGGGGGAAAAGGTTTTGAAATCCACGGAGAGAAAGACTGTTACTTCGTTAAACACATTTGCTTATTTATACAATGGAAAAAAAGTAAAATAATACTCGCGAAGTTACGAAAAAATTTGTTTAAACAACGATGTCGCGTGTTAGGCGATATTAAGTGCACTTGTCCCATTAAAGAGCGAGAGAATAAGAATGAACTGAAAATTCGTTCCTCATAAAATGTAACAAAGTGAGTTTTCAAGGAACGAAATTTATAAGCGATTACGGTGTTAGCGGCTTATCGAGAGATTTTCATTCGCAAACACCCTAGATCCCACAAGGACAGCACAATTCATACGAAGAGGCGTGCAACGCAGTTGACACGATTACTAGTCAAAGAGCTTCCGCGTTGAGAAACAACCCCTTAATGGATTCGAGATGCCACCGCTGCGATAAGCTGCATTCTTGCGAACGCGTTGCTCAAAAGGGGAGCCTCGTGAGCACTATCGATTCTTTTTACATATTCTCTTTCTTCATTCTTCCCCCTGGCTTATAGACGTCTGCGAGAATTCTACTTTGGAGAGGGAACTGAGATTGTTCGCTGAGAAAGTACCGAATCGCAGAATTGGATCATCTTCCTGCTCGCGGAATGCGCGTTTTAAATATTTATGCAGATTTTAAAAGGACAGATATGTACATAAAAGACAATGGATGTAGAATGTGAAAGGCTGATTCAATAGAACGGTACGGAGAAGAATTGTATAGTAGCATGTATTCGGTGAGTCAGTGCATGACTATTTATAGTCATCGGGTGTCTAGAGATATATTAAGATTAATTTAGAAATATCTAAAATATCCGATCGTTGCATCGGTAAATGTTAATCGTAGATATACAGTTACCCGAGCACCGGTGAAATGTCAAAAGACAAACACGAGGTTAATTATAGCGTTAACGAAGCTTTTGTTACTTTCGAATTAGGAAAAATATAGAACCACGTGCGCACCCATAAATCGTATCGAGTCGCGAGGCATTGATTTGCATGGGAGTACTGAATAATTTATCCGACCAGTTAACCGAATAATTGCGCGTTATTCGACTGCTCCGAAACAGTCTCTCGATGAACCAGGTAATCGTTGTGTTTATGTTTCACTATTTAGAGAATAATTATAGGATCAACCGGTGCGGTCGAACGATAGTGAATTATTAATCGAACACGTGCGCGGCAAATATTTGTCCGGTTGGATGTATTAATTATTATTCCGGCATAATAATGAAAACGAGCGGCGCCTCTGTTCCAATTAACCGTGGCGCTGATTTGATTTTTCAAATGGAAATAGAAAATGCAACTATTTACAGTGTTACAGGGAACGATTCTATAAATTGATTCGTTTTTTTCGACTTGCCAATCGATCGATAATATTTTGAAGAATATTTAAAAGATTTGCTTTAATATTCTTCCCTGTGTTTTTTTATACTATTTACTACAAAAAAAACTCTCAGTACCATTATTTTTTGTTCTTTAACAATTTGAAATGTGGATTTTTTAATGTTCAAAATCTTCCTATTAATTAAAATAATAAAAATTCTGTCTTAAAAGAAAAAAGTGATTTCCACAGAGAAATAGGGAGAACAGAACCACACAGAGATTGATTCGCTTACCCCGAGTTTCCAATCGATTTTTATCAAACGACACTCGTCGAGACCAACCAATTCCAACTCCGTTTACACGAACAGTCCTAAGTAGAACGGTCCGTGAAAGTTTGATACGCCTATCGCGGTGTAACTTCCAGACAAAGTGCTATTCCACAGCCGCCCATGGGGCCTTATCTGCACCGCTAACTCGAAAAGTTAACAGCTGACGATGTCCCACCGCAGGATACGTACAAATGCTACTTTGCATCCTGAACACCCCGTAACACAGGGCGACCCGGAACGATAATGACGACGCGGTGAACATCAACGCCGCCGCAGATAGCGTACCGTCCTTGTAGATACTTTTCTAGTGGATTTTAAATCAAAAACTTTGCGACTTTCCTTCTAAATGGAAAAAATATAAAAATTCCATCTAAGGAGGCGCATCGTTGGAAAATGATTGAAAATTAATTTTAACCATTCTTTTTTCTCGCGTTACATTTGATTCAGTATTTACAGTGAGGTTAGACCAGTGATTTATTTTTCTTTGTTTTTTTTTAATTTCTGGTCTAGTATCGGTCATGGTATTTGTTGTTACGGTGGTCACAAAAAATTGATATCGAGACTTCCCTTCGAATATTTGTTTGCCGAAAGTAAATATTGCTTTTTTTCTAAAAATGGAAAGAAAATAAAGGTAGTTGGAAAGTGTAAAGAATTCAGTAGAGTTATCAATTTCTATCGCTCGATTTGGTACAGAAATTTTTAACAAGGAACTATTAATCTGTAATATTAGTAACTGATAAAATGAAACCACAGTGTTTAACTTATATTAACACGAAAAATTGAGGAGATATTAAAAGTACCGGTAGTTCAATTAACTACTTAAAAGAATATTCCAGCATCGTCCTCGAATCTTCAATTTAATTACAAAACGCGATCAGCCAGCTGGAATAGGTCGTAGAGAGGCATGAACGATTAGCAAAATAAAAGTTTCATTTCTCCGGGGCAAATGATTCCGAGGATCCAGGGAGAGAAGATTGCGATCTCGAAAATGAAAGCTCCGGTGAAAATTAAGAAGGAAAGAATCGTCTCAATTATAAGCATGGCGAGGTGGCACGAATTAATTTACAGGCTAACGCCGAGACCGACTCGGTGGAAATTCCATTAATACGGCCCTGAGTGTCCGGGATTCGAGAGAGGCGCACCCCTTTAAAGTAGACATGCTGGTCCATTAAGGTTGATGATGAAATATTTACGTCCCCGTCATCGGCAGAAGTACACGAAAAGAAATTGCGAATCCTTCGACCGATTGATTATCGAAAAACCAGGTTCGCCGAAGAGGGACCAGTAATAAACGAGGGATTGAAAAGCGTTTATGTATCTTCTTCGACGAATTAAAAGCACGTAGTGAAAGTGCAGAAAAGCACTTTAAAAGAAATTCTTAGAAGTGATTGAAAATTAATTTTGAACATTTAAAAGGGTATCTGATTTTTGGCGTTAATTTTCACTTCGTTCTTCCATTTGATAGCGTTATTTATTCCAAGAAATCAGGAGCGCGTAATTTTCTCTGCAACGCGTTTCCGTCGCATTGCTTTGATCGGTACTTGAAACGTTACACATTCATGTAACCGTCTGACTTGTCAATTCAAAGAAGCACGAACTAAGAAACAGTGAACTTGCTTCGCTAAATTATGAACTCGCATAATGCTTCCTTATTATATACTTGCTTCGTGTAGCATACCCGTACAGCTTTTCGGAAACTGTTTCAAAAGTTCTCGTCGAAGCACCGATTGTCTACGAATTTAAGTCGAATGTTCTATATTCGTCAACTTTCTGGCAATCAATATTTCCATTTGCAAATTGTTTAGCCCAAGCTTGATGAATCGAATTTCAAAGACTTAACGCGTCATAGACACGCGTAAACGACAATAACACACGGCTGGGAACGCGAAGACAATTTTTAACTGAAATCGACTGACGTTCCGGCTTTCATCGTCGCACACCAAGCGAGATGTGACAGAGACTCGCGACAGGAAGTTTCGGAAGTTCGGTTCTTCGTTGTCTCGCAAGTTTCGATGAAACTTCCACATCCGAGCGAGGCGTCGAACTTGTCGCTGTATAGGCGGCTGCAAAAACCTTCGTGAAATCGGCGACGTGGAGGAGGAACCTGTACATAGTTAACTGCCAATCAGGATTAGCGGCAGAGGCGCCGATTCCGCGGTTGTTCCTTAACTACGTCGCGTAATTCCATGTAAAGTTTGCGCGCGGTTAATTTCACCGCGAATAATTGACTTCCGCGTTGTTGGGTATTCCTTGAGGGGATAACAAGAAACGAGTGAGAATGATGAATCCGTAATAGTTGTAAATGTATTATTAAGTGTTTCCGTGACGAGTATAAATGGTTGCGACCGCTAAGTTACAGTTGTTGTTAATCCGGTCAATTATTACAATTATTTTTCAGATGATAGTGTCTATCTAGCAGTTACAACAGAAAACATAGACCGAAGTGATTACTTCGTAACTGCGTAATATTATAATTCGTTGCTGCGGTAGAATTATTTATTTCCTTTATCAGGATCTCAAAATCGCAAACTAAAAACTACAATTTCCAACAACCCTTGTTTCGAATCAGCCAATTTCCCCAGAATTCTCCTAGAAACTTATAATTCTACCGGTTTCGTCGCAACAGATAGAAAGTCCGAACAATACTACCAACAGCCACGGTAGAACACAAGATCGTGAGATACTCGCTTGCATTACCATACACAACACCCCCAATCTACCCTCAACCTGCCTACACACGAACATCCACCGCCCTAAACGTGTTAACCCGTGAAAATTGGAGTGGCCTGAAACAGTCGGGATCAATTCGAAAACAACGCAACGATGACTCCACGCACGATGGAACTGGTGTCCCTTTCCTCCGCGATTTCACGAGTCGACGATTCAACGACTAACTCGCGGCGCCGCAAATCAGATTGCAGGACATACAGGGAACCGTGTGTCTCGTCGCGTTCAGGGAGTTTGGTCGACGTCTGCCACCCGACGGTCAGACGATTTCGTGGCTTCCGGAAATTCCACGGCCGGCGAAATTCAAAAGTTGAGCTGCCGAAAGCGAGGACGAAAGCTTCTGGGTGGTGCTCGATGGCCGGCCCTCGTCCGCTCTTTACGATTATGCGATCGTACAACGCGCAGACGAGTGCTTGGCCTAGCTTTTCATCGCGAGAGGAAAAAAAGGAGCGGCTCGTTGCCGCTTATTTCTCGCTGGAAATGAAAATCTCCACGGAGAATGTTTTTATTGGCTGTGCAGAGGATCCTTTGCTGCGTTTTCGTCGGCCGCGTAATATTCCCGCCGAAAACGATCAGCCGCTCGCATTTTTTCTTTGTCGTTTGACGCACGGCGCTTTTTGAACTGTCGCTTTAAATTATTTATGGGAATTTTTTTTCTTTTTTTTTTGTTTTTCGTTCTTGTTTTCCCTTTCGAAGGGATTTTTATTAATTCTCGCTGGATCCTCTGTTTTCGAGGGGCAACGTTCTGTTTGATGCTGTACACGGTTTTTCATGAAAGCTTCTTTCTTTTCATGTTGTTCGGGCTAATGAAAGTACCGCGCAATGAGGAAATAGTTTCTTTGGTTAGCGTGTTATGCAACCGTGTAATGAGCGAAGAAGTTGATGCCACCCTTGTGTACTGCATCGTGAATGAGGAGTTTTTTTTTCACCAGTTTTTTTCGAGATCATTAACCACTACATTTGTTATTCTAATCTAAGCGAACTTAAAGTCTTCTCATTCCTGATTCTACAAATTCTCTACAAGACTTCGTTAAATTTTCTCCTTTCGTATAAAATTCATCAAACTTTTACGATAAATAATCTTCACAATTACAGTTCATTTGACTTTCGATAAAACGATCATCAATCGCATCCACATTTATCCTCCACACATTTTTTTTTATCAAAATCGTTGAAAAAGCATCGACGAAATTACGCTGTGGATTTTGGTGCAGTCTGCCTAACCGGTATCTTCATCGAATCTCATGGATGGTAACCAGGGTTCGCCGGTTCCGAGGAACTTCCTTTTCAATTTTAAGCTGTTTCGAAAGATCGCATCGAATCCCCTGGGAATCCTAGCTCTCTGGCTCGTGGCTGGTAAGCAGCGTCTCCGGAAAAGTGGTTCCTCGTTGCATCGAGTTCGATTACGTGGCTCGTGAGCGACGAGAACGAGTCAGGAACAAAGGGGCGTGCTGCATAGTTCCTTTGCCCTTTCTCCTGCGACCGCTATCACTTTAAATCTTCGCACGTGGTCCGGAACCGTTTCCTCCGCGAGGAGTTCCGTTATAAAGGCTCGAAATTGCTCGTGACAGCTCGATTCTTCGGATCTCGTGGAGTTTCTGACAACTGTGCTCTAGTCTTTGCCCAAAAGAGTGCTGTGCAAGCTAGCTTGGTGAACTTTTGGGACAGGGTGAGCCTGTCCTTCGATTATGGAGTTAAGGTGTAATTCGTGAGAAATCTGTGCTGTATAGGGGATGATTCACTAACCGTGTCCACTTAATATCTCTGTCGCTTAAAATAATAAGAGGGATACGAAGCTATAGAGTTAAGCAATATTTAAAGTTTCCAGCGACGCGTAGTATGTACAACGGTAACAGCTTTGTTGTAATTACAGGTGTCGTACATTTTTTTTTTTTTTTTTAATACAATTTGATTTATGAGAACGTATAAAGGACTAAATTATGAGAAAATAGGTATTACGAGAGATACAGTTCGAAATAGCAGAAATTCTTCGAATAGACAAAATTAGTGAACCACATTCCATTAACCGATGCGTTGACTTCTGTGTAGATGAGATAGGATTGTGGAAGAGCTTTCATTTATTCACAGTTTTGATGCGCGCTTGTTGTTGAGCTGTTATTATTGCAAATATGATTACTGATTTGATGAACTATTTGGGGAAAATGAATTGTTTCGCGTATATGGGACGATTCCACGAGGACTACAGCCAGTTAATTTGCTGATTCAGCGTGGCGATTATATTCGTTTGTAAAGAGAGAAAATGCATACCATGTTAGGTACGAAATGAACAGATTAATGACAGAGTTAATAACAACTTCGTGCACAGGAATGATATAACGGTGGGAAGAATATATATTTAAAGATAGGGTGCACTTTCAGAATTCTTAATAACGGTACTACAGCAAAATAACGAAATGAAAATTTTATAGCCGAGAGGGTAGTAGTTACAAAATTAGCAAGGCAGAATTAATTAGAGACTGATTAAAACCATAAATCTAGCCGAGTATATTATTAAACCGATACGACTGTTGTATTAACTCGTTACGCGTAAATAATGCGTTCCGTTAAATGTTTTCGTCCATTAAACTTTTTTTACACTTCGAGGCAGACTCGAGATAAAATTAATGCAACGTAAAGTTCTAGACGAACGACCACCATAACCAACTGAAACAGATGCTTTCGAACAGTTCTTACCAACCTACAGTTAATTCCGTGTAAAGGGAGTGGTTTTTTCTTTTTTTTTTTTTTTTNAGTTGGTCGACCGCATCGTAGATGGATACTCGAGCAAAGGCAAACTATTGTTCGCGTTATTCGATCGCGAACGAAAGACTCGATAGAGGACGAAATGGGGAAGAGCTCAGGAAACTCCCAGTCGCTATAGAAACTTGTCGATTGTACTAATTGCGTAACAACTCGGACCAGAGGATGAAACCCGAGCAAACGAAAGCACCCTGGCGATGGGGTAAATCTGTCAAAGGTGTCACAGCTTTTTGTGACCGCACAACGTTACGCGCAATGAACGGAGAAAGAGAATGAGTTTCGCGTGAGAAATGTGAGAAATTTAATTACGAATAATTCAGTCATTTATCTAATTTTTCCAACAAATTGAATAGGAATAGACATAGAATGGTAGCCTGAGTACATCTGAAGAGAAGGAAAATTTTAAGTAGTATATGTATAAAATTAGTAAAGTCCAGACTACTTGAATAATTCAAAAAATAATATCCTTCCACTGCTTTTCAATCAACCCACTGACAAACATCAGCAATAATACATTTCACTCTAATAATACATAATCATGCTGTAATATAATAAAAGCTTTCGAAATCCCTTCAAAGGAAACTCAACGAAGCACTCAGACCTTCCATGAAGTAGTCGGATATTAATTAATAATATTAAAACGAACAGCAAATTATTTCTATCGAACTGGTTCATCATTTCCAAAATGTTCTCGTCAGGTTAACGAGGCACAACTAATCGAAGGCTTTTACGTTTTTTCATGTTTTTTCACGTTTTTTCACGGGACAACGAAAACTGGTTGATCGTCGAGCACGAAGTGTAACTACAAAATGGGACACGTGACAACGGATCCTCTGAAACTTGTACGCGAACGAACAGAGAAAAGATTTCTGGGTTGANGAAGTTACCACTTAAATTTAACCTTACCTCGTTTCTCCTTTCTTTCTACGTGGTACGCGCAAATAGGGAAGTCTACAAACAATCTAACAATTTTCCAAAGAATCCCAAATTTCTCGAAACGATTCCGCTTGCCGCCTCGAGTGCCCTTCGCACATAATACCAAGGAATGATATAGCCGTGGAATCGTAAATATGAGAGAAACGAGACGTAAAAGACGTAGTAACGATATCTCTTTGCGACGTTAACCGCGACAATGTGGTTCGAATAAGGGAAAAAATGGTTCTTACTCGTTTCCACGGACCCGCTTCCCACCAGACCAAATGGTTTTTCATGATTTCCTCCGCTTTTCTTCGAATATGTCTCTGAAACGTTCTCCTCGATTCTAGAAACCGAACATTTCGGATGAATTGGGGCCAAAAAATAGGATCTCCCACACACAGGTTTTACCAAACAGGAAGAGGATCGCGTGACGAACAAACGAACGGGAAGTCTCTGGGACGAGATCGAAGCGCGAAGAGGAACGATCGAAACGAAGAAGACACGTAAACGGATCTTCTACATTCCGGCCTCGACGCGTAGTCGCGTTTACGCTCGAATCTGCTACAGAATCGGGTAAGTGAGCTGGGTACGACATGCTCCGTGACTGCGGAATACGGAAGACGTTTCGGGGAAATAAGAAGAAACCGAGGATTTGTCGAAGAGAAAATACGAAATTGTCGAGGCGAAATAGAAATTAGAACGAAGAATAGGATCGACCTGGTAATGAGAAAAAATTTACAAAAAAAAACGCAACGATCGCAGGGGAATAAATTTTTGTGTACACTGTCGCTTTAAATTGTGATTGGTACGCGGAACATATTTTCAACGAGCATTTTACCTCCTCTCCAATTCGCTAAAAATCAATGGCAGCAATTAATTTGATTAAATATCACTTTCAGAGCCGTTTCTATTTAATTTAACTCGCGATCATTTAATCTCTTTTATCGCGGCATGCATCCGTAATAAAATAAAAAAAAATAAAAATTTGATCCCTGATAATTGATCCACGCTGATATAACCGTTAATCGTGCCAGAATTCGATAAAAATAAAATGAATAATCAATCTTGTTACAGGAATAATGTAGCGTTGCAAAATTTGGCGCTGAAAATTCAGGAAACGTTATACAATATTCTCGGACTATAAATTTATGCAGAATTTAGATTTATTCGCGAAAGGGTTAACATAGAACGTTTAAAACCTAACAATACAGAAATAAATTAATAAAGTATCCCTTTTCACAGTGTACAAAAAATGATTCATCTTCCAGATTTATAAATTCCTAAGAAAAAGCGTTTTTCGTGCGCGGCCACGTACAACTCGTCATTAAAATCGCAAGTTTTCCCACGCGAAATGACCGTCTGATTGCAAAGGCTCGACTCTCGTCGAAGATCCGTGCTCCGTTACGAACGAGGGCTATTCTTCTCGTGGATCGATCCGGCCGAGTCCACCCAAGGAAAGAGTCGTTCAACCAGTATCTTTCTCCGGTTTCAACCTCATCTACCGATGAAAATGTTCAGAAGCACCTAGTGACAAAGCGTATTCCTTGATCAATACCATCAAACGAAGTAAAAATTGGTACGAAACTTTTTCCACGAGTTTTCATCGCGATCGTCAGATAGAATTGATTCCACAAGTTTCGGCTTCTTCCGGTTAAACTTTTTATTCCTTATTGATGGTTACGAAGAAATTACATCGAAGAGAATGTTGAGCTCATAAGCTGCGAAGGAATTGCACTGGAAAGAAAGATGAATGATGGTGGAAGATGGTATGGAAGCGGAAACGATGTAGATGCAGGGAGCGCTTCATTCCGAGTTTGATGGTGGGCTCATCGGTTAGCGCGCCTGGCTTACTCGCATTCAGCGCAAGGCCGGATCTGATTAGGTGTAGAATTTGTGGAAAACAACGATTTCGCGATAATAGTGGGGTAATAGCATGGGATATCTTATCTGTGGAATGTGGAGCTTGGAAATGCCAAGATTTGTACCCGTTTGGATCCGTAGTATTTTTGAAAGAAATTTCGTCGAAAACCTGAGACTTGTTCGAAGTCTTTTCTTAATTCTAATTTAATTCAAGCCATTTTTAACCCATTTCTTTCCGTAAGTCCTGTTAGAGAACTTTTATATTCAGCAGAATACTGCTAATAACGAAACTTATGGTTCCTAATCGGGGATTTCTGAAAAAACTATTCGATTTTTCGATCGATTTTCCATAACAGTTCTACGGTAATTGTAACCCTCCGGAGATGCTAAAATAAAGTAGCTTCTTCAAAGAATTAGGAAAAAGATCTTCGCACGATCGATTTAAATAAATCATCGGATCAAGAGAAGAAATGAATTTCGAACACAGTACAGGAGCTTAAGCATCATCGAGCCGATCAAATTATACGTGACCTATCGATTAATTCGCGCAGTTGGCGCCCAAAGGACCGACGTTAAAACGAATACTCCGATTTGAGCGGTGCTCATCATCAATTTCGTATAAAAAGCGGAACACGAGTCGGTGGGAGGTCGAGGTCGTGCATCGGCACGAAACGAGCCGGTAATCGAAATTCTGCTCGATAATCCGTGGACCAAAAAATATCGATTAAAGCGACGGGAACGGCGGTCGGGCGGAAAACAATATTTTTCATACGTGACTTCAAATTTAATCGTCGAGAAACGAGCGGCGTCGGAAACGAGATGCGTTGATAAAATCGTCCAATTTATTGGCTCGTTTCACGAGATCTATAAACCTCGAGCGTGCAACGAGTGCCTTATACAGCGTCGATATAAAAGATGTTCACAAAGAAATAGAGTAATCATTGGCTGCAGGGAATTTCAATACAAAAATACTGGCTCCGTTTCGTAGAATTTTAAAAGAAATCACAATGACACGAAATCTTTCTGACCCTTTCCATTCCAACCTATTTACACGGGAACGTGACGTTAATTTAATTTATCGTTAAAACAGTGGTGAAAAATTTTATGATTTTATTTTACTTTCCCGCAGAAAGTTTATAAACCCTTCCTAATCGTTCTAACTCTTCGAATTTCTTTTTTCCAAAACTCTCTCCAATCCCAACGATAACACCTCACAGATACAGCAAACGACACCACCCCTAGATCGCCTTCGAACAATCCTCCCTGCAAACGAAAGTACACCAACGCACACCTTCAATTCCCAACCACAATACTCGTTGCAAAACTCACCGATACCATTCCCGCGCAACAACGACGTTTGCCTTATCGCTTGTCCAACCAAGCCTCGTTATCCTTTGATTCCATTACGGGTCTGGATAGGGACCGGTCCCGCGTGTTGTGCCGCATTCTTGTCTCCTTGGTACCGTGGCAACGCGTCCTTCGAGATCGATCGATCGTTTCCCGGCCATGAATCTTGCGTCCGTGGAATCGCCATCCCGTTTCGCCTTTTCGGTCGCGTCTCTCTCCTTTTCCGTCTGGTCAGCCGCATCGCGGTCTCGTTCCACGGTAAAACCGGCACGAGACTCTCGTGGATCGATCGTGGTCCAGCATCGAGAGCCATCAAGAACAGCTTCCGTGCGAGCTGAAGCAATCGTTGGACCGATTAGCGGGTCCATGGGGAACCGCTGGATTCTCCAGCTGTCAGCGTTTATCTTTCCTCCGTCGCGATGCCCATTAAAAACACCTTTTTCGTCCTCGGTTCGTGTCCGACTGATCCGCGAGAGGCAAGGCTCCGTTAGGCGGCGCGAGGGAGACGAGGAAGATTGAATCCCAGCATTCGGCGACGATTTATCGTCGGAGATGTCTCCATTTCCCGGCACTTTGACTGGATTAACATCTCGTCGGGCAGTCGTATTGCGATAACGGGAGCGTTAGCCTTGGTTCTATACGTGGTTCTGGTCGTGCGATTATTGATGGGAGTGGATGAGTTGGTAGGGTTTTCGCAGACGAGTCTCTCGATGCTTGTCGTTTGATTAAATCGCGGCCATAGGTTGATCGTAGGCGAACGAAAGAAAAAAGGGGGTACGAGGAAGTTGTTCTCATCCAGAAGTTTCGCCTTTTACGCAATTAAACGCAATTCGAATCGAATCGCCACCGATTGCACGACCATTACGCGACGGAGTCTCCGGAAGGAAGGTAACTTCCACGAGATTACTTTGTCGACTCGACCATGCTACGGGGGAGATTTTCCGCTACGCCGAGGAGAACGTGACCCGATACATCTCTCTTTCTATCTATCTCTCTGTCTCGTGTACCCTCTCGTTTCTTCCCCCCTGTGTTTCTTTTCCTTTCTTCCTTCCAGAATTTTTTTCCCCGACGATGGAAGAAGAGTCTTCGCGCAGGAAGGAAAGTCCCCTAGTTACGCGAGAATACTCCCGAGACTTTAATGAATTCCGATGGGAGGAATAAAGGGAAGGGTAAGAGAGGAAGGATAAAAATGGTAATTACGATATAAAGGAGCCTTCCGGATAAGAATACCGGCGTAAGAACGGCGTAAAAAGCGAGGCAGAGGGGTAGCAGCGGAGCCGAAGGGGTGAGAGACCAGGGAAAGAAACGAGAAGAGAAGAGACATGCCTCGAGAACCACCAACTTATGAACCATTCAGCCAGAGGAAGAAAGAAAGAACCACGAGAGGAGGAGAAAAGGGAAAGCAGAAGTGGACAAGGGAATCTTGAGTTTCAAACTGGCTCGACGCGGACGATAGTCTGACAGTTTATTAAAGGTTGCTCATTATTCTGACCGCTTTGGTCCCGAAGACGATCCGAAACCACTTTAAAATAGTTGGTCACGCCTTTCAGATGTTCCGATGAGACGAATTCTTTAATGGTAAGGTTTTAATCGCGGTTTCGAAGAATACTCTTCACGTTATCGAACCAACCCAGCTTATATAATAGTTTGGAGATTTATGTGAAAACTATGAAACACTCGGGGCGATACTGGTGGAAATTTAATATTCATAAATGGTAACAAACGTGATTAAATTACGAGTAGAATTCAATAATCTGCCTGAAATTTCGTTAGGAAAAGATGCAATTTAATTACCATTAGGGTACATTTTGATCACCTTCCAAGTGGTAACAACGTTTTTGCCAATCAGTTAATGCGAGAAACGGCGAACTGTATAAGACGAAAGTTACTCCAAAGTTACGGTAATCTAATTTTTAGGAATCCTTTTAGGGACATCGGATAAACCTTAAAGCGCTTTGAACCCCATTAAATGACCAGCTTTTAACAATCGAGTTTGGAGTGTTAGCTCTCTGTTTAATCGACCATTAGAGTGCACGTTGAAAAACGTGGTTTTTCCTCCTAACTTTAGATTGTTAAATATATTCTTGAAAAAGAAGTAAAACATCCCTTAAAAGAAACTTCCTGAAGTTATGCTTAAAAGCCAGAAAGAATTAATGTATGAGAATACATTCCACTAAATTACCGAATCTCTTCATCCCCCTTTATCCACTTTGCACTCCACTATATTCGTTCACCTTTCAAGATAATTATTCAGAATCATTTCTGGTTATTCAAAAATATGCGTGCAGAAACTAGACGAGCACCAGGATAAACAGTTTCGAGCTTCGCTCAAAGGTGAACTCAATTTTGTGCGGTAGAATGGCAACAAACAGCGGGAATGAGAGCGAGATAGTAGAAATTGTTTACGGTAATCGCGTTGAAAGCAAGAAACCGTCGACTCGAAGTAAACCGTACCGCGAGCCCGACTTCCTAAAACCGAAAAGATGTTTCGCGGCATCATCCACGCTCCCGAGTTCGTAACGATCTAACGAATGCATTATTTTCACGCGGTGCGCAACGCGCGAAGCGAGAAAATCGATTTTCACTATGTCATACTACGCTGGCGGGCTTTCAGTGATACGTGAAACGAACGCAAGCTGAAGTCGTGGCATCTAAATTTTGCTGGTAATACCGACAGATGAAAACAAAGTGCAGAACCCAAAATTAAAAGTGTGTTTCTTTTACATTTAACAACTCAATTTACTATTACTCGTTTATATACCGGAACAATATTGTTTAAAGCGAAAGAAAAAAAATTGTAATTTCAAAATTACACATCGATAGAAACGCGATATTAAATCAGATACTGCTCTCGCATCGCGAGATCGCATAAGAAGTTATTCGAAAACCAGAACCAAATTAAATTTCACCACACAATACATTAACCTTGCAATAATTCTAAACTTTAATTGAACAAGTGTCTACTCTGTTCGCAACGCGAGCCACTCCATACACCCCATTCCTGAATTCCGAACCGTCCAAACACCGGCTGCACAATTAATTATCCTTGAGAAAGGGTTGAAAGCTTCAGCTAAAAATCCTCCCCAAGGCAACGAAACAACTTTGACTTCAAAGTGCGCGACGAAATCGAATCTGACTGCGCGATACGGGCTGTTGCGCTCGTTCAGAAACAGGGACGATGATGCGCGCACCCTTTAAGGCTTTAAGGCAATTACCGGAGAGATCACCCCCGGTGTGCCGGGGACGGTGGGATAAACAAGACGCCGCTCGAAAGTTAATCTAATCCATCGTAATAAGGCGGCAAACGAAGCGGCGATGAGCGAAGAAAAGAGATTCGGAACGACGACCAAGAAAGAAGAAGAGGACGAAGAGGAAGGGGGTTCCGGCCGGAAGAACGATTAAGATGCATCGGCTTATAATGATACAGCAGCCACGGAGGGACCTGTTCGCGGCGGTTTTCAGACCGCGCCACTTAATTACCGTTTAATGAAAGCGCTGCGCGAAATGAAATTCTTATCGGATCGAGCGGTTCCCCGGGGGCGAGCGGGTCGCGTAAGCAGATCCGAGGGGTCGTCGAGAGCCTCGGGCCTTTTGAAATTTGTATGGCTAAGTATGGCGGGAATTGTCGCTCGTAGGAGCATTTTGGAAATTTCTTGTTGGCGGTGGAAGTGTTTTTAAAGGTTTGCGAACGATTTAAGATAATGGTTAAGGTTAAGGGACAGGTTCTTCGTTGTAACTGGGCGTAGAGGTTTTAAATTGTAAAGGTGGGGTTAGGTTGAGTTCGAGTTTAGATTTTAAGATGTTATCGTGGAGTACCATTTAATTGCTCGAAGATACAGAAGGGCAGATTTCACCCTATTTAGCAACTATATTGCCACGTTCTTCATTTTCTTTTCCTTTTTCTTTCTTTCTCCATATTTCGCACCGAATTTAACGAAGTTTTAATAGTCAATTTGTAAACGAGAAATATCTGACTCGGTTTCTGTCTGTAAATATAGTTCACGAAACATGTAGCAATAAAGATCGCGTTCTGCGCGCAAAAAAATTCCAACCATTGACCGTCCACGCACGGCCGAACATGGCTCCAATATTTTTCGATTTCCCGTTCACTCGCAAATAGAAGATTACGATCGGGTCGAATGCTTCTTTGCATTGGACGGAATGCAACATTTGGTGGACCATGATTTTAAACAAATCATAAGATACTGACCACTAATAGTCTACCATTGTGATTTAAAAAATAAAAAAAAAAAATAAAACAAAATAGCTTCAAACCTCGCATATCATATTTGTTAACGCGAATACGTGCTTTTTATTTATTTTTTATTTATTTTTTGGAAACATTATACTTCGTTTCATTTGAAATACTCCCAACTTCGATTTACCGTTCTACGCTGAAAGGTTTACGATTCGACTCGAAAGTTGATGAAATACGAGAAGTATTTTATAACGTGCTTCCACGAAACTAAAATATTTCACGTATTCACAGTTTTCTTACCCTCAATTATACACTAGCCACCAATGCATAGAATTATATCTGTATTTTTCTACCGAGTTAAATTCGAGACACTATAACTCCCATCAGATATCGTATTTTCAGCTAAAGCAACCAACGGTTTTCTCATGAATTTCCAGGAAACCCTTTGCATTTCCAGCAATTTCCATACAACTTCTTCCTATCTCGAACGTCGGATATTTTCGAGCAAATAATACGATCGATTTATCAGACAAAAATCCACGTGGAATCTGAATGGAAGCGAAACAGGTATAAAAAGTGGCCGATGCATCTTCGGACGTAGGCTCAATATCGGACGTGTATTTTTATGCATACGGGATTCGCAGTGCGTGTTGCTATTTCGATTCTCTTGCAACGATCGAAAGTAGATCCCTTTTCCTGGAGAGACCCTTTTTCTTGTCTTCCTTATACCTTCTCGCTCCTCCGGCTCTTCAGTTTTCCGAAGCACACTCTCGGAACCTATTCCTGCATCTCGACTCGGCTGCTTTTATTCTTATTTCTGCTAGAAACGTTGGATGCCGAGAAAGGACGATGGTGCTCAGCTTTTGCCGAGAAAGGAACCGAGAATTCCTTCGTGCCTCCTTTTCGTCAGGAAGATCGACGCGACATGTCAGTGTTCATGGGAGATACTCGAATGAAAAATGCTCGAGTGGCCTGTTGGTGGGTACTTTTACTTGTCGAGTAGACTATGTACCGAGTTATTTAGGGCGAAGAAGGTAAGAAAAGCTGTCGGCCGTAGCGGAACCACGATGTATGGTTTTGAAAAGCTGGCAAGATTGCCCTAGATTCCTCGTCCAAGCGATGGACGATCGCTGGACGAGGCAATCTACGAAGAGCACGAGGCCAACAGCGTCGATGGTAAATTTTTAAACGTGTAAATACATCGAGTTGAATTCCGGTTGCAAATTTTACCGGAATCGTGGATATCATTTTTATTTTAAAACGAACTGACCTACATTTGTCGAATCGATAATATTATATTGGCGATACTCTAATTTGTACGAAACCATCGCAGATTAAAATTCTCGATTCACGCTTTGAAAATTTATCTATGTTTTTTATAAAAATCGAGATCTGATATAGAAAATGGATAAAGAATTACCTAAAATCGGACGAAAACAAAATCGAATATGTAACCAATAAATATTATATTTTCCTATAGGAATTGCAAATAAAACAAATCTAAAACGATACCGATCAAACAACGCTAAATAAATCTCCTAAATTTTTTAATTAAAAATAAACCGAACAATCGGATAACAATTATCGTCGCTACGCATCCTTATAATATTCCTTTTCACGATAACGAAATCCTCTTACGATTTCAGAAGCAATATCAAGGGACATTAGTTGGTCGACCGCATCGTAGATGGATACTCGAGCAAAGGCAAACTATTGTTCGCGTTATTCGATCGCGAACGAAAGACTCGATAGAGGACGAAATGGGGAAGAGCTCAGGAAACTCCCAGTCGCTATAGAAACTTGTCGATTGTACTAATTGCGTAACAACTCGGACCAGAGGATGAAACCCGAGCAAACGAAAGCACCCTGGCGATGGGGTAAATCTGTCAAAGGTGTCACAGCTTTTTGTGACCGCACAACGTTACGCGCAATGAACGGAGAAAGAGAATGAGTTTCGCGTGAGAAATGTGAGAAATTTAATTACGAATAATTCAGTCATTTATCTAATTTTTCCAACAAATTGAATAGGAATAGACATAGAATGGTAGCCTGAGTACATCTGAAGAGAAGGAAAATTTTAAGTAGTATATGTATAAAATTAGTAAAGTCCAGACTATTTGAATAATTCAAAAAATAATATCCTTCCACTGCTTTTCAATCAACCCACTGACAAACATCAGCAATAATACATTTCACTCTAATAATACATAATCATGCTGTAATATAATAAAAGCTTTCGAAATCCCTTCAAAGGAAACTCAACGAAGCACTCAGACCTTCCATGAAGTAGTCGGATATTAATTAATAATATTAAAACGAACAGCAAATTATTTCTATCGAACTGGTTCATCATTTCCAAAATGTTCTCGTCAGGTTAACGAGGCACAACTAATCGAAGGCTTTTACGTTTTTTCATGTTTTTTCACGTTTTTTCACGGGACAACGAAAACTGGTTGATCGTCGAGCACGAAGTGTAACTACAAAATGGGACACGTGACAACGGATCCTCTGAAACTTGTACGCGAACGAACAGAGAAAAGATTTCTGGGTTGATTAAACGCGTCGTTTAAGGTAATTAATTTGCTCGAAATTATACCGGTTACCGAAGCGATCCTTCACGTTTCTCGTATCGAACCAATCGCGGGCTGCAGCTTCGAAATTGAAACTTTCGCGAACGCGGAACGCACGTCATCCGCGTTAATTCGAATCGACACGAAAGCCGTTGACAGTGCCCGTAGAAATACATCAGCGTTAATTAAGTAGACACTTGTTGATTGGCGTGCTGCGAAATTCAGTTGTTGCGTTGCGAAAGATTCTATCTCTCGTTTTTGTCGCGTTGAATAAAAGTGTTTTAAGCGTCGGTGTTATAATTTTCGAGATGTGTTTTTTAAGCTGGGTATTTTTGCGAGGATAAATCGGCGCGCCTGATGTTCGGGGCAAAAATATTCTTCGCGTTGGATCGGAGAAAAATATCCTCGCGTTTGTTACCGCGTATGCGAGTCCAGGAAGAAAATCCGTGGAATAATTGTGGGATAATTTTCAGTGAAAAATACCGTGTCAACGCGAGTCTTAGCGGTTAGAAAATTGGGAGCAACTTCGATTGATGTTTTCAAGCAGAGAAATCTACGGATTAGTAGAAAAATGTTTGCTCGAACTAGTATAATAAATATGTAACAATAAGATTAGAATAATTAGATTAATTAGTTCGTTGAACAACAGATAAATGTATTCGACGATCGAAGATATTAGGCAACGACTCTTAATTTGTACAAATTTCTAGGAGACTTCTGTGTCTGATCATGGACTGACTTAATCTACTGTGTACTACTGACGTTCAGGAATTTAACGCGCGCAATGGTTAGTGCTTCAAGGTTAGATGCAAATAACTAAGAACACTCTATAGTGACTACAATTTATAGCATATTTAATGTTTAAAATTATTCAACATTTTTTTTTATCATTAAAAAAAGAATCGAAGTTAGATATCTACTTGAACGTACCGATCAATTTCATACGTTTCTCTCAATTGATTTATAAAATCGCTTATAAATTAGTAGACCATGCTGAAATATAGCATAAAATCACAGAACCAAGCGATGAGAAGGGTACGCGAAGTGGCTGTGTAAACAGCTCAAGGATCGCGGCGAAAGAAAGACTGTTAATCGCGATCGATCAGACATGGTGGAATACGAGGCATCAGAAGGTAAAGGCCCCTCGAGAACGATGGATGAATAACGCCACTGATGGTTCTACTTGTGGAACTTTAGGCATTCCAATCGAGAAATTCCCGATGCACTTTGGCAGTGCACGAGAGGAATGCACAGATATATCGATCGTAGTGCTCAGCTATCGAAGCCAATATGCATGAATATGCACGTGATTCACGTTTAATCCGACGGTGTAAAGAAACGCTCGGTTTATGGGCATAAAACGTATCCAGCGGTGGCCTGAATGTTCCAAGCAATCCCCTTTAAACGCGCTAAGAAACGTTTCACTCGACGTGAAATTGATATGGCCTTAAAGTCGTGCGAATTTCTGAAGAATGTTGCGGCTGGAATTAGGGAACGCGGTATTCTTTGCGAAGTTTATGTATCCCGGCTGATTCGTTATTGAAAACATTCCTGCCATATCGTATAAATGATAGAAGTTGTTGACAATTGGAAATTTATATATTTATGCTTGAACGATTCACCAAACAGTACACGTGTCATTCATTTCTCTTTAGTAGCCCTCGGTTTCATCAATTTTAATCTCATTTATAAAATTCATATTTTCCAAAGAATTTAAAATGAATTTCAGGAACGGTAATATAAATGTATAACAAACTAATTACAAGATATTCAAATATTAAAAACCCGTTCCGTTTAAATCTCGCATACGACTATAAAAGATTTATTAATTATATTAATACAATAACCTCTGATATAATAACAAAATTTAATCGTATACAAGCTCGTGACACGCACAAACAGGCCTACGATAATTTTACCTAATTCCGCGTAAAAATACCGAAGAACCCTAGAATAATAAAGCCAACCACAAAATTTGTCACACTAAACAAGCTTTCACGGAATATACGATCGTCGTGTTCCCTGTCACCGGACGTTCCATCCCAAACGACGTACATAACAAAACGAGCCAACGGTACGAAGAATTTCACAGGCCAGCAACAATCTGGCGACAACGAGCGGCAAACATGAAAATCCAAAGCAGCTGGCAAACAGGTTGTGAGCAAACACAGCACGAAGAAAATCCCGTTCAATTCACAGCTTCGTTAGCGAGAAGGTGTCGCGTTTGACGCGTTCCGACGTTCCCCGAGCAAATTAACGCCCGACGGCCTAACGAGGGGATCTATGGATCCCGGTGGATCGGTCAAATCCAGCCGCCTGGCCGGCTGTTTATCGCTATGCATTATGGAGAACACGGCGCGTGGCCCGTGCCGGCTACCTCGCCGAATATTAATTAGGGTGATTAACCGGCGAATTAAATAGCGCGCGAACGCCAGCGTTGCGATATTTAAAGTGGCGGCGGCGATTTATCGCGTGGATTTATCATTAGGCGGTCGGGAATCCGAGCCGCGCCGCATGCGGAAATCGTGCCCGCTGAGGCTGGAAAAAAGTCACTGGAGTCGCGGTTACAAATGGCCCGCCATTGTGAAACGAGCTTGCACAGTATTTCTTTTTCCTTTTTCTTCTTTTTTCTTTTTTGTTTTTTTTTTGTTTTGTTTTTGCAAGTATAGCGTACGTGTTTTGGGATTTTCTGTTTCGTTGCGGAAGTGATTTAGAATATTTAGAGATCTCTTTAGATCTGTTTGATAACTGAGACGGAAAAATTGTAGACTGCCGTTTGGGAAACTTAGAACAGGAAGACTACCATTTTGAAAGTTTGAAACTTGAGTGGACGTGGTAGAATAGGGAAATAAAGAGAGAAAGAAGGAAAAGGGAAAGGAAGGACGTTTCATCCGGGTCATCGGCAAGACTGCTTATTAACCTCGTACCTTAAACGCGGGATCACAGGGACATTTTTCTTCTTTATGTTTTGTTCATTGTGCGAAGGGAGTCGCGTGCCTAGCAGCAAATGCATCCCTTTGTAAGTGAAACAGGATAGTAGAAATTGAAGATAGTGAAATCAGGACAAAGGATCCTCGTACAGAAAATGAATAGTTGGATCAAGATTTATGTAAAAATTTGTTTTGGTATAATAGAAGGATCGCCAAGCTTGAATTCGTTTTTCTTTTCTTTTTTTTCTTTTTTCTTTTTACAAATTTTAATCTGTTAAAATCTTATCGAATAAAACAAGGCGTACAGTTGATTTTTTAATTACAATTTCCAACCGTAACTATATAACAAATATTCTGGAATTACAAACACTGCTGCTGATTATTTTTCCAGCAAGTTCGTGCAGTTACGAATTATAAAACCGCGATACATGGTATGTTTCTCTTTTTTTTTTCCGAGTATCGCGTTTTGTAATTAATACTCAACACAGACATACCAACCATCTGTGATACGAAGCGAACATCGATTTGGCGCTTTTTCCCGAACGGATGTCGCCGAGTATAATTAAATTCTTGCAGGGGTGGGCGTGTGTTTCAGTCGAAGGGGAACGGAGAGGGACTTCAATCCGGAAACTATCGGCTACACTCGTGGAAACGAGTCACTGGGGATACAGTAAAAAGAGATTACGGGAACGCCGGGAGAAGAGCGGATAATGGGGTAAAAAATGAGAACAGTTTTAGTCTTGGATTGATATGGAATTTCGGCGTAAAAAGGGGGAACGAAAATGGTGATGTAAAATCTGTTCGAAGAAGAGATATGCATACCCATATCTATTACGAGAACTTTTTAGTATCGATTAACAAAAATGGTAAAAATACTTTTTCAAACGCCGCTTCAAATTCTCAGAATCTCTTTCAATTCCACTTTTGTATCAAAAAATAGAAAGATACTTCGCGTAAAATAATAAAAACAGAGCTGAATAAATATAAGTGGTAACAAAATCTGTGCAGAAAAAAGAAAAGAAAAAAAATCACAAAGAAGAGAATACAGAAACTAAACTAAATGATTAAATACGAACCAAGGGAAAGAAGGAAACGTGGAAAGGAAGGAGCAATGGAAATCGGGTCGAAGGTGGCCACCTCCGTCAAACGCGCGCGGAAATGCCTCCGGGAGCGTGTTTCCTGCTCCTATCGGGTGCTCAGGAGCGGTTTCGAGCCCGTCATTTCCGTCGGGTAAACTAGGATAACGATGTGTAATCACGGCTGTCGAGCAGCCACGCTCGATTATAAACCGGCCGATGCTCGTGGGACGTATAAATAACGCAAATAACATCTTACGACACGCCCTCGTGGCCCTTCCTTTCCAGCACAGTTCCTTCTTGCCCGCCATAGGATCCTCCTCACCCTGTGCTATTCCTTCGAGATACGATGGCCGATAACCCGACCGCTTGCCGTTCGCCAAAGGATAAGCGAGCGAGCACCAAGAGGATCCGGCGACGGAGGTGGTCCGATATTTGTAGCTGGAGGAGCGATGACCGTGTCAATGGAACCGTGATACCATGGAAGCGCTGTTAAATTTATGCTTGGTGCTCCAGGTGAAGTAATATAAAGAGATTAGAGCAACGGAGTCGTTGGATTTTGTCAGGAGTTGGGGTGCAAATTCTACTTAATTAAAAAAGTGACTGTAGACTCGTAATTATCGCACGCGAGATAATTTTTTGTTTCTTTTTAAGAGCAAGGAATATTTAACCCTGCGAAGTATGATATAATACTATTTCGTTATAATTTTTATCACGTGTACGAAGCAGAGTTAACAACTACTATTGAGAAGAAAGAAATCGTGCAAAATATAAATTGTAAGCCTAGCAACGTACACAAAGAGTGCACATCGTTTCGAACGATACGAGCAACCTCGAGCCGTATTAAGGGAACAAAAGTGAGCGCTGAAATATATAAATTTAATAAACGGATCCATCGTAATTTTTTAATGCGTAGAAAGAGAGAAAGATACGCGATGGTAATGGAGCATTATTCAAATCCCTTTATACGTTCCGTCCCTTCGAGATTTCAAAGGTACTTTCCCAGCTTTTCAAATGGAAATCGGTTCTCTCCCCCATTACAAGGAATCCAGACGATATTGAAATACGCCAAACCGTGTATAAATAACGCGAGTTGCTACACGCGTACACGCGCCGTGGTATCGCGATGCTCAAGCGAGGGTAGAGCGTGCTAATTTAATGTAAACATGGTCCTTTGAACGCGACTGAGAGTCATGGAATTTCGTCGAAATTGAATTTAAATCGGTCGCCTCGACGTTTCGAAATTTAATCCGCAAGACAATCGCGTTACGAACCTCCTTAATTAAGAATGTCCGTCCAACGAATCGTGTTCGCGAACATTCCGGTAGTTCGCAAATACAGCGAATACTTTGCGTGAACAAAATAGTTACCCACTTCCAATTCAACCCCTTCTCTCCAACTCTTGCCGTTCTAACTCTTTCGTTCACAATTTCACTCAGACCCATTCGTATTTCTTTCGCTATCTAATTTTCTGCCCAGTCTCCGTTTTATTTCCACTCGTTCTGCCGTTCTTGCCCTTATTAATACATAAAAAGCGAATTATTCCAGTTTATTTCTCGCGTTTTCTCATTCTCTTTTTTCTCTNCCTATCTAATTTTCTGCCCAGTCTCCGTTTTATTTCCACTCGTTCTGCCGTTCTTGCCCTTATTAATACATAAAAAGTGAATTATTCCAGTTTATTTCTCGCGTTTTCTCATTCTCTTTTTTCTCTATTCTTTTTCCTTTCTATGTTTTACCGAGAGGCGGTAAACCGTCGTCACACCAGTAATAACGATTCCTTATCGCGTAACGACAGTCTCTTTACTTCTTCTCGAACAAGAATTAAACGCGAAGCGATTTACCCAGAGATGCGGAGCGCGTGTTACGGAGACTATGTTCGCGGAGCTTTATGGATCATAGATTATAGGTTAAGCGTCAAACAATTTACGACCCAGCACGGTTATTAGTCAAAGGAGAAATGGCTGATGGAGCAAAGGATCTATGAAAATCCGATGCGAGATCCGTTTCGCACGCCAAGTCAAAATGCCATCTGCTTAATCCCCTGAGTAAAGATTCGATGATTCAGGATTAAATCAACATCGCTAAAACGTAAATACACTTGAACGCGCGAACAAATCGAACCTACTAATAATTGTTCTTGATTAAGCATCATAGCTTACGAAACTCTATATTTCAGTTCATATCTGTCAGTTTTCATACGTACTTCAATTATGTACTTATCGCTCCAAAAATCGAAGCGGATGCTTAAAACGATACTTACATTATCCTCGAGTACATTTTCAAACAGAAATTCCCTAAATTGTGGATCCATTGAAGAAATATACGTACCGTCGACAATAAATCGGTCAAAAAAATATCGGTCGCGTGGTTATTTGCATTTCCTCGTGGTAATCGCGACCAATCGCGAACATGATTCTCGACGAAGCGCTATCATACGCCTATAACAATTTTATGATTTTACGAGCTCGCGGTAAAACCGTGAGAGACGATATCTTGTTCGATAACATAAAAATGAAGCGATCATTGGGGCAATAAGTTAACGAGATTTGTGTTCGACGTAACGAGATCAAAGCGGCCCGTTTAGAAGCGAAGTTACGGCTGTTAGTGGCACGACGCGATAGAAATTACCAGAACCGACCAATTTATTTATTGCGCTAATACGTTCCCGATCCGGGAATATCTATGCATGTAACGCGTTCAAGCTTACCGTTGCCGCTCCCAGAAATTTGTTACGCGTTCCACATTAGCGGGTATCCTGTACGCTTTTCGAACGATTTTATCGACTTGGTGAATTCGACGATTTATGCCGCTACTGAGAGTCTTTGTTCGACGACTGTTACACGTATCGATATACTGCGATTTCGAAGAATACGCTGCGCTTGTCCCGTACTTTTCTTTCAGATTTTCGTTCACGTTACCCGAACCAGTGTAGAAGCACATGTTGCTTTTATTGCAACTTCTTCGTCATCTTCAAAACGTTTTCGAAGGTACCTTTGAACGGCGGTAAAAACTGGAAAGTATCGATGTATCAAAATCACAGACTCAGCAAAATTAGCGACGACAAGGTAAGAGACGCCGATCCGCGGATTATTCACGATCAATGAAAGACACTGACAGAGCCATTAGCGTATTTCCACGACAACGCTGCGTAGCAAGCTTAGGGTGTCTCGAATTTACCACCAGCGGGATGGAAAGAGGTAATAAGAATGAGAAAAAAAAAGAAAATCACGAAGAAAGATACAGAAAATGGACGAGACGCTCCAAAAGCGACGAACGTCAACGTCGACGGAAGAAAGGGGGCGTTTGTGCGGAAGCGGAAGTAATTGCGGAAATTGCTCGACTACTTTTCCTTTTGTGTTCCCGTACATAGTCGCGCTCACCGACGGGAATATATACAAATATACACGTATATACGTGTAGAGGCTTCTTTACAGAAGTAATACCGAGGGGTGGGAATGGGATGGGAAATTTTCGGAGGTATTTCGCAGTAATGACGACGCGAAATAAGCAGAGAGACCACCAGGCATAAAGGAACGCGATAGATAGAAGAAAGAAGCGCCTGGACCGACGAAACGATCCTTGGAAATATTCGCGACGCGACGAGACGCTAGACAAGAAATAGGGGTGGAAGAGGGACGCGGGTCATCGGGAACGCCTGGCGTCGGGAAAAATATGCACCGACCATTCCTCCGCGTTCACGGTCGACAAATTTCTGATTAACACCGTGGACGCTTGTTTCGTTGCTGGAGTGCGAACATATTTCGTGATATCATTTCGTTTGCGCGTTTCTGGTCGTGATAAACAGACAGGAAAGCTTGTGACGAGGAAAAAGAAGATTAATTAATGGGGTTGTGATTTTCCTCTCACTTTTGCCTCTCTGGTTATTCTGTTAATAAGATCTTGCGATATGAAATTCTTTTATTAATAAAGAGTTTCCTTGATTTTACTTTTGGCACGGTAAACAGGAAATAATAACAATTACTGGAATAAATAGAATCGAACGGTTACACCAGATTCGTGTTGATGGTTATACAAATTTTGAGATCAAAGGAGAACCACTCGAAAAAAGGTTTCGATTAATTTTCCAAGGGGTAATTAATGAAGGTTCACGTGTCTGGACCACGTAGCTTCCCTTTTTTGCGTTCATTTTTCTTTCGCCCCTAGCTTTCTATTTTTTTGCCTCGTTCACCCCTTCTGTTAACGTCGCGAACAATAATCGATCTTCCCCGGCGAAACGGTGGAAACACCGTTGTTTAAATTCGACTCGTATAGCAATAATAAAAATTCTTAATTTAACTTACCTTTAAAAAAAAGGAACCTGTAGGTATCAATTTCTTCCGAGTTCCCAGTCACATTTATTCAATAACAGCGCGATCTTCGATACGAATGAAATTTTCACGCGGAAATAAAATCATCGCAGAGAAATATCGATAACCGTAAGAAGACGTAGAAAATGGAGAAAGAGAGGAAAGTTTCGCGTTTCTCGCGTTATAAATTTTCACTCACCGCGTTCCGCAGGATCGCACGGTGGAAGTTGGCAATACGTCTCTTACCTGAAACAGAGTAAAAGAAGAGGGGTCGTTTAAACGGAAGTCTCGGCTTACTCGGTGCTGAGTATCAGCCACCGTTCTCCCCCTTCAACCCCCTGGACAAGCTTCGAAGGGTAAAAGGGAGTTGTGCCCGAAAAGTTGCCCAGCCGGAGTTTAATCGTTTCGCTAAATTATTCTTTTCTTTTCTTTTTTTTTCTTTTTTCCTTTTTTTCCGGAGCGCGAAATTGCCCTCCGGCCGGAAACTTCGCTCTTAATCGTCGCGAAAACTCGTTGCGACGGCTGCGAAAGGGTTTAAACCGTTCCAAATAGCATCGTTGCAATTTCTTCTTTCCCGGTACCAGCGATAACCGTTGGAACGTCTTTAAGGGTTGGGCGGTCCTCGCGCTTACTTTACAACTTATCGCCGTGACCGCAAACCGGGTAAGGTGAATACGCTTAGATGAAACTATTTCGATCGTTTGCGACCGACGATGAAGCCTTTTGGAATATTATTAACATAGGATAAACACGGTTGTCTTCTCCGAGATCAGATATTGCTTGTGAAATTAATCATTGTCTTCTTTATGAATGATGGAGGTAAAGGAGATTTGAAACGCGTCACGAATCGTGTGGTCAAGCGTTGGCCGGGTTTGGAATTGTTCGGGAAGATGAGCGAGAGAAACGTGAAGTTGCGAAGTCCTGCAGATCGTAACGGAGCGATAGCACGGTGAAGTTAAGAAAAAGTGTAGAAAGGTTAAAGAGCGCAGACAAAGTGAAAGCGCAGGGAAGCTAAGGACGTTTATAGCGCAAGAGTTTTATGTCGTACAAGAGAAAATCGATGGATCATACTTTAGGTTCTTAAAATAACATTAACCTTAGAATGTTAAATAAAACATCAGCAACGAAGCAATCTTCCACCTCTAATTACACAAGCAATGAAACACTGAATCAACTTAATCAATCATACATCTCAATTTCTCTTCGTTCTATCGTTTTCTCCATAAAATATCGAGCAAACAATCAACCAGATCGCAGTATCGACATTCGTGTACCGTAATTTCTGGCTGAAAGCCGGTTCATACGGAGGGCGTATTAGTTTTTTCAATTCCGTATGGAATTGCTCGACTAGCCTTCAGCAGATCGATTCGCGAGCACGAGATTAATACGCGGAAACGATTTTTCTTGCCCGTGTGAACACGAAACCCGACAATACGACGATGTGCCGACGTACCACACACAATACGCATATTGTCTAAGTGATGTACGAGCAGACGATTCATGAGATGTCAATCGACGGATGGGCACGGAACAATCCTCGTCGTCTGGAACAATGCGCATCGTCTAGAGATATTGGATCGAACTGGTGGCCATAGGCAGGAAATTAAAAGGCTATTGTAACGGTGTTAACGAGCGGCTTTTTCTTTGTACATCACTGTGCTCGTGTCTCGCGCTTTGTTAGATTTTATGAATTTCGAGAACCATTTACGCACACACGTGACATACGTCTATTTCTAGGAAGGAACATATCGGATTCTTTCATTATTAAAAAACAGTATTCTTTCCCGTGATTGATTTAAACAGAACACGAGAAGTCTGACAGCTTCTGTACCACTGAAATAAACGTTCGAAGCATTTGAATTTTAAAAGTATTATCTTGAAATAAAATCATGAAACTTCGGAAGGTTTATGGATTTCCGAGAACAAATTTATAATAGTGGAAGTTCTATACAATTTAGTCTATAAAAAAAGAAAAATGTACACGAAGTATAAAACTCGTAGAGCGAGCAACTACTAAATGCAAAATATATCACGTCAATTTTGCTACCAATTTTTACACGTCTAAACTTATAATCGAATTTGTGTAAAAGCGATGAACCATACTTCCAATTTTCAACTTTAAAGACCACGGAATGATCGCTCGAAACAGAATGCATCGTCAAGGAAAGCACTACTAGACAAAAGGGTATTCTTACTCCCGTTTCTTTCATTTCTTTTTTTTCTTCATTCCCCTGAAGCCCGTCTCTGCCTCATTAATGACACCATTAAACACGTAGTCGCAGCAGACCTCGTTTCTCAGCCGATCCCACTTTCATCTCAACTTCCGGAGAACTTGTCCTCCGAACTCGGTCTCATCTTTTCGTTTCGTTTCTTCGCGCGAAGCTAAAAGCCATCGTGGCAGCGAAACGGTTTATCGTTGAAACGGCGGCGGCGATTTAAGTCGCGTCCCGAGAAAATTCTATTATCCGAGTCAACTGCACGAAAATTGCACTGTAAATTCGGATGGATAAAGAAAAACAATCAAGAATACAATGGCGCGCGGAAAGAGGTGTCTGCTTTTTCTATTTGGCTTTAAATCTAGCGAAGCACCGTTCGCTTCCTTGGAAAAATACCTTTTTTGTAGTTTCCTTCGAAGACGTAACAAAAAATGAAATTAAAAACAGTGTCCGATACAAATCACTAACTGTTTCCTAATACTAGAGTTTTGGTGCTGAACGACGATGAAATATCACTGTAAAGTATAGGAAACTCAATCACATATTCTCCTTGACTGTTAATGATTTTTAACGAGAAGTACGCGTAACAGACACACGATGCTATAAAACAACATATTTCGATGCGTCGATGTCAACAGTTTCTCAGAGAAAAGAAGAGGAAAAAGACGAGACACTAAATTAAACGCCGATTCAACCCCTTTTATCGCTCTGCTTCCAACTAATTAACCATTTCCTTAACTTTACCCTCCATTATTTAAGAACTTAATTTCCTGACTTACCACCATCCAGCGACATAAAAAAAAAAAAAAAAAAAAAATATCAATGTAATTTTTTTTACTCTAAAGTTATCCGAATTCTCACATCGATTTAATGATGCTAAACATTCATATCGAAATATAAAGTAAATACATATGTAGATAGATAATTATATTACGAGTAATAAAATAGATTAAATACAAATCAACAATAATTCCTGTAAAGTAATACCAAGAGCTTAATGTTTGATTCATGAATCAATTCGATAAGTATTTAATAGAGGTAAAACAAATTAATAATATGCATATATAGACCAATTATGATGCATGTGGCACAATTTAATTGGTGATGTATAATGGTTAGGACTAACCATCAATATTGTCGGGGTCCACATCATCAGGTAGCATGGAATACTTGTTGGAAGCTACGAAATTCTGTAAAGAAAAAAAAAAAAAAAAAAAAAAA